>OZ024824.1:33940040-34539391 GCA_964016985.1 Anodontia alba | reverse complement strand
TATATATATATATATAATGTAAAGATTCCCCGTAAAAGGAAAGGACCACTACCACCCAAAAAAATATATATACAAAAAAAAAGGGAACTACCCTTGCGGAATCCTCCCCACCGGAAAGGATTCCGCTTGAGAACGAAAGCATATGTTTCGTTCAGCGTCCAGGAGAACCTGGACAGAAACGCTCCAAGTTATTGGAGAAACTAGTACAAGCACTTCTTACCGATTTGCTCGCTTTAAATATGCATCGTGCATTAAAAGTAAATGGTTTTCATATAAATGATGTTGTAACAATTATCCTCAAATATGTCCTATCAATCACAATTACCTTACACAGAGAGAGTCTAATAGAAAAGGACAGTCTTTAACTATCTGCATTTCAGTTCTGTAAATGTTTGATTGGATCTTATCGCAAGATTTTAAGCCCGTTTCATCACAGACGACCGAGCAGTTTTAAACGACTATTTGCCTCCCTTTACTAACCATTCAGTGTGTCAAGTGTTATAAACAAAATATATAACACGAAATACTGGGGATACGGTGGTCGAGTGGATTTATGCTAGTTTAAATGGGAACGTGTCTCTTCGCGTAGGTTCAAATCCTCACTTCGGCGCATATATTTATCTGCATACTGATATTTTTTTTCTTATATTGTGTGAAAGTTTTCATTGTAGTTTTTTTTTGTTTCAGTAAACGTTGCCAGCGTAAATATTCTTATTAATAATATAACTGCCTTTGTGTGTGTCTGAAAATTTTCTGAAGAAAAAATGATCTCTATTATTTTTGTAGGGCCTTACACATCCTTTCCTGGGTATCACAATATCTTTTTATTAAAAGCGCGCAAGGATCGGTCATTGCACCCAATGAATCTACAGCACTGGAATTGTAATAGTATGCTGCAACCTTAATTCGGTAGTCTGTCTCCAGCATGTATGCAGGAATGCATGTACCATATTATGTTAATTTAATGAAGCGTTACAGAATGAAGGAAAAATACAGGACAGTCTTAGCTCAAATATGGTATGTCCCATTTTCTCATGCACCGAATACTGTTATTATTTTTCCGAATGGTAAGAAAAGTACATCGCCTCCTATGCTCATATGCTAATAGCCCTGGGACCCAGCTGATCCTACGCATCCGCACAATCTTATCAAGGTTTCTCTGTTCGCCAATATTTTCTACAATATCGAACCGTTGAATTAGAAGCGGAGTTCCTGTTTCGACTGCGTGTGTGCAGCTAATCTTTGCCTTCGTTGTTCGCATATGCGATTAGATATTTGAAGCCTACCATAAGCGTGGTTCAACGTCGTCGGACAAATACTACCATTCAGCAAATTAAAGTATGTACGTTAAAAATATACATTTACAAATACCAGTTTTTTCTTGTTCGCGTAGATGTATGATTTTCATCGCGATCTCTCAGCTACTGTATTTACCGTACATATTCAGAGACATTAGTGCTTTACTTTACCTTATCTGATATTTGGACAGAATAGCAACTGGTCAGGATGAACCGCTATCACAGAACATATTATTATTAATTATCAAAACAAGAGAAATGTCAATATGACATATGCTTATAAACGCTGGTAACCATGAGTAAAATCTGGTCAAGTGTTGCAAATATTTTTCTGTAACTTCAAACAAACTGTAAGTTGACAGAGTAAGACACTGATCCGACTGCGCGCACTCTGAGGTGCAGGCTTATCCGCACCTTCGTTAGCCGCATATGCAATAAGATCCATTTTCGCATGTTGTATTTTATTATAAGCTGATTACGTGAAAAATGTTTTTGTCATATGCGAGCATACGGAGATCCAGATCATCCTGCGCAACAAATACGTGAAAAAGTGTACATGTGTCATATACCAATAGTAGAGACCCAGATCATCGTGCGCATCCAAGAAGACAGATTATAGTCTTCTCTGTCAGCCAACTTATTTAGGATGTCTTACAGTATTCAACAACTCTGTCAGCGGACAACGAAAGCCATGATTAGGTTGCGTGGCTGCACAAACCAATCTGTGCACTCGTCGGACTGATTTGTAAAGTGAAAAAAATACACGGAAATGCTTGTGAACAAGGTCGAAATATGTACATTATTTAGCTATTAATAATCAGTTTTCCTCCCGACTTCGGCAGTTGTGCTTTATGTTTACTTGTGTTTGGATGCGGAGAGTGAAGAATAGCAATTACAGTTATTAAATGGAGCACATACCGAATACATAAAGCATACGAAATAGTGTTCAATACGTGACACAACGTATGAGTCAAGTACATGCTTGTCTAGGTGAAACCGACAATCTGTTGAATATTTCAGGAAGCTAAATAAATCAAATGCTCAATTTCTCTAAAGATGTGGCCAGGTTTCATTTAAAAAAAAATATACAGGAAAGGTAATATATGGAAATAAAATGCCAGCGCCTGCTTGATGTACATGTACATGTATTTAGATAGTAAGATTTATAAATCGTCGTCTTAGTTGTTTGTGTATCTTTGTCCATATAACGATGAAACAGCTTAAAAAAATTAGAGTCCAGCAAGTACTTGGATCGGTGACCGCCTATCGGGTGCTGTTTATTCCCTCCCAGCTCTCTCTCTTTGTGTCTCTCTCTCTCTCTAGTTTACACGTCTAGTTCCCAAGTCCTTCAACCTATTTCACACGCGAACTGACAGAATGAACCACTACGTTTACGACTTCATGTAATATGCATCCCTTTTACTGTCAGTTTAGCCATTCTTGCCTTCTATAGCTATGGCGAAAACATGACGTCTACCATAAGCGTGTCTGAATGACGTCGGATAATGACTGCAATATAATGAATAAGACTTGTAAGTTTTATACTTTTACCAATCCAATTTTGTCTGTGTGTTTCTTAGTGCTGCACTCTCAAACACTGTATTGACCATAAATATTCGGACTTATTAGTACCTTATCATATCTATAATGGCATTTGGATAGGCCCATTAATTCTGCTTAATTACCATTTGGTGCGCCCGAAAGTACTGGTTAAATGGCAAACTGTGTAGACCCAGATCAAATTGTTCATTTTAAGAGCTGTATGACCTTGGTCCGACCTGTTTCCTCACGTGTCAACATGTCCAGTCTACGCACGTGGTCAAATCAGCATTTAGTCGAAAGCAGCAAACATGCGTGTAAAACTACTGGTTGAATGGCAAGCAGTGTAGACCCAGATCAAATTGTGCATTATAGGCGCTATGTAATCTAGGTTTGCACTGTTTACTCACGTGTCAGCATGCACATTCTACTCCCATCTTCAAATCAGCGTTTAGTCCAAAGCAGCAAACCTGCATCCAAAAGTCCTGGTTGAATGGCAAGCAGTGTAGACCCAGATCAAATTGTACACTTTAGGAGATATGTGATATGGGTACACGGTGTTTACTCACGTGTAAACATATACATTCTACGCACTTGGTTAAACCAGCATCTAGTCAAAAGCAGCCAAACTGTGTCCAACAGTACTGGTAAATGGCAAACTGTGTAGACCAGAACAAATTGTTTATTCTTGGAGCTATGTGCACGAGTTTCTCGCTAATACTTAGCGTGATACAGATCCTTTGCATTTACTAAAACATTGTGTTTCGCATGCACACAAGGAGTAGTTCAGCGTGTACAAATGCGCCAGTGAATATGTGTGCTTTGAGTGTCAGATTACATTATAATTTGGTTTAGTAATTATTGCTTCATATGATAAAATCTCAGTATAAACTGGCCGCCCAATATTTATGTCCGTTTTCAGGATGTGCTTCGGCAAATGACTGTCACAAGCGTGTGCTTCAGCGCTTGTTTGCCTTGTATGCAAATCTCTCAAAGTAAACAGTTTATTTAATTCTTGTAAATCACGTTTCACTGATGCATGATTTGATTCTTGGTTTTCGTATTCGATCGCATACAAGATGACTCAGTACACCAATGTCGAAGAGCGGCTGACATTATCCGAGAATATACTTACCAGCCAAGACCCTATATGCAACAAAATATCGTGCCTGAAAGAATCCGTGAGGTTACAGAAAGCCACATATCATCAACCATGCAAACAAAGACGTCTAAAGACATATTAGAAGGTTAACTTGACAGATATTTACACGAAAGCCTATATCACACTATTATAGTCAAAGGATTGTGTTCTCAAGCTCAGCTTCAGAAGCGTATTTAGTAATAAATATGGCATTTTACTCTAATAAATATTGCATAATCTCTTTATTATATACCAAACCAAAATAACGTCGGATATATATATATATATATATAAATATATATATATATATATATATATATATATATATATATATATATATATATATATATATAATGTAAAGATTCCCCGTAAAAGGAAAGGACCACTACCACCCAAAAAAATATATATACAAAAAAAAAGGGAACTACCCTTGCGGAATCCTCCCCACCGGAAAGGATTCCGCTTGAGAACGAAAGCATATGTTTCGTTCAGCGTCCAGGAGAACCTGGACAGAAACGCTCCAAGTTATTGGAGAAACTAGTACAAGCACTTCTTACCGATTTGCTCGCTTTAAATATGCATCGTGCATTAAAAGTAAATGGTTTTCATATAAATGATGTTGTAACAATTATCCTCAAATATGTCCTATCAATCACAATTACTTTACACAGAGAGAGTCTAATAGAAAAGGACAGTCTTTAACTATCTGCATTTCAGTTCTGTAAATGTTTGATTGGATCTTATCGCAAGATTTTAAGCCCGTTTCATCACAGACGACCGAGCAGTTTTAAACGACTATTTGCCTCCCTTTACTAACCATTCAGTGTGTCAAGTGTTATAAACAAAATATATAACACGAAATACTGGGGGCACGGTGGTCGAGTGGATTTATGCTAGTTTAAATGGGAACGTGTCTCTTCGCGTAGGTTCAAATCCTCACTTCGGCGCATATATTTATCTGCATACTGATATTTTTTTTTCTTATATTGTGTGAAAGTTTTCATTGTAGTTTTTTTTCGTTTCAGTAAACGTTGCCAGCGTAAATATTCTTATTAATAATATAACTGCCTTTGTGTGTGTCTGAAAATTTTCTGAAGAAAAAAATGATCTCTATTATTTTTGTAGGGCCTTACACATCCTTTCCTGGGTATCACAATATCTTTTTATTAAAAGCGCGCAAGGATCGGTCATTGCACCCAATGAATCTACAGCACTGGAATTGTAATAGTATGCTGCAACCTTAATTCGGTAGTCTGTCTCCAGCATGTATGCAGGAATGCATGTACCATATTATGTTAATTTAATGAAGCGTTACAGAATGAAGGAAAAATACAGGACAGTCTTAGCTCAAATATGGTATGTCCCATTTTCTCATGCACCGAATACTGTTATTATTTTTCCGAATGGTAAGAAAAGTACATCGCCTCCTATGCTCATATGCTAATAGCCCTGGGACCCAGCTGATCCTACGCATCCGCACAATATTATCAAGGTTTCTCTGTTCGCCAATATTTTCTACAATATCGAACCGTTGAATTAGAAGCGGAGTTCCTGTTTCGACTGCGTGTGTGCAGCTAATCTTTGCCTTCGTTGTTCGCATATGCGATTAGATATTTGAAGCCTACCATAAGCGTGGTTCAACGTCGTCGGACAAATACTGCAATTCAGCAAATTAAAGTATGTACGTTAAAAATATACATTTACAAATACCAGTTTTTTCTTGTTCGCGTAGATGTATGATTTTCAATGCGATCTCTCAGCTACTGTATTTACCGTACATATTCAGAGACATTAGTGCTTTACTTTACCTTATCTGATATTTGGACAGAATAGCAACTGGTCAGGATGAACCGCTATCACAGAACATATTATTATTAATTATCAAAACAAGAGAATTGTCAATATGACATATGCTTATAAACGCTGGTAACCATGAGTAAAATCTGGTCAAGTGTTGCAAATATTTTTCTGTAACTTCAAACAAACTGTAAGTTGACAGAGTAAGACACTGATCCGACTGCGCGCACTCTGAGGTGCAGGCTTATCCGCACCTTCGTTAGCCGCATATGCAATAAGACCCATGTTCGCATGTTGTATTTTATTATAAGCTGATTACGTGAAAAATGTTTTTGTCATATGCGAGCATACGGAGATCCAGATCATCCTGCGAAACAAATACGTGAAAAAGTGTACATGTGTCATATACCAATAGTAGAGACCCAGATCATCGTGCGCATCCAAGAAGACAGATTATAGTCTTCTCTGTCAGCCAACTTATTTAGGATGTCTTACAGTATTCAACAACTCTGTCAGCGGACAACGAAAGCCATGATTAGGTTGCGTGGCTGCACAAACCAATCTGTGCACTCGTCGGACTGATTTGTAAAGTGAAAAAAATACACGGAAATGCTTGTGAACAAGGTCGAAATATGTACATTATTTAGCTATTAATAATCAGTTTTCCTCCCGACTTCGGCAGTTGTGCTTTATGTTTACTTGTGTTTGGATGCGGAGAGTGAAGAATAGCAATTATAGTTATTAAATGGAGCACATACCGAATACATAAAGCATACGAAATAGTGTTCAATACGTGACACAACGTATGAGTCAAGTACATGCTTGTCTAGGTGAAACCGACAATCTGTTGAATATTTCAGGAAGCTAAATAAATCAAATGCTCAATTTCTCTAAAGATGTGGCCAGGTTTCATTTAAAAAAAAATATACAGGAAAGGTAATATATGGAAATAAAATGCCAGCGCCTGCTTGATGTACATGTACATGTATTTAGATAGTAAGATTTATAAATCGTCGTCTTAGTTGTTTGTGTATCTTTGTCCATATAACGATGAAACAGCTTAAAAAAATTAGAGTCCAGCAAGTACTTGGATCGGTGACCGCCTATCGGGTGCTGTTTATTCCCTCCCAGCTCTCTCTCTTTGTGTCTCTCTCTCTCTCTAGTTTACACGTCTAGTTCCCAAGTCCTTCAACCTATTTCACACGCGAACTGACAGAATGAACCACTACGTTTACGACTTCATGTAATATGCATCCCTTTTACTGTCAGTTTAGCCATTCTTGCCTTCTATAGCTATGGCGAAAACATGACGTCTACCATAAGCGTGTCTGAATGACGTCGGATAATGACTGCAATATAATGAATAAGACTTGTAAGTTTTATACTTTTACCAATCCAATTTTGTCTGTGTGTTTCTTAGTGCTGCACTCTCAAACACTGTATTGACCATAAATATTCGGACTTATTAGTACCTTATCATATCTATAATGGCATTTGGACAGGCCCATTAATTCTGCTTAATTACCATTTGGTGCGCCCGAAAGTACTGGTTAAATGGCAAACTGTGTAGACCCAGATCAAATTGTTCATTTTAAGAGCTGTATGACCTTGGTCCGACCTGTTTCCTCACGTGTCAACATGTCCAGTCTACGCACGTGGTCAAATCAGCATTTAGTCGAAAGCAGCAAACATGCGTGTAAAACTACTGGTTGAATGGCAAGCAGTGTAGACCCAGATCAAATTGTGCATTATAGGCGCTATGTAATCTAGGTTTGCACTGTTTACTCACGTGTCAGCATGCACATTCTACTCCCATCTTCAAATCAGCGTTTAGTCCAAAGCAGCAAACCTGCATCCAAAAGTCCTGGTTGAATGGCAAGCAGTGTAGACCCAGATCAAATTGTACACTTTAGGAGATATGTGATATGGGTACACGGTGTTTACTCACGTGTAAACATATACATTCTACGCACTTGGTTAAACCAGCATCTAGTCAAAAGCAGCCAAACTGTGTCCAACAGTACTGGTAAATGGCAAACTGTGTAGACCAGAACAAATTGTTTATTCTTGGAGCTATGTGCACGAGTTTCTCGCTAATACTTAGCGTGATACAGATCCTTTGCATTTACTAAAACATTGTGTTTCGCATGCACACAAGGAGTAGTTCAGCGTGTACAAATGCGCCAGTGAATATGTGTGCTTTGAGTGTCAGATTACATTATAATTTGGTTTAGTAATTATTGCTTCATATGATAAAATCTCAGTATAAACTGGCCGCCCAATATTTATGTCCGTTTTCAGGATGTGCTTCGGCAAATGACTGTCACAAGCGTGTGCTTCAGCGCTTGTTTGCCTTGTATGCAAATCTCTCAAAGTAAACAGTTTATTTAATTCTTGTAAATCACGTTACACTGATGCATGATTTGATTCTTGGTTTTCGTATTCGATCGCATACAAGATGACTCAGTACACCAATGTCGAAGAGCGGCTGACATTATCCGAGAATATACTTACCAGCCAAGACCCTATATGCAACAAAATATCGTGCCTGAAAGAATCCGTGAGGTTACAGAAAGCCACATATCATCAACCATGCAAACAAAGACGTCTAAAGACATATTAGAAGGTTAACTTGACAGATATTTACACGAAAGCCTATATCACACTATTATAGTCAAAGGATTGTGTTCTCAAGCTCAGCTTCAGAAGCGTATTTAGTAATAAATATGGCATTTTACTCTAATAAATATTGCATAATCTCTTTATTATATACCAAACCAAAATAACGTCGGATTTCACTATATATATATATATATAATATATATATATATATATATATATAATGTAAAGATTCCCCGTAAAAGGAAAGGACCACTACCACCCAAAAAAATATATATACAAAAAAAAGGGAACTACCCTTGCGGAATCCTCCCCACCGGAAAGGATTCCGCTTGAGAACGAAAGCATATGTTTCGTTCAGCGTCCAGGAGAACCTGGACAGAAACGCTCCAAGTTATTGGAGAAACTAGTACAAGCACTTCTTACCGATTTGCTCGCTTTAAATATGCATCGTGCATTAAAAGTAAATGGTTTTCATATAAATGATGTTGTAACAATTATCCTCAAATATGTCCTATCAATCACAATTACCTTACACAGAGAGAGTCTAATAGAAAAGGACAGTCTTTAACTATCTGCATTTCAGTTCTGTAAATGTTTGATTGGATCTTATCGCAAGATTTTAAGCCTGTTTCATCACAGACGACCGAGCAGTTTTAAACGACTATTTGCCTCCCTTTACTAACCATTCAGTGTGTCAAGTGTTACAAACAAAATATATAACACGAAATACTGGGGGCACGGTGGTCGAGTGGATTTATGCTAGTTTAAATGGGAACGTGTCTCTTCGCGTAGGTTCAAATCCTCACTTCGGCGCATATATTTATCTGCATACTGATATTTTTTTTCTTATATTGTGTGAAAGTTTTCATTGTATTTTTTTTTTGTTTCAGTAAACGTTGCCAGCGTAAATATTCTTATTAATAATATAACTGCCTTTGTGTGTGTCTGAAAATTTTCTGAAGAAAAAATGATCTCTATTATTTTTGCAGGGCCTTACACATCCTTTCCTGGGTATCACAATATCTTTTTATTAAAAGCGCGCAAGGATCGGTCATTGCACCCAATGTATCTACAGCACTGGAATTGTAATAGTATGCTGCAACCTTAATTCGGTAGTCTGTCTCCAGCATGTATGCAGGAATGCATGTACCATATTATGTTAATTTAATGAAGCGTTACAGAATGAAGGAAAAATACAGGACAGTCTTAGCTCAAATATGGTATGTCCCATTTTCTCATGCACCGAATACTGTTATTATTTTTCCGAATGGTAAGAAAAGTACATCGCCTCCTATGCTCATATGCTAATAGCCCTGGGACCCAGCTGATCCTACGCATCCGCACAATCTTATCAAGGTTTCTCTGTTCGCCAATATTTTCTACAATATCGAACCGTTGAATTAGAAGCGGAGTTCCTGTTTCGACTGCGTGTGTGCAGCTAATCTTTGCCTTCGTTGTTCGCATATGCGATTAGATATTTGAAGCCTACCATAAGCGTGGTTCAACGTCGTCGGACAAATACTGCAATTCAGCAAATTAAAGTATGTACGTTAAAAATATACATTTACAAATACCAGTTTTTTCTTGTTCGCGTAGATGTATGATTTTCAATGCGATCTCTCAGCTACTGTATTTACCGTACATATTCAGAGACATTAGTGCTTTACTTTACCTTATCTGATATTTGGACAGAATAGCAACTGGTCAGGATGAACCGCTATCACAGAACATATTATTATTAATTATCAAAACAAGAGAATTGTCAATATGACATATGCTTATAAACGCTGGTAACCATGAGTAAAATCTGGTCAAGTGTTGCAAATATTTTTCTGTAACTTCAAACAAACTGTAAGTTGACAGAGTAAGACACTGATCCGACTGCGCGCACTCTGAGGTGCAGGCTTATCCGCACCTTCGTTAGCCGCATATGCAATAAGACCCATTTTCGCATGTTGTATTTTATTATAAGCTGATTACGTGAAAAATGTTTTTGTCATATGCGAGCATACGGAGATCCAGATCATCCTGCGAAACAAATACGTGAAAAAGTGTACATGTGTCATATACCAATAGTAGAGACCCAGATCATCGTGCGCATCCAAGAAGACAGATTATAGTCTTCTCTGTCAGCCAACTTATTTAGGATGTCTTACAGTATTCAACAACTCTGTCAGCGGACAACGAAAGCCATGATTAGGTTGCGTGGCTGCACAAACCAATCTGTGCACTCGTCGGACTGATTTGTAAAGTGAAAAAAATACACGGAAATGCTTGTGAACAAGGTCGAAATATGTACATTATTTAGCTATTAATAATCAGTTTTCCTCCCGACTTCGGCAGTTGTGCTTTATGTTTACTTGTGTTTGGATGCGGAGAGTGAAGAATAGCAATTACAGTTATTAAATGGAGCACATACCGAATACATAAAGCATACGAAATAGTGTTCAATACGTGACACAACGTATGAGTCAAGTACATGCTTGTCTAGGTGAAACCGACAATCTGTTGAATATTTCAGGAAGCTAAATAAATCAAATGCTCAATTTCTCTAAAGATGTGGCCAGGTTTCATTTAAAACAAAATATACAGGAAAGGTAATATATGGAAATAAAATGCCAGCGCCTGCTTGATGTACATGTACATGTATTTAGATAGTAAGATTTATAAATCGTCGTCTTAGTTGTTTGTGTATCTTTGTCCATATAACGATGAAACAGCTTAAAAAAATTAGAGTCCAGCAAGTACTTGGATCGGTGACCGCCTATCGGGTGCTGTTTATTCCCTCCCAGCTCTCTCTCTTTGTGTGTGTCTCTCTCTCTAGTTTACACGTCTAGTTCCCAAGTCCTTCAACCTATTTCACACGCGAACTGACAGAATGAACCACTACGTTTACGACTTCATGTAATATGCATCCCTTTTACTGTCAGTTTAGCCATTCTTGCCTTCTATAGCTATGGCGAAAACATGACGTCTACCATAAGCGTGTCTGAATGACGTCGGATAATGACTGCAATATAATGAATAAGACTTGTAAGTTTTATACTTTTACCAATCCAATTTTGTCTGTGTGTTTCTTAGTGCTGCACTCTCAAACACTGTATTGACCATAAATATTCGGACTTATTAGTACCTTATCATATCTATAATGGCATTTGGACAGGCCCATTAATTCTGCTTAATTACCATTTGGTGCGCCCGAAAGTACTGGTTAAATGGCAAACTGTGTAGACCCAGATCAAATTGTTCATTTTAAGAGCTGTATGACCTTGGTCCGACCTGTTTCCTCACGTGTCAACATGTCCAGTCTACGCACGAGATCAAATCAGCATTTAGTCGAAAGCAGCAAACATGCGTGTAAAACTACTGGTTGAATGGCAAGCAGTGTAGACCCAGATCAAATTGTGCATTATAGGCGCTATGTAATCTAGGTTTGCACTGTTTACTCACGTGTCAGCATGCACATTCTACTCCCATCTTCAAATCAGCGTTTAGTCCAAAGCAGCAAACCTGCATCCAAAAGTCCTGGTTGAATGGCAAGCAGTGTAGACCCAGATCAAATTGTACACTTTAGGAGATATGTGATATGGGTACACGGTGTTTACTCACGTGTAAACATATACATTCTACGCACTTGGTTAAACCAGCATCTAGTCAAAAGCAGCCAAACTGTGTCCAACAGTACTGGTAAATGGCAAACTGTGTAGACCAGAACAAATTGTTTATTCTTGGAGCTATGTGCACGAGTTTCTCGCTAATACTAAGCGTGATACAGATCCTTTGCATTTACTAAAACATTGTGTTTCGCATGCACACAAGGAGTAGTTCAGCGTGTACAAATGCGCCAGTGAATATGTGTGCTTTGAGTGTCAGATTACATTATAATTTGGTTTAGTAATTATTGCTTCATATGATAAAATCTCAGTATAAACTGGCCGCCCAATATTTATGTCCGTTTTCAGGATGTGCTTCGGCAAATGACTGTCACAAGCGTGTGCTTCAGCGCTTGTTTGCCTTTTATGCAAATCTCTCAAAGTAAACAGTTTATTTAATTCTTGTAAATCACGTTTCACTGATGCATGATTTGATTCTTGGTTTTCGTATTCGATCGCATACAAGATGACTCAGTACACCAATGTCGAAGAGCGGCTGACATTATCCGAGAATATACTTACCAGCCAAGACCCTATATGCAACAAAATATCGTGCCTGAAAGAATCCGTGAGGTTACAGAAAGCCACATATCATCAACCATGCAAACAAAGACGTCTAAAGACATATTAGAAGGTTAACTTGACAGATATTTACACGAAAGCCTATATCACACTATTATAGTCAAAGGATTGTGTTCTCAAGCTCAGCTTCAGAAGCGTATTTAGTAATAAATATGGCATTTTACTCTAATAAATATTGCATAATCTCTTTATTATATACCAAACCAAAATTACGTCGGATTTCACTATATATATATATATATATATATATATATATATAATGTAAAGATTCCCCGTAAAAGGAAAGGACCCCTACCACCAAAAAAAAATATATATACAAAAAAAAAGGGAACTACCCTTGCGGAATCCTCCCCACCGGAAAGTATTCCGCTTGAGAACGAAAGCATATGTTTCGTTCAGCGTCCAGGAGAACCTGGACAGAAACGCTCCAAGTTATTGGAAAAACTATTACAAGCACTTCTTACCGATTTGCTCGCTTTAAATATGCATCGTGCATTAAAAGTAAATAGTTTTCATATAAATGATGTTGTAACAATTATCCTCAAATATGTCCTATCAATCACAATTTCCTTACACAGAGAGAGTCTAATAGAAAAGGACAGTCTTTAACTATCTGCATTTCAGTTCTGTAAATGTTTGATTGGATCTTATCGCAAGATTTTAAGCCCGTTTCATCACAGACGACCGAGCAGTTTTAAACGACTATTTGCCTCCCTTTACTAACCATTCAGTGTGTCAAGTGTTATAAACAAAATATATAACACGAAATACTGGGGGTACGGTGGTCGAGTGGATTTATGCTAGTTTAAATGGGAACGTGTCTCTTCGCGTAGGTTCAAATCCTCACTTCGGCGCATATATTTATCTGCATACTGATATTTTTTTTCTTATATTGTGTGAAAGTTTTCATTGTAGTTTTTTTTGTTTCAGTAAACGTTGCCAGCGTAAATATTCTTATTAATAATATAACTGCCTTTGTGTGTGTCTGAAAATTTTCTGAAGAAAAAATGATCTCTATTATTTTTGCAGGGCCTTACACATCCTTTCCTGGGTATCACAATATCTTTTTATTAAAAGCGCGCAAGGATCGGTCATTGCACCCAATGAATCTACAGCACTGGAATTGTAATAGTATGCTGCAACCTTAATTCGGTAGTCTGTCTCCAGCATGTATGCAGGAATGCATGTACCATATTATGTTAATTTAATGAAGCGTTACAGAATGAAGGAAAAATACAGGACAGTCTTAGCTCAAATATGGTATGTCCCATTTTCTCATGCACCGAATACTGTTATTATTTTTCCGAATGGTAAGAAAAGTACATCGCCTCCTATACTCATATGCTAATAGCCCTGGGACCCAGCTGATCCTACGCATCCGCACAATCTTATCAAGGTTTCTCTGTTCGCCAATATTTTCTACAATATCGAACCGTTGAATTAGAAGCGGAGTTCCTGTTTCGACTGCGTGTGTGCAGCTAATCTTTGCCTTCGTTGTTCGCATATGCGATTAGATATTTGAAGCCTACCATAAGCGTGGTTCAACGTCGTCGGACAAATACTGCAATTCAGCAAATTAAAGTATGTACGTTAAAAATATACATTTACAAATACCAGTTTTTTCTTGTTCGCGTAGATGTATGATTTTCATCGCGATCTCTCAGCTACTGTATTTACCGTACATATTCAGAGACATTAGTGCATTACTTTACCTTATCTGATATTTGGACAGAATAGCAACTGGTCAGGATGAACCGCTATCACAGAACATATTATTATTAATTATCAAAACAAGAGAAATGTCAATATGACATATGCTTATAAACGCTGGTAACCATGAGTAAAATCTGGTCAAGTGTTGCAAATATTTTTCTGTAACTTCAAACAAACTGTAATTTGACAGAGTAAGACACTGATCCGACTGCGCGCACTCTGAGGTGCAGGCTTATCCGCACCTTCGTTAGCCGCATATGCAATAAGACCCATTTTCGCATGTTGTATTTTATTATAAGCTGATTACGTGAAAAATGTTTTTGTCATATGCGAGCATACGGAGATCCAGATCATCCTGCGCAACAAATACGTGAAAAAGTGTACATGTGTCATATACCAATAGTAGAGACCCAGATCATCGTGCGCATCCAAGAAGACAGATTATAGTCTTCTCTGTCAGCCAACTTATTTAGGATGTCTTACAGTATTCAACAACTCTGTCAGCGGACAACGAAAGCCATGATTAGGTTGCGTGGCTGCACAAACCAATCTGTGCACTCGTCGGACTGATTTGTAAAGTGAAAAAAATACACGGAAATGCTTGTGAACAAGGTCGAAATATGTACATTATTTAGCTATTAATAATCAGTTTTCCTCCCGACTTCGGCAGTTGTGCTTTATGTTTACTTGTGTTTGGATGCGGAGAGTGAAGAATAGCAATTACAGTTATTAAATGGAGCACATACCGAATACATAAAGCATACGAAATAGTGTTCAATATGTGACACAACGTATGAGTCAAGTACATGCTTGTCTAGGTGAAACCGACAATCTGTTGAATATTTCAGGAAGCTAATTAAATCAAATGCTCAATTTCTCTAAAGATGTGGCTAGGTTTTATTTAAAACATTATAGAGGGGAGGTAATATATGGAAATCAAATGCCAGCGCCTGCTTGATGTACATGTACGTGTATTTAGATAGTAAGATTTATAAATCGTCGTCTTAGTTGTTTGTGTATCTTTGTCCATATAACGATGAAACAGCTTAAAAAAATTAGAGTCCAGCAAGTACTTGGATCGGTGACCGCCTATCGGGTGCTGTTTATTCCCTCCCAGCTCTCTCTCTCTCTCTCTCTCTCTCTCTCTGTCTGTCTCTCTCTCTCTCTCTATTTTACACGTCTAGTTCCAAAGTCCTTCAACCTATTTCACACGCGAACTGACAGAATAAACCACTACGTTTACGACTCCATGTAATATGCATCCCTTTTACTGGCAATTTAGCCATTCTTGCCTTCTATAGCTATGCCAACAATATTACGTCTACCATAAGCGTGCCTGAATGAGATCGGATAATGACTGCAATATAATGAATAAGACTTGTAAGTTTTATACTTTTACCAATCCAATTTTGTCTGTGTGTTTCTTAGTGCTGCACTCTCAAACACTGTGTTGACCATAAATATTCGGACTTATTAGTACCTTATCATATCTATAATGGCATTTGGACAAGCCCATTAATTCTACTTAATTACCATTTGGTGCGCCCGAAAGTACTGGTTAAATGGCAAACTGTGTAGACCAAGATCAAATTGTTCATTTTAAGAGCTGTATGATCTTGGTCCGACCTGTTTCCTCGCATGTCAACATGTCCAGTCAACGCACGTGGTCAAATCAGCATTTAGTCGAAAGCAGCAAACATGCGTGTAAAACTACTGGTTGAATGGCAAGCAGTGTAGACCTAGATCAAATTGTGCATTATAGGCGCTATGTGATCTAGGTTTGCACTGTTTACTCACGTGTCAAGATGCGTATTCTACTCCCATCTTCAAAGCAGCGTTTAGTCCAAAGCAGCAAAGCTGCGTCCAAAAGTCCTGTTTGAATGGCAAGCAGTGTAGATCCAGATCAAATTGTACGCTTTAGGAGATATGTGATATGGGTACACGGTGTTTACTCACGTGTCAACATATACATTCTACGCACTTGATCAAACTAGCATCTAGTCGAAAGCAGCCAAACTGTGTCCAACAGTACTGGTAAATGGCAAACTGTGTAGACCAGAACAAATTGTTTATTCTTGGAGCTATGTGCACGAGTTTCTCGCAAATATTTAACGTTATACAGATCCTTTGCATTTACTAAAACATTGTGTTTCGCATGCACACAAGGAGTAGTTCAGCGTGTACAAATGCGCCAGTGAATATGTGTGCTTTGAGTGTGAGATTACATTATAATTTGGGTTTAGTAATTATTGCTTCATATGACAAATTCTCAGTATAAACTGGCCGCCCAATATTTATGTCCGTTTTCAGGATGTGCTTCGGCTAATGACTGTCAGAAGCATGTGCTTCAGCGCTTGTTTGCCTTGTATGCAAATCTCTCAAAGTAAACAGTTTATTTAATTCTTGTAAATCATATTTCACTGATGCATGATTTGATTCTTGGATTTCGTATTCGATCGCATACAAGGTGACTCAGTACACCGATGTCGAAAACCGGCTGACATTATCCGAAAACATACTCACCAGCCAAGATCCTATATGCAACGAAATATCGTGCCTGAAAGAATGCGTGAGGTTACAGAAAACCACATATCAGCAACCATGCAAACAAAGACGTCTTATGACATATTAGAAGGTTAACTTGACAGATATTTACACGAAAGCCTATATCACACTATTTGAGTCAAAGGATTGTGTTCTCAAGCACATCTTCAGAAGCGTATTTAGTAATAAATATGGCATTTTACTCTACTAAATGTTGCATAATCTCTTTATTATATACAAAACCAAAATTACGTAGGATTTCACTATATATATATAATGTAAAGATTCCCCGTAAAAGGAAAGAACCCCTACCACCCAAAAATATATAAAGAAAAGGAAATACCCTTGCGGAATCCTCCCCACCGGAAAGGATTCCGCTTGAGAACGAAAGGATACGTTTCGTTAAGCGTCCAAGAGAACCCGGACAGAAACTCTCCAAGTTATTTGAGAAACTAGCACAAACACTTCTTATCGATTTGCTCGCTTTAAATATGCATCGTGCATTAAAAGTAAATGGTTTTCATATAGATGATGTTGTAACAATTATCCTCAAATATGTCCTATCGATCACAATTTCCTTACACAGAGACAGTCTAATAGAAAAGGACAGTCTTTAACTATCTGAATTTCAGTTCTGTAAATGTTTGATTGGATCTTATCACAAGATTTTAAGCCCGTTTCATCACAGACGACCGAGCAGTTTTAAACGACTATTTGCCTCTCTTTACTAACCATTCACTGTGTCAAGTGTTATAAACAAAATATATAACATGAAATACTGGGGGTACGGTGGTCGAGTGGATTTATGCTAGTTTAAAATGGAACGCGTCTCTTCGTGTAGGTTCAAATCCTGACATCGGCGCATATATTTATCTGCATACTGGTATTTTTTTCCTTATATTGTGTGGAAGTTTTCATTGTAGTTCTTTTTTGTTTCAGTAAACGTTACCAGCGTAAATATTCTTATTAATAGTATCACAACGTTTGTGTGTGTCTGAAAATTTTCTGAAGAAAAAATGATCACTATTATTTTTGTAGGGCCTTACACATCCTTTCCTGGGTATCACAATATCTTTTTATTGAAAGCGCGCAAGGATCGCTCATTGCACCCAATGAATCTACAGCACTGGAATTGTAATAGTATGCTGCAACCTTAATTCGGTAGTCTGTCTCCAGTATGTATGCAGGAATGCATGTACCATATTATGTTAATTTAATGAAGCGTTACAGAATGAGGGAAAAATACAGGACAGTCTTAGCTCAAATATGGTATGTCCCATTTTCTCATGCACCGAATACTGTTATTATTTTTCCGAATGGTAAGAAAAGTACATCGCCTCCTATGCTCATATGCTTATAGCCCTGGGACCCAGCTGATCCTACGCATCCGCTCAATCTTATCAAGGTTTCTCTGTTCGCCAATATTTTCTACAATATCGAACCGTTGAATTAGAAGCGGAGGTCCTGTTTCGGCTGCGTGTGTGCAGCTAATCTTTGCCTTCGTTGTTCGCATATGCGATAAGATATTTGAAGCCTACCATAAGCGTGGTTCAACGTCGTCGGACAAATACTGCAATTCAGCAAATTAAAGCATGTACGTTAACAATATACATTTACAAATACCATTTTTTTCTTGTTCGCGTAGATGTATGATTTTTATCGCGATCTCTCAGCTACTGTATTTACCGTACATATTCAGAGACATTAGTGCTTTACTTTACCTTATCTGATATTTGGACAGAATAGGAACTGGTCAGGATGAACCACTATCACAGAACATATTATTATTAATTATCGAAACAAGAGAAAATGTCAATATGACATATGTTTATAGACGCTGGTAACCATGAGTAAAATCTGGTCAAGTGTTGCAAATATTTTTCTGTAACTTCAAACAAACTGTAAGTTGACAGAGTAAGACACTGGTCCGACTGCGCGCATTCTGAGGTGCAGGCTTATCCGCACCTTCGTTAGCCGCATATGCAATAAGACCCATTTTCGCATGTTGTATTTTATTATAAGCTTAATACGTGAAAAAATGTTTTTGTCATATGCGAGCATACGGAGATTCAGATCATCCTGCGCAACAAATACGTGAAAAAAGTGTACATGTATCATATACCAATAGTAGAGACCCAGATCATCGTGCGCATCCAAGAAGTCAGATCATGGTCTTCTCTGTCCGCCAACTTAATTGGGATAATAGGAAAAGACAGTCTATAACTATCTGAATTTCATTTCTGCAAATGTTTGATTGGATCTTATCACAAGATCTTAAGCCTATTTCATCACAAACGACCGAGCAGTTTTAAACACGAATTACTGGGGGCACGGTGGTCGAGTGGATTTATGCTAGTTTAAATGGAAACACTTCTCTTCGTGTAGGTTCAAATCCTCACTTCGGCGCATATATTTATCTGCATACTGACATTTTTTTTCTTATATTGTGTGAACGTTTTCATTGTAGTTTTTTGTTTCAGTAAACGTTACTATCGTAAATATTCTTATTAATAATACCACAGCCTTTGTGTGTGTCTGAAAAATTTCTGAAGAAAAAATGATAACTATTATTTTTGTAGGGCCTAACTTACACATCCTTTCCTGGGTATCACAATATCTTTTTTTATTAAAAGCTCGCGTAGATCGTTCATTGCACCCAATGAATCTGCAGCACTGAAATTGTAATAGTATGCTGCAACCTTAATTCGGTAGTCTGTTTCCAGCATGTATGCAGGAATGCAGGAATGCAGGAATGCATGTACCATATTATGTTGATTTAATGAAGCGTTACGGAATGAGGAAAAAATAAACAAAAATACAGGACAGTCTCAGCTCAAATGTGGTATGTCCCATTTTCTCATGCACCGAGTACTTTTTAGCTCACCTGAGCACGAAGTGCGCATGGTGAGCTATTGTGGTCTGTCAATATCCGTCGTCCGTCGTCCGTCGTGCGGCGTCAACAATTGCTTTAAAAGCCTACTCCTCCTATATCCCTGGGCCAATTGACTCGATACCTGGTAGGAAGCATGACTTGTAGATCGAAAAAAGCTAAAATCGTGCCGATCGGAAATCCAAGATGGCCGCCATGGCCGCTATCTTGAAAATGTATTTTTCGCTTCTTCTCCTGAACCGAAAGGCCAATTGACTCCAAACTTGGTAGGAAACATCGGGGTGACTTGTGGATCAAAAAAAGCTGAAATCGGGCCTATCGAAAATCCAAGATGGCAGCCATCTTAAAAATCTATTTTTCGCTTCTACTCCTAATCCCAAAAGCCAATTGACTCCAAACTTGGTAGGAAGCATTGGGGCGACTAATAGATCAAAAATGGCTAAAGTCGTTTCGATCGGAAATCCAAGATGGCCGCCATGGCAGCCATCTTAAAAATCTATTTTCGCTTCTTCTCCTAAACCCAAAAGTCAATTGACTCTAAACTTAGTAGGAAGCATCAGGGTGACTTGTAGATCAAAAATAGCTAAAATCGTTTCGATCAGAAGTCCAAGATGGCCGCCATCGTTTACTCATTACTGCTTATGAAGAGTCTCAATAAAACCGAGATTCCAATTTTCTAATCCGTAGTGTGTTCTTTGTTTCCAAAGGTAACCTTTTTAACGTTTATTACACAACTCTTCATCATTGAGAGGTTGTGCTTTGCGATTATGTCCATGCTAGAGTAAGTGCATTAATATCTCTAATTTGCGAACTGCGCATACATGCCTATTAACCATTTCACACCTGAATTTCTGAAATGGGCTCTTACATCTTGGAATCTGGTCAGAATTATTGTTCCAAACTGGGATATTAGTCAAACATCAAAATAGAATGGATAATAGTGTAGATCCTGTTGAGGTCGCTCATTATAAGCCATCCCATAAGGCTACACACTTTTGGAAAAAATGTTTTGGTCTGCCGGATTGAAAGGGTTAACTTGATTAAACGTATATATACAATCTATACTGGATCAAAATTAACTGACTTTTAGCCTTCAGCATCAAAACACTAAAATAGAGTAAGATTAATTTTACAAATTTCGTAGGTCATCAGTATGTTTTGATTCCAAATGAGTAAAGAAGATGATGTATGTCTTGGAAGAGCCGCAATTGCGGAACAAAGCCTACAAAGACACCAAGAAAAAACGAAGAATTTTACCAACCATCGAAAAAAAAAAAAAAAAAAAAAAAAAAAAAAAAGAAGAAGAAGAAGAACACCTAGGTCTTTCTTCCCATGCGAGTGATCGCAATGTCAGACTGCAGTACTGGCACCAAGAGCAGAAAATATGACAGAAGAAAATAAAACAGGAAGTGGTTAGCCGTGCATCACGAAAGCATACCTATATAATTTTGGCCCCCTTAAACCCCACTTATATATAGTAAAACTGGGGTTTACAGGGGTATACATTATTCTTCTTATTCCTGCTTAAAAACATAGATTGTGGGTACTCGTAAGAACCGCCTCTGTGAGGCGGTTCTAACGAGTACCCACAATCTATGTTTGAGCAGAAATATGAAAAATATCAGAATTTTTATCTGAAAACTTTCAGTTTTTGGTGGTAAAATTTTCAATATATTTGAATAGGCGTGTTTTCGTAATGTAGCGGATGACTTACAAAGCCTTTGAGAGAACGAACAAAACAAGAACGATCATCTTAAAACGGTCAGTAGTAAAATTCACAAGGATGTTTAAATTTATTTGCTGTCACCACGTATTTACTCCAGATTCAAATGTTGTAAAAATGCAAAATATGCGATGTTTAGCTCGCACAGAGGCTCCCTAATTCACACAAATCTACGGAAAACACGTAAATCAAATTCTGTGTTGAAACAATGATGAGAGCCTCAGACACTGTCAGCAAGACCTAAAGAAATCCACTGACTAACCCATCACGAAAACATGCTTAGATAATTTTGACCCCCTTAAACCCCACTTTTATATAGTAAAACTGGGGTTTACAGGGGTAAACATTACGCTTTTTTTTAATTTCTGCTCAAAAACATAGATTGTGGGTATTCGTTAGAACCGCCTGGCCGAGGCTGTTCTAACGAGTACCCACATTCCATTTTGTGAGAAGAAATATGAAAAAGATCAAAATTTTATCAGAAAATTATCATTTTTTTTTGTGGTAAAATTTTCAGTATATTTGAATAGGCTTGTTTTGTTAGTGATTGAGAGTCCGATCAAAAACATCACATCAGGCTTCAACCCTCTAATAAAACGATCAGAGCTATCCAAGTAAGCATTCTTTATAGATCTATAACGGGATAACGACCAGCTATAGATTTATAAAGAATGCTAGCTGGGATCAACTTCAATTCCGTAAAAGACATAAGCAAGATGTGTATCAGTCATTTGTCTTACGTCTGATAAGTGACTGGACAGACCAAACCTAGTATACTCACAGTTTTTTTTTTCAACCACTGAAAAGACTGAATTGAATATTTTTGTCTCCACGAAATCATATGTTGTGGGTAATTAGAAGCGCTTCAGTGCTCACAGCATATCATTTCGCGGAGAAATAAAACAACAGTACATGGCTACCCCATCTTATCTGAAGCTATGATACTGACAATCAACAATAGAAAGGTAGAGGCCCAACAGAGGAACTTAGTACTGGCTTATCTATCTAATCCATAGGGAATATCATATACTCCTGCAGGCCTTTTTAACCCCCACCCTCCCCCGCCCCTTGCTGCGACCTCATAATCACCAGATTATGACATGCATTTGATCTGTCTTCCATAGCACCTAGGTAGGGACAGTTTAATCATTAGTGAGTGGTATCACTTTTAGCCTCCTTTTGGCTAGACAGTATGTTATATTATATTCATGCTAAAGCCTACCCTTTTAAAATGAGAAAAATGAAACGAACCTTTCAAAAAAGTTTTCCCAACAATTTTCCTGAGTTAATGAATCAGGTCATCGTAAAACTCTAGTTCCCATATTTTCTTGCTTGCAAACTCGGTATCTCTTAATTAAACTAAGTTCAAGTAAAATAACTCGCAACGTGAGAAAACGTACCGTCTGACATGTGCGCTAAAAGAAAACTCAAATCAACCTGCGCATCCTCGCAGTCTGCACAGGGTCTTCATTGTCCGCATGAAGAAACTTTGCACAATTAACTATCCAATTGGCGTACAGTGACAATTCTACTCATACTGTGCGAATGCGCAGGCTGATCTGAATCTTTGCTTGATGCACATGACCAAAAGTACGTTTTCTGACGATGCGGTCCAAATGTTAATTTTCTTAATATTCTTATTTCATATAACGACTTCAAACAAGTTTTGAAATAACTGATTTAAATCTGAGCTTCCTATTTTCAGCCGCTAAACATAAAGTGAGAACTTGGACGTTAAGCCATATGCTAACAGCGAAGACTCAGATCATTCCGGAAAGGTCTTCTTTGTTCTGTTGAGTTTAAGAATAAGAAATTGCCTGCGCATGTGATAGGAGCGCTTTTCTTCTAGTGTTATACATAAAAATGTGACACTTTTATAAATGAGTCCCACGTTATGAAAACGTGTCCATACAAAATAGAACACCATCTCAGAAAACATACCTATATAATTTTGACCCGCTTAAACCCCACTTTTATGTAGTAAAACTGGGGTTAAAAGGGGTATACATTATTTTTTTATTTATGCTCAAAAACATAGATTGTGAGTACTCGTTAGAACCGCCTTGATGAGGCAGTTCTAACGAGTACCGACAATCTATGTTTTGAGCAGAAATTTGAAAAAAAAATATCAGAGTTTTTTTTTTATCTGAAAACATTCAGTTTTTTGGTGGTGAAATTCACAATGGTATGAACACATAACACTTGATTACTGGCGCGTAACATCATCACGTGGTCGATGACAACGTTATGTTCTCTGTTGGAACGCGGTTCTTCTACTGACATAAAATACAGGGGCCAGTTGTTCAAAGCTAACGATATCGTTAGTTAACGATTCGTTAAAATTTACATCGAGTGATACGTAAATATGCTGAAATTTTTGCTGAAAAAATATCAGAATAATGTGTATTGAATCCGCTAAAACAGTTAACGAAATGACCCTTAACGAGCTCGTTAAGCTAACGACGCTTTGAACAACTGGGCCCAGTTTAATTGTAGTGGTGCAGACCGTCGCAGATACCTTTGCAAACAGCGCATATCCAGATGATACGGCTCGTAACAAGCCGTCACATCAAACTCCACACTGTTTTCCATTCTGTTATGGAATTTTGACTAAAACTGCGATATGAGCGAATGTACGACCCGCTATTTATCGTATGACGTCGCTATTATTCAGTGGATAACGTCATATTATATAAAACTGATATGATCACATAACACATAACTACATAACACTTGAATTATGCGTAACGTCATCACGCCGTTCGTGACAACGTTATGTTCTCTGTTGAACGCGGTTCTTCTACTGCCATAAAATATCTCTTTCGGTCGTGCAGACCAACATAGATATTTTGCAGTTAGTGCATATCCAGATGATACGGCTCATCAAGATCCATACAAACTGTACTATTGCCATTCTGTAATGGGGTTTTGACTAAAACACCTATTTGCAAACAATTAATGTTCAAAATTCAGAAATGGATGCACCCATTTCAGTAACTCAGGGGTAAAAGGGTTTAAATCATATGAAAATCAGAACTCAATTTACATTCGTGGTCATTTCATATGAAATTTATGAAACACGCCGAAATTCATTTCATACGTTTTATAGCAAATGACTACAAATGTAAGATCCTCTATTTATACTATGACTATTAGGTATTCAGTGGATAACGTCATCACATAAAAAAGATATGACCACACGATTCATAACGCTTGGTTGCAGGTTTGTAATGTCATGACGCCGATTGTAACAACGTTATGTTTGTATCGACAAACGGTTTATCTTCTGCGTCCATAAACTACAGTTTAAAGGTTCTATGATAAACAGAATCTTACATTCGTGGTCATTTCACATCATGAAAACGTGCCTTTTTACTGTTTACCCCCCTAAACCCCACTTGTATATAGTAAAACTGGGGCTGACAGGGGTAAACATTAGTTTTCTTATTTCTGCTAAAAAACATAGATTGTGGGTACTCGTTAAAACCGCCTCGCTGAGGCAGTTCTAACGGGTACCCACAATCTATGTTTTGAACAAAAATATAGAAAATATCTGTTTTTTACTGAAAATTTTCAATTTTTGGAGGTGAAATTTTCTATATATTTGAATAGGCGTGTTTTCGTAATGATAAGACGTTTATGAAACTGCTCAAAACGGCTCGTTCCATAAATTTTATATGAAATGACTACGAATATAAAATTCTCTGTATGCAAAATGTGCAATTTTACAAGTGAGCCACGCGAAAGGAAAAGAAAGTGCCCCTTTTACACGTGTCGCACCAGATGAAAAATGTCCTTACACATTTTCAATCAAATCATGCCTTATCAAAAGGTCCGATTACAAAATGGGACACTTTCACAACCGATCCGATACCTGTCCATACTATTTTTTTAACAACCCCAAGAAACAAAGAAACAAAAAAAAGGGCCTTTACTACTAAGACTCATCATATGAAAAAGTGTCCATATGAATAAGTGTCATACAAAATGGAACACTTTCACAACCGGGCCGTTCGATATGAAAATTGTCCATACGAAATGGGGGCTTCTTTTACAACCTGGCCGCGCGATATGAAACAACTGTTCATACGAGATGGAATACTTTTCCAACCAAGCCGCGCGATATATATATATATATGTATATATAAAAAAACTGTCCATACGAGATGGAACACTTTTACAACCGAGCCGTGTGATATGAAAAATTGTCCATACTAAATGGGACACTTTTACAACTGACCCGCGCTATACATGTATGAAAAGAAAGTACTCCTAAAATAGGACAATATAACAAAAGAGCCACGTCATTTGAAAATATAAAATAGTTCACCTTCACAACTGAGCCGCGACATATGAAAAAGTGTCCATATAAAATAGGACACCTTTACAAATGAGCCGTGCCATATGAAAAAGTGTCCATATAAAATACACCTTAACAAATATGCCGCATTTATAAAAAAGTGTCCATATAAAATAGGACGCCTTTACAAATGAGCAGCGCGGTATGAAAAAGTGTCCATATAAAATAGGACACCTTAAAAAGTTTACAAATGAGCCGCACCATATGGAAAAGTGTCCATATAAAACAGGACACCTTTTCAAATGAGCCGCACAATATGAAAAAAATGTCCATATAAAATAGGACACCTTTACAAATGAGCCGTGCCATATGTAAAAGTGTCCATATAAAATATACCTTAACAAATATGCCGTATCATATAAAAAAATGTCCAAAAAATTAGGACACTTTTACAAATGAGCCGCAATATATGAAAAATGTCAATATAAAATACACTTTCACAAATGAGCCGCGCCATATAAAAAGTGTCCATATAAGACGGAGCACCTTTACAAATGAACCGCGTCATATGTAAAAGTGTACATATAAGACAGGGCACTTTTACAACTAAGCCTTGCCATAAAGTATCTGTACAAAGTGGGACATTTTTACAAGTGAGCCGTGTCATACGAAAAAATGTTCATACTCAATTTGGACACTTTCACAACTGAGCCCGCCATATGGAAACGTTTACATATAAGCTCGGGCACTATACAACCACAACTGAACCGCGCCATATGACATTACGAAAACACGCCTATTCAAATATATTGAAAATTTTACAACCAAGAAAGGAAAATTTTCAGAAAAAAAAAGTCTGACGTTTTTCATATTTTTGCTTCAAAGACAGATTGAAGGTACTCATTAGAACCGCCTCGGCGAGGCGGCTCTAATGAGTACCCACAATCTATGCCTTCTAGCAAAACAAGAAAAAATAGTGTTTAACCCTGATAACCCTAGTTTTGCTATATAAAAATGGGGTTTATGGGGGTCAAAATTATATAGGCGTGTTTTCGTGATGAAAAGTTTCTTCGAGGCATATGCGAAGGCCCAGATCCGCACCACTAGATACAGTAGAATACAACGCTGTATAGTAAAGGGCTTATTAGTTTTCGTGTTTATTCGCATGATTTATATGGCAACTGTTCACATATGACCCAGCCCTCCAAGAAGGCACTTTTTGCCATGGCACGGCTCAGTTACATATTTAAATTGTATTTGGGCATTATTTTCAGGTGTAGCTATGAGAGGAAAATGGTCACCTACGCCATGAATAGAACAGATGAAAGAAACACAACACAAGCCGTGATTGACATTGGCCTGTCTACACCTGTCTATCTGCGTGCTATTTACATATTGGTAGCTTCTGTAGCAGCGGTCTTGTGTTTCGTGTCTCTCTTCGCCATTTGTAAAACAAAGAAAACGGTCTACTCTACCAAGATATTTTCTTCGGGACTCCTGGTATTTGATATTCTTTTCCTTGTGTGCTCAAGTATTACAAAATTTCTTTTGTATAAGGAATCATTCTTGTTACAGCATTTTGTTCGAGGACTGCATGTTTCCTCATGGATAGTGGTGGCAAGTATGGCTTTAGAAAGACTCTTTGCCATTAATTGGCCATACAATTACCTTAAATTTGCAACAAAGCAAAGAATAAGAGCTGTATGTATAGGAATTTTTAGTTTGAGCTTTATACAGTATGTGTTGATACGAGGTATGGGGTGCTACGCTGAGAATACACCAATCAACTGTGGAGTCGGTTTGAAAGTTTATTTGCTCGTAATATTTATCACAATGCCAGTCATATCTTTTCTTGCATATGGCAAGGTCTACAAAATTATCAATCGGAACTCTGAACACATTTCTCACAGACACCGCTTGTCTGATTTTAAAGGTACATATGTTTCTTTTATGTATTTGATCAACACGGCTGTGAGTTCTTTGATCTACTTAGGAGCGTCGGTAATTGTTCTTTTGAGATTCTCCACTAGTGAAAAAGACGCACGGTTAGCAACTTTTGCTGACTTTGTAAATCTTATTAACTGTTTGATAGATCCTCTCATCTACGTGATCTGGATTCGGGAAGCAAGGCTTGAAATTTTAAAGCTTACCAGGCTGTGCTCATCTAGATATAAATCGAAAATCTACGTGATGGAGATAGAATTGTTTAACATTCAGACTTATTTACCCAAAGCGTACAGACAGTATTCCCGATCCCAATATGAACAAATCATTCAGACATAATTCTCTGCTCAATCAAAAGTTCCTTCATAGATGTGTTAACGTAATTTGTAGATTGCGATTTCGTTAACACAGCTATGGAAAATACACCTCTTTACTACAGCTCTAGACATGCCAACTTTTAAACCAGAGAATTCATTACGAAAACAAGCCTATTCAAATAAACTGAAAATTTTACCACCGAAAGAAAAAAAAATCAGATAGAAATTCTATTTTTCATATTTCTTCTCAAAACATAGACTGTGGGTACTCGTTAGAACCGCCTCAGCGAGGCTTTCTAACGAGTACCCATAATCTATGTTTTCAGCAGAAATAAGAAAACTAATGTATACCCCTATTAACCCCAGTTTTGCTATATAAAAGTGGGGTGTAAGTGGGTCAACATTATACAGGAATGTTTTCCTGATGATTGATATTTTTTCTCCACAAAACATATGTTGGGGTATTCATAAGTAGCGCCTCTCAGAGGAGCTTCTCATTTCTCGACAAAATATGTTTTTGATCAGATATCGGGCAAAATATTTATTTTGATACTCCTCTGACCTTGAGCTATGTAGGTCATGACATTCTGACCATATAATATGAGCCAGTCCACGACAAAACCGACAATTAGACCTGTGTAACCAGCTAAGACGCAGATCAGCATATCATCATGGGAATTCGCCTATATAATTTTGATCTCCTTAAACCCAACTTTTATATAGTAAGACTGGGGTTTACAGGGGTATACATTATTTTCTTATTTTGTAAAAAACTTAGATTATGGGCACTCATTAGAACCGCCTCGCCGGGGCGGTTCTAACGGGTACACACAATATATGTTTGGAGCAGAAATATGAAAATTATCAGACTTTTTTTATCTGAAAAATTTTCCTTTTTCGGTTGTAAAATTTTCAATATATTTGAATATGCGTGTTTTCATAATGACATCCACCCAGTGTGGCAAGAATTCTCGTTTATTCCTCTTTGGGTAACCAGGAGGCTGCAAAAAGCACATGCGGTTAGCAAAGACTCTGATCAGACTGCGCGGATGCGCAGGCTGATCTGAGTCTTCGCGTGTCGCACAAGTTTTATTGTAGGTTTTGCCGTGCCCTTTCTTATATTCGTGCTGTTAAGCAAATGAAGGCAAATATATGGAGAAAAAATATGCTAGAAGTAAAAATATACATCATAACGGAACAGAAAAATTCTGAAAATTCACCTAATAATGTAGACCACTGCAAATCCTTATTTTCACCATAAATTAAAGGAGGGTATGTGGGGATGGGTATACATTACATTGACTTGTTAACGTAATATAAAAATAACTTGTTTTAGAACTAGTAGTAATCAAAGCACTGGTAGCACTCTCGTGGGTCGATTGTCTCTGAGTGTCGGCTGAGAAAATGGTCCTGAACGGGGACTTACGATTGTTTCATTTAGCCATTAACTTCCTGTAGTTTAAGCATACAGAGCAAACCCGGATCACAGACGCCGCCCTCTGATGTGGGCCTGCACTGTTTTCCAATGCCCCAAATGTCAGTCCAGGATTGTTTTTCAGAAAACCATCTATCAACAACACTCTGACGTCACAGCGACCAGATAAGCGCGGATATAATAACCATTACCTGGATATCGTCTATAATGCGGTTTGATGACATTGGTCAACGAAAATTACGAGGACAACCTTAAGGAAATGGTGGTGTTTGTATACCTTGACTCGATTGTAAACAGTTGACCCAAAAACGCATTTTTTCCAGCCTTTTCAGAAGAGAACCGAGCCGCAACGTCAGAAAACTAGCTCCGGACATGTGTGTCTAGCGATAATTCTGATCAGCCTTCGCATCCACGCAATCTGATTAGAACCTTCTCTGAGCACATTTTAAATATCCAAGGAATGAAACCATGCGGATACGAAGGCTGATTTGAGTCTTCATTTAGCGCATATGCCAGAAGGTACGTTGCGGGCTCGACCTCCTCCGAGTCGGCAACATTCTTTCATGGAGATTGATCATGAAATATTTTCTACGATCATTCTCTCCGTTCCGCTGATTCAAAAAGGGCAGTTGTCAGTTTCTTGCGAAAGAATGTGTACAATACTGGTTAACTGCTTAGAGGACTAAGCATGCCCAGTATGGGTAGGTAAACTTACCGCGCTCGACATGACCCCATTGGTTTGACTGCGCCGTAAACCCTCAACGCAAACAATCAAAACAAATATCTATTTTCTTTTGTTACGCATCACGAATAAATGCCTATATAATTTTGACCCCCTTAAACCCCACTTTTATATAGTAAAACTGAGGTTTACAGGGGCATACATTATTTTTCTTATTTATGCTCAAAAGCATAGATTGTGGGTTCTCGTTAGAACCGCCTCATCGAGGCGGTTCTAACGAGTACCCACAATCTATGTTTTAAGCAAAAATATGAAAACTATCAGGGTTTTTTGTAGCTGAAAATTTTCAGTTTTTGGAGGTGAAATTATCTATATATTTGAATAGGTATGTCTTCGTAATGGGAAGTACAAATACAATCTGTGAGCCGTTACGTTAACATGCCTATGCAAAATGTGTTCTTCAGCGGAGGTGTTCTGGGCAGGTGCAGCTGGCTGCAATATATAAACTCTTTTCACTAACACTGGCCTATTAGTCCAATAAGGGCCAGGAAAAACAATTCATCAAGTACGAAACACACTTAATGATGTATGCTTTAAACATAAAATTACAGACAGAAAGCATCTGCTTGACTTTTGGTACCTTAGGGAGAATATTGTTCCGAAACTGTGATCTTTCTTAAGTGATCTCCATATTCATTTTGGAGATTCCAACACATTTAACAGCAGAAACTAAAGCATGTACAGCACATGAAATCTGCAGTTGCGTTTATTTTACAACCACTGAGTTAATACTCATTAACACGTAAATGTAACCAGCACATTAAATGACTCAAACATCTTTGGGACCATGGAAATTATTTTAGACATGATAGTTTGAGCCACAGAGGGTTAATCAAAGCGTCAGGTCGGGAGGCAAATGGGCATAATTTAAGGGTGTCCTTTCGATCTTCTATGAAATAATGGTATGTTGAGTGTACTTGTTAGAATCGCCTCGATGAGGCGATTCTAATGAGTATACACAACATACATGTTTACGATAAAATAGGAAAACTCCCCTAAAATGTCACTAAATATTGGGGTTTATTGACTGATCGGAAGGATTTCGAGGTCTCAAAGCGATTACGAATCAGCCATGGTAAACGAGCCATCGGTGTTCAGTCATTGAAGTTTTACTAGATATGTTGTTGTATATAATGATAGTTGTCATTTTAAATGGAACATGGTTCATACAGAGTACACATATTCTGACGCAACTGCATTTGTCAAACTGTCATGCTGAATAAATTAAGACGCAATGTCCACATCTAATTGTTAACCAATCAGATTACTTGATCGAGGTTGTTGATACAAATTCATATACTTTATGACAAACAGTGCAGATGCAGATTATTTGATTTCTTCAGGCTGTTGATACAAATTCATATACTTAATGATAAACACTGCAGCTTCATATCAGTTGGCTTCAGAAGCCAACATCTAGATCTACACTGTTTAAGAAAAGGTAGGGTATATCCGGGTTTAGCAAGGCCAGCATTAAGTCAGTTTTGAGGTTTGTCGTAACATAACGAAAACCTGCCTATTCAAATATATAGAAAATTTCACCTCCAAAAACTGAAACTTTTCAAATAAAAAAACTCTGATATTTTTCATATCTCTGCTCAAACATACATCGTGGGTTCTCGTTAGAACCGCCTCACAGAGGCGGTTCTTACGAGTACCCACCTGTGAGGCGGTTCTAACGAGTACCCACAATCTATGTTTTTGAGCAGAAATAAGAAAAATAATGTCTACCCCTGTAAACCCAAGTTTTACTATACAAAAGTTGGGTTTAATGGGGTCAATATTATATAGGCGTGTTTTCGTGATGACATTGCATAGAGGCTAGTACTCGTGGCTGTATTCCCTTCATTGTTTCTAAATGCAGGAGCAATCAACTTCACACAAAATCACAACGACGAAAACAATAGTTATCGAACTTCTACCACCAAAGTGATGAAGATGTAAGGGACCACCACAGTGATGAAGATGTAAGGGACCACCACAGTGATGAAGATGTAAGGGACCACCTGAATGATGAAGATGTAAGGAACCACCACAATGATGAAGATGTAAGGGACCACCACAGTGATGAAGATGTAAGGGACCACCACAGTGATGAAGATGTAAGGGACCACCACAGTGATGAAGATGTAAGGGACCACCACAGTGATGAAGATGTAAGGAACCACCACAATGATGAAGATGTAAGGGACCACCACAGTGATGAAGATGTAAGGGACCACCAAGGTGATGAAGATGTAAGAGACCGACACAGTGATGGGGCCAGACTACCACCACAGTGATGAAGATGTAAGGGACCACCACAGTGATGGGGGCAGACTACCATCACAGTGATGAAGATGTAAGGAACCTGCACCATTACCTAGCGTTTCCCTTTAATGCCTGGATGTCGATAATGAACACATCCGTCATGGGAGTCGGACGGGTCTATTATCCGCTTAGTGTTAGCATTATATAGAAAATCGAAATGAGCCGGGACACAGCGATTCCTACAATTTACATGTGCGCCAACCTTCGCATTCTGATCAGAGTCTTCGCTGGCCGCATGAGAACGGCTTGAATCCTAGGCTGTCCTTAGAGCGTAGAACAAAGACTCTGATCAGATTGTGTTATTTTAGATTTTCATTTATAGGTTTTAATCTCATGCAGTAACGTTACGTTAACAAATCTATTATAAACGAATAAATCTAAGCTATCGATCTAGACAAAGTATTTCTTTTAAACCATTAACCCATAAACTGCCAATCACAACAATTGTCGTCTGCTTTGTCATCCGCTTGTAATTTTAAAAGTCATTTTTGCAAACAGTGTGGACCCAGATCAGACTGCTCCGCTAGGAGCAGTCTGATCAGGGTCCACACTGTTTGCCTGTTTGCAAAAATAGGTTTGAAAAGTTTGCAAGAATATTCAGCAGACGACATAAAATAGACGACGTTTTCAGATGCAGGTTTTCTTGGCATTTTTAAGGAGCTGCCCATTTTGGTTTCTGTTTTACTAGTTGTGATTAAAAGTTACATCGGGACCTAGGATGAAGTTGGCTAGCTGTAAAAGTGCTTTAAACCCCGCTGTCGGTTACTCTACTGACCGTTCTAAGGCAGTGGTCCCGGTGTTAGTCCTACTCTTTGTTGTTCTGTGGGTTAATCTACGAGGCGATTTGTTTTATGTCTTACCTTGTGTCATTTGTTCTTATGTTTTCAGTCCTTTTAGCATTGCGATTACCTTGCTTGGGGAAGAGAGAGCTAATCTTAGTGCTTTTCGTACGTTTGTTCGATTTGTGCTTGTTTGGTTTTGCCGGTTTTCTCTTCCTCTTGATGTCTGGGAAGGGCTGCGATTTGTAATTATGGCACTCCCTGGACTTTTCTCTTATTTTTTTTTGTTTTAAATATATTGATATTTGTCTGCACGAACTGTCATCATGTGGTAGTCATTATAAAGCGCCTAGTGAAGATGCTTCTAAGAGAACCATATGTTTTCGTGGAGAAAAGAAGAAGATATATCTGGATACCTGCCTCTCTCTTCTAAAGCTTTGTGAGGCATGATATTTTTTACTAAAAAACATCAGGAAAACGGAAAAAAAAAAAATACTGGACAGAGTTGTTCAAAACTAACGATGTCGTTAGTTAACGTGTTGTTCAAACTTTGATCATTAAATATGGCAGGTATGCTAATATTTTTGCTGAAAAAATGTGAGTTACTTTAGCATTTGCAAAAGCTACTCACATTTTTTCAGCAAAAATACCTGTGAATTAGATACAGATCCTTTACTTACTGGAACAGTGAACATTTTGACCACTAACGAGCTCGTTAAGGTAACGACGCTTTGAACAACTGCGCTCAGGAAAGAACTGGTTATTAACTACATTCCGAGCGGGTACACGAGGTGCATACAACGTCGCATCAACGTCGGTACAACGTCATGACGTTGTATCAAGTTGATGTCACGTCGTATACATGGCATGTGCCCGCTAGGAATGTATTAAACCATTTTCTTATATTCTTGATGTTTTATAGTGAGATAAGGCGTTTTTTTGTCAAAGAAAAATGTTGATATTGTATCTTATTTCTGCATAGAACATCAGAAAGACGCTTCTAATAAGTACACAACGTATACTTACATAGAAAAATAGGGAAAAAATATTTACCTGGACTTACTTTTATCTGACGCCGCGGTAGGTATAGCGTATAGCAGAAAATAAAATTGATATTACAGTTTCACAACAAACGACAGAATTGACAAAACTTGCACTTAAGGATTTCCATCCTGAATGTATCCAGAAGAGGAGTTAAATAACATACCTCTTCTAGATGCATTCATTTAAAATATAATAATAGTGAAGAGTGAAAACTTAACGGAAACGCTATTCAATCAAATTTATGAATAGACTGAACCATTCTGACAGTGATAAGCAATGCCATTGCTCATATTAAGATTACACCCGGTTAGGTCGTCGAAACCGAACTTTGGGAGTAACTTAAACAGCTGAGGTTTGTCAGCGTAAATGTCTTCGCAGTCTTTATGCAAGTGTTTTCGTCGAAATCATTATCATTTGAGAAATAATGCAAACACAAAGTACTTGATTTAGCGTTTTATGAGCTATTGGTACCACCGTGGTAAATTTTACTCATATGCAGTTTTCAATATAATTTCCAGCGTGTTTGGTATTCTGGGTATTGCACCAGATATGCTTATATCAGACTTCCATACTGCAGCTGGTATTCGTGCCGTGTGGCGGCGGTAGAACGTCTCCCCGTACTTTATCATAGTGCAAATTTCCTTTGGGATCATTGGGCCTATTGTGGAATCTTTGAAAATGGAGTTCTGCTCACGTATACGCTAGAGGGCGTAAGCAGTGTTGCAAACTTCATGACTGCTTATGAAGCGTCTCAATAAAACCGAGACTCCCATTTTCTTATCTGTAGTGTTTTCTTTGTTTCCAAGGGCAATCTTTTTGACGTTTATTCAACCCCTCTATGTAGAAAGTGCCATTTTTTTTCATAAATGCAATGTCGTCCGTTTTATACCACTCGTCTTCCGCAAGCACTTCTCGTTTCTCAGGGTCATTATAGTAACGAGCGAACATAGCCTTGGTGCGGACATTTAGCTCACCTCTTATATAAACCGACACTATTTCTTGATTGCTTTTCAGGATTTTCATCTCCATATCAGATAAAGGCTTTCCACAAGCGTGGTCTATGTATGCATCAGATTTATTCACTAAATAACACAAGACACGTCCTGTTTCGGTCAACCCGTAGTCGATTCCGAACCATTTGCAAAGTCTTTTGTCAATGTACGTGGTCGTGGTGCGGCTAATAGGCTATCAAACAGTGTACAATACCTTCAGTGGTCAATCTGGTGGAATCTGAAAACAGACTATATGCTGAACTGATCCCGTAGAGAAGAACACATTCAAACAACAGAGCTAAGGCATTTGAAAGCGGTAACCGTGGTATCTGAGTACAGCGAAGGCCCAGGTTAGCTTATACATCCGTCTTGTTTGATCATGCACTATATATTCTTCAGTATTTATTGATTCCGTAAGCAGACGGCAAACGTTCTGATCAGACTGCATCGATACTCAGGCTGATCTGGACCTTCACTGTACCAATATCATCTCCCTATAATAAGGCATATAACGAAACCCTTTCCTGTCAGTGGCTAAAACTTTGAAGTTTGCAGAAATAAAATATCGGTCTACTTGAAAAGAAATGTTACAGTAGGCCTTAAAATGTTTACTCAAAAGTATTATCACGCAGTAATGCTGTCAATCAAATTTGCATCCCTGAATCATAAATGTACAATTTTTAACATAATAATGTACTAAACCTTTAACACGCAATGGTAATCAAAGCCTGATATGTGAAAATCATTTTCTTATTTATCCCAGAACACAATAGAGCTTGATATTATGTCTCCGAATCATACAGTTCGATTGAAATGCCAAGCTTTATTTTATGTGAAAAATATCTTCTTGTTCGTCTGTCATTACTGACAATGACCAATCCTAATCAACTGTGTGATGTGTTATTATTTGTGTATTCTAAGACGGCTGATGAGACCAATCTTAGCTCTAAACTGCTTGTTGCAGACAGAAAAAGAGAGGTCTGAGGAAGAAAGCTCTGTTGGTGATGCCTTAGCTCTGGCTTTCCGCTGTGCACGTTTCTGCTCGGCTTCGCTGATTCTTTTTGCTTCGTATTCACCAGCTCCCATTTTTATTAGGCCTCGTCACTTTGTGCGATCTTGTGCAGTCTCTTCCCATGACTCTGTTGGTATGTTGAAGTCTTTAAGGGAGGCTTTGAGGGTGTCCTTGTATCGCTTCTTCTGACCCCCATGGGAGCGTTTTCCTACTTGAAGTTCTCCATAGAGGATCTTCTTTGGCAAACGTTCATCAGGCATTCTGGTAAACTGGCCTGTCTATCTTAACTGTGCCAATTTCAGAAGAGTATATATGCTCTGCGTCCCTGCCCTTTTCAGGACTTCTGTGTCTGGAATCCTGTCTTGCCACTTGATCTTTAGAAGTTTTCTAAGACAGACAGCTTATATGGAAGTGGTTCAGTCCTTTGGCATGCCGTTGGTAAACTATCCAAGTTTCGCATGCGTATAATAGTGTTGGCAGCACTACCGATCTATATACTTTCAGCTTTGTGTCAAGTCTGATTCCATTTCGGTCCCAAATACTTCCCAAATACTTCCACGTAGCCGGCCAAATGCTGCACTAGCTTTGGCAATTCTAGCATTGACTTCATCATCAATGTACACAACTCTAGACAATGTGCTTCCAAGGTAGGTGAACTTGTCTACCACTTGCAGTCGTTGACCTTCCACTGTGATGGTAGGCTCCTTGTAAGGCTTTCCAGGTGCTGGCTGATATTCTACCTCAGTCTTTTTTATGTGAGATCATAGCTGTCACATGAATCAGATACTTAATCCACACCTTTTTGCATTTTCTCTTCTGTTGGAGCACCCTTTGCCATGTTATCAGCAAAGAGGAAATCGTCTAGCACCTCTGTCTGCACCTTAGATTTAGCTTGCAACCTTCTTAGGTTGAAAAGTTTCCCATCAAAGCGATACCTAATAGGTATACCATTGTCACTATCTTGGAAAGCATCTGTAAGCATGGCAGAAAACATCATGCTGAACAGTGTTGAAGCTAGTACACAGCCTTGATTACTCCATTTGTCACAGGAAATGGATCAGAAAACTCGCCATCATTTTGGACCCTTGCAAGCATACCATCATGGAACTGCCGCACCATTGCTATGAATTTGGCAGGACAACCAAACTTTGCCATAATTTTCCAAAGTCCCTCACCACTGACTGTGTCAAATGCTTTGGTAAGGTCGACAAAGGTTTTGTAGAGGTCCACATTCTGTTCCTGGCATTTTTCTTGAAGCTGTCGTGCTGTGAAGATCATGTTTATTGTTCCTCTGTTTTTCCTGAATCCACACTGGCTTTCTTTTCTACGGTCATTCTCTCCCTTCCGCTGATTCAAGAAGTGCAGTTGTCAGTTTCTGGCGAAAGAATGTGCACATTACTGGTTAACCGCTTAGAGGACTAAGCCTGCCCAGTAAACGTGTGGTTAGGTAAACTGACCGCGCTCGACATGACCCAACTGGGTTGACTGGGCCGTTAAACCTCAACACAAACAAACAAACTCTCGCTTTCTGGTAGAAGCCCTGATTGTTCCAGGTGTTCATTCAATCGGTTCAGTAGCACCCAAGCAAGAATCTTCCCAGCAATTGGCAATAAAGAGATGCCTCGATGATTGTCACAGACTTGAGGATTCCCTTTCCTTTTGAATAGGTGGACAATTGTTGCATCCTTGAATTCTTGAGGGATGGATTCTTTTCTCCACATAATGTGAAATCATTACGAAAACACACCTATTCAAATATATAGAAAATTTCACCTCCAAAAAAACTGAAAATTTTCAGATTCAAATTATTTTATTTTTCATATTTCTGCTCGAAACATAGATTGTAGTACTCGTTAGAACCGCCCCGGCGAGGCGGTTCTAACGAGTAACCACAATCTATGTTTTTGAGCGGAAATAAGAAAAATAATGTATACCCCTGTAAACCCCAGTTTTATTACATAAAAGTGGGGTTTAAGTGGGTCAAAATTATATAGGCATGTTTTCGTGATGAACTCTGTAAGTTTCTCTGCTACTGGAGGACCGCCTGCTTTGTAGATCTCTGCAGGTATTGCAGCTGATCCTGGAGCCTTGCCAGTTGACAGGAGTTTTATTGCTTTCACTGTTTCAGAGACGGTTGGGAGCTCATCAAGCAGCGGGTTACATTCCACCTGTGGTAGTCTGTTGATAGCTTCACCATTGATAGATGATGGCCTATTAAGGACACCATCAAAGTGTTCAGCCCATCTTTTCAAGATAGTTTTTTTATCAGTCAGAAGACTAGTTCCATCTGCACTAAGGAGTGGGGTGGTTCCTGAGCTCTGGGGACCATTTACTGTCTTGCCTTGAGTGCATCAAAGAACTTTTTCATGTCCTTTCTGTCTGCAAAGGACTTGATTTCATCAGCCTTTTTTCTCAGCCAGGAGTCTTGCATGTCTCTGAGCCTCGTCTGAACTGTCTTGCATATGTTTGAATAGGCAGTCTTGATAGATACTGAGCTGGTATTTCTGAGGTAAGCCTTGTGTTTTTGGTGTTTCTCTTCAAGGAGTCCCTGAATTTCTTTGTCATTCTCATCAAACCAATCTTGGTGTTTGCGAGATACTGGTCCTAGGGAATCCATTGCTGAAGAGTGAACAGTGTCTCTGAAGACTGTCCAGCTCTCATCTATATCTTCTGAACTGTGTTCCAGTGCATCTAACCGGCTGCAGACATCGTTGACGAATGCTTGCCTCTTGTTGTCTTGTTTCAGCTTGGAGACATCTTATTTTTTGGCACCTTCTTGCCTTGTGGTCGTCGTACAGGCTGAATGCGCAGGTTGTGTTTGCTGACAACAAGCCTGTGATCTGTCCAACAGTCTGCACCACACATAGTTTTAGTCACTCTGACATCCTGTCTGTTCTTCTTTCGCACTATGACATAGTCAATGAGATGCCAGTATTTGGAGCGAGGGTGCATCCATGTTGTCTTTCTGCGAGTTAGTAGACGGAAGACTGTGTTGGTGAACAGTAAGTCATGCTCTGCACACTTCCTTAAAAGGAGGAGTCCATTGCTGTGGCACTTCCCTACACCTTCAGATCCAGTCACTCCTTCCCAGGTCTGGTGGTCTGTGCCCACTCTGGCATTGAAGTCCCCGAGGAGGATGAGTTTGTCTGTCCGGGGTGCTGCAGAAAACAAAGAATCCAAATCATCATAGAACGTCTTTAACCTCATCTGGGTTGGTCATTGTGGATGCATAGGCACTTACAATTGTTGCATGCCTCTTGCCAGATATGGGAAGTCTCAGCGTCATCAGGCGGTCATTTATGCCTTTTGGAAGCCCTGAAAGCTTGCTGACTAGGTGTGACTTGATGGCGAATCCTACTCCTGCTTCACGCCGCTCTTCTTTCTTGCGTCCACTCCAGAAGAAAGTGTAGCCAGCACCAACTTCTTTTAAAAGCCCTTCTTCTCACTCAGAGCTGCAATCTCAACTTTGTATCGGTCAAGTTCTCTACCAACTAGAGCTGTTCTTCGCTCAGGTCTGTCAGAACTAGAACTGTCCATTAGGATGCGCACATTCCAAGCGCCGATGGTAAGAGGTATCGCCTTCATCTTCTTTTTTCTTGTTTGACCACTAAGTGGGATTCCCGCTGATCGCGGTTAACCAGCCAGGAGTTTTGAAGCAGGCAATTGTTCAGGGCACCTTTTCTAGCCCCTTCCCCATGCTACGGGGGTGAGCAGTGCGATCCTAAAAAGGTCTGCTCAGTCGCTCAGTTCGGCAGCCAAATTCCCCATACTGCTTCGCTCTTAAGGAAAGCGACCATATAGAACCAAGCCGCCTGTGTGCAGGTCCGCAACTACAGCTTCCAGTGTTTCCTCACCTGCTGCTTCGCCGCTCGCCCATCGCCACAGAACTTTTGTATGATAAGCTACATAAGACATTTAAGTTACTGCTTCTATATAGCTGTTAACAGAATCTGTGTAGCAATATCTAGGGTAGATGGAACTCTCAAGCCCTGGTCGGCAATCCATCTAGGAGTTGGCAACTCCAAACAAAAACCTGCATACCTGGATTTGCCTGTTCAAGTTATGTAAAGTCTGCTTCGGCAGCTGGGGCGTAAGAAATCATTACTATGATTCATATATATATATATATATATATATATATATATATATATATATATATATATATATATATATATATATATATATATATATATATATGGACAAATGCTTAGATGAACCCCGTAATACAAGTCATTTCTTGTGGCAGCCAGCCAAATTCTTTCCCTTTAGAATCGAACTATTGGTATGTATTAGCAAAATAAATATGTTCTTCATATAAAAATTTTTATCCTTCAAATAAAGGCAAAAAAGGCACTTTCTACAAATATAACTTCGATTCTAAAGGCTCCATATTCCTAAAAAACAGACATTTTTTTTTTATCCAAGAGAGGTCTATAAACTGATATATAGTATTAATACGATCATAAAATGTGGCATCTGACAGCCTGTAAAATTTGAGTTTGTCTTTCGTTTTAAACTGGATAAAATATGAAATGATTTTTATCGTATCTCTGAATTAATGTTGTAATTCAGAGATACGATACAAAAATCATTTCATTTCAAAAACAAGAGACTAATTGAAATTTTACAGACTGTTATGTGCTACATTTTATGATCGTATTAGTAACATATATAAATTTATTAAACCTTTCTTGGATAATAAAATTTATCAATCTGTTGTGTTCGAGCACGCAACACGCACATCTATTTTTGAGGAATATGGAGCCTTTGAAATAAAATAATAATAAAAAAAACTGTAAATATCATATATGCTAAGTATAATTGTAATATAATGAAATCTATACGGGTCGCTCTTGGAAACAAAAAAACATATAAAAAAACGAAAAGCGGAATTACTGTTTCATTTAGATTCTTCATATGAAAATATTGTAGTTTAAAGGGCTGCATACATAAACCTTAGGCGTATAACTTTAGTATACATACGTACTTTTCTAACTGTTTCTTTACATCACAATAACAGATTAATATTTACAATTGACTAAAGACATTTACAACTGACCACTGTAAAATCATAATGGCCGCCTATTCGAGTAATTTGCAGTAATTAGCTTAAGATAAGTCCGCGTTTGCTATCAGCCAGCATGGAAAAATCTCAAGTTGGTTGCTTAAAACACACAACAGGAACCTGGGACTAGTCTAGTGTTTTCTCATAATGTGTTTTTTTTTCTATTGTTAAAACATATAAATACTGTAAATTATTAGTACAATATAATATACTGCACCACGAGAAATTGTTTTAACTCATCATCAACAAAAAAACAACAAAAAAAAAAAAAAAAACAAAAAAAAAACAACAACAAAAAAACAACAAAAAAAACAACAAAAAAAAAACAAAAAAAAAAAAAACCCAAAAAAAAAAAAAAAAAAAAAAAAAAAACAAAAACAAAAAAAAAAACAAAACAAAAAAAAAAACAACAAACAAATCAGCTGAAGCAATCAGCTTCTGCATAGGCGCTGACTGACTAGCCGTCCACTTAATTTATGACAAACACAATGATTTGATTTCGACATTGTTAATTTCCCGTTTTTGGATGGCGAAGTTGCTCGTGCCCTCTCTCATGGTGTTAATATTTCTCAGCTTATTCAGTTTTGTAAGAGTGTCCAGTTATTTGGCTAACTTCCATGCCGAAACAAAACTTTCTCCAGCAGGATATCGGTATCATAAAATCAGGAAAGCTTTTTCTAAGTTTTATCGTCGATACTACGGAGTGGTCTCTAAATACGATACCGGACTAAAACACTTCCGCTATAAGGCCTATCGGAACCTAAGTTTGTTACTTGGTGTATAAGTTTAAGAAAAATGTAGCATACGGCGTTTACCTATCACAGTTAATCTGTTATGCCAGAACCTGTTCAAATTATCAGGACTTCTTGAAGCATGGGAAAGTGCTCACCACAAAGTTGTTGAGCCAGGGGTGTCAAAAAACCAAACTGGTAGCAGCACTTAAGAAGCTCTATGGGGGACATCATGATCTGGTCAATCCCTACAATGTGGCAGTCTCCAGAATTGTTTCTGATGTTTTTGCCAAAGAAGAGCCATAAGTAGACTTCCCGGACATGACGCTTCTACCTACATTTTCTTCGTTCTGCGAAGCTTGCTTACCAAGTAATGCTTACTATCCGCGGACGCCTGATTACACCCTCTGGGGTTCATGTCTGTTGGTCTGAACATTCTGATTCGTCATTTGTTTACGGACATGAGTTTGGATTATGGCTTGGGTACCATGACCACAACTACATGTTATAAACGAAAGGGGTATAGCATGGATGTCATAAAACGGTCTGTTTGCTAAGCAGTTAATCCACTCAAGGTTGACCAATTTGCTCACTTTTTTGTACGCCGGTGGGTTTTGATTCAGACTATATGATGGCCCCGATTTAAAAAAATATTCATAAGATGGTCTGGGCCGGAACTTTTAATGCCCATTTCTCGGCTCTACGGGGCTCAACTGTTTTTTTTTTCTTTTTCTCTAGTATTCCAATGGTGTTGTTTGACAACCCAGGGATCTCCAAGTGTCTTTACAAGTTGTTTCTGTTGAGTCCTCCTCTTTGCTTCATTGAAGACAGTTCTTTAATTAGCGCTGGTGGCATAAACAAGCTGGTGCACGTTTCGTGCAGTATCACCTTCAATAACCAGTCTGCGGTGTTTTAGGCGCCTTACATCACCGTAGTACAGATTATATTTCATTCCCTTGGGATCATTTGGCCCATTGTAGTATATTTGAAAATGGAGTTCTGCTCATGTATACGCTAGAGGGTATAAGCAGTGTTGCAAACTTCATTACTGTTTATGAAGAGTCTAAAAAAACATTTTCTAATTCGTAGTGTGTTTTTGTTTCCATAAGCATTTTTTTTTTGGACGTTTATTGCACATTTCAGAAAGGGTAACTCTCGTCTCGCCTTAATACAATTTATCTGGACATCCGCCAACCCAATAAAATTGGCAGTCATTGAATAATTTTCATCTAGACCGAAGTGTAGATGCGGGAAAAAATAGCCCCAATTAGTTGAAAAAAAAAAAAAAAAAAAAAAAAAAAATCAGTGCATATGCGCAATGATCTTTGGATGTCCTGTACTTCCGGATGTTTTGAACAAAGCCATTATTTCGTCCAGATCAGGTTTTGGAAGAACTGTACCTGCAGCTGACTGATACATAAAGTTACTTAAAGTGAGAATGTCAGTAAGTCCTTCTCGTTTGCATTAGTAATTTAATATCGTAATGATGACATGCGCGAAGACTTCACATGACTCTCTTTTTCAAAATGATCTACTGACTTTCTAAAGATATTCCACGTAACATAATTAAGTCCAGGATCCAAAAACATGGCAGAACAAGTATTGAAGTGCTGCCTCATTGCAACTATGCCAGTTCGGCTACGTGTTTAAACGATAATCTGATGGGTCGAGCACCGGCCATAATGGCGCCAAAGTTTGTAAAAAGCCACTTAGGACACGTCCGGTATGATTTCGCTACTTCCAGTTTTGGCTGTACTTCCAGTTTGGTGAGTGATTTTGCGAACCGCGGAAATTTCTCAGATACGTCCTTCCATGTAACTATTTTCTTCTTGGACTCTTGGAGAAACACGAACGCCGATGGTTTTGGTGTTACAATTGCATGGTGTCATATATTGTATAGAAATACGTTTGGTCTTCAAAGAAATCAGTCTTTGCATAGTTAAATTTTTAGCCGCCTTCCATCTTCATACAACGCAAAAACATTGAGGTAGTTGTTCATATGATTGACCAATGTAATCAAACCGCGCGTTAGACGATATACAGGTAACTGTTTGTTTGTGTTGAGATTTTACGGCCCAGTCAACCCAATTGGGTCATGTCGAGCGCGGTCAGTGTACCTAACCACACGTTTACTGGGCAGGTTTAGTCCTCTAAGCGGTTAAACAGTATTTTGCACATTCTTTCGCCAGAAACTGACAACTGCCCTTCTTGAATCAGCGGAAGGGAGAGAATGACCGTAGAAAATATTTCATGATCGATCTCCACGAAAGAATGTTGCCGACCTCGGCGGGGGTTGAACCCGCGACCTCCTGGTCTCCAGTCGGACGGCGCATCCAACTGAGCCACCGAGGCCGGCTACAGGTAACTGTTATTTATAGCCGCGTCATTCTTGTCGTTGTGGCGTCAGAGCACTGTTGATAGAGTGCTTTCTTCAAAACCTAGACTGTGATAATTGGAACATTGGGAAACAGTGCAGACTCAGATCAGACGACGCAGAACACGGCGTCTGATCAGGGTCTGCATATTTTGCTTTAATTACAGAAAGAAGGCTTAAATGAAATGTTCGTGTCTCCGTGTAGGACTATTTTCTCAGCCTATACTTAGTGACAATCGACCCATCAGTGCTGTCAGCGCTTTGATTTTATTTGTAATTTGATCTACCTTACACTGCCTACTTGTAAACAAACTATTACTACAAAAGTACTGTCTGTTTTGCTGAGTAAGTTTTAGTTTTTTTTTTTATGGATTTGGTGTTGATTATCTCTTCCCCCCCCACACCCTTCCCACGTATATATATATATATATATATATATATATATATATATATATATATATATATATATATATATATATATATATATATATATATATATATATATATATATATATATATATATATATTTTTTTTTTTTTTTTTTTTTTTTTTTTTTTTTTTCAGAACTAGAACATACGTATTATACACAAAGCTTATATCCCAAACTACGAAACATTTAGCCATGCAATTGATTCACTGGACAAAATTATTCCGACACTCACGTACGTCAACGTCTACATGGGGTATGACAATCACTGTTTCAAAGTTATCTTAACATTCCAGACAACGTCCAAGGAATAACTTTCTGCACAGAAACGGTTAAACTGGATAAACTTAGCCTCTGGTATGTCCGCCTTGTGCCCGAATCACGGCTTCGTATCTCCTACGCATCGAAAAGACGAAACGTCGGATGCGTACCGTGGAATGGCTTGCCACTCTTGGACCAGCGTGCCGTCAGGCTGACGAAGGCTTACAGGCTGCACAGACCGTGAAGTACGCGTCTTCCCAGTTCTACAGATGTTCAGTCGGGCTAAGATCCGGGCTCAGTGGCCAGACATTGACGTGATGCTGGCGTATAAAGTCAGTAGTAGTCTAAAACGTGTGGCCTCACATTACCCTGCTGAAACAGTCGAAAACCTTGCTGTACCAAGAAAGGTACTGCTACAGGCTGCCGGAAGGTATAATGATTTGCTACAGCATTCAGCCGTTGATGAATCACATTTAACGGCGTCTTCTTTCAGAGCTTACACCAGACCACACCATCATTTCCCCACCACCAAATCTGATGTGTTCCAGCACGCAACACGGAGCGAATCTTTCAACCCCACTCCTATAGTTTTGCTTTTTACCGTCGCCAAATGACTGGTTAAACGATTTAAACAAATCTGTGATTGTTTGTCCAACGTAGACGATTTCGACTATGAAGTCTTGTCAGAACAAGGTCTTTAAAAGGCCTCCTGGCAAACATACTGAGGGTGTCAAGTCTAGGGATTGAAACGACTGTTGTGGCAGCTTCCGTCGGCGGCGTAAATCGACGTCTGGCCTGCACAAAACAACTGTATCGATCATATTGTTTCGTTGTTATCGGCGGACGGCCTGACCTTAGAAGGTCCTGCAGGCTTTGTCCTGGCAAAAAATGTCTCCAAAGATTCTGAATCATAACTCTAGATCAGTTCATAAGCCTCCCGACCTGACGTTCTGATGTTCTTGCTTGCAACAGTCCTATGACCCGCTATGTTTTCAGTAATATTTCGATAGGTCGATAAGCGATTTGCATGGAATATCGTCAGACAATGTGTACATATATATTCTTAATAATTTATCCACTGGTATAACAGCGCATGAAACATAAGCATATTGTACCTGTACACACTGGTACAAAAGTATTTGGCTGTTATCCATATATAATTAAGTAGAGAAGTGTCGTTGAAAATTTTGATGTCGAAAACAGAAATAGAAACTGCACAGTACAGAATAATTATATCAAAAAAATTTAAAAAACAACAACAAACAAACATAATTGCCTCATTATGAACAACAATTTAATTTCTTCTTAAGAAGAAATTAAATTGTTGTTCATAATGAGGCAATTCTGTACATGTAGATCATCAGAAGGTATCTTAATTGACGTTGGCATCGATAGCAGCACTGTTATCAAGCATGGAAATGATGTAACATCCTATTGTTGTAAACTGTTATGGTTTAAACATGTCTGTTTAATTTGGGGTTGAATAAAGCTGTAAAATGATTTTATGTAATCTTTCTTAGAAAAACATTTTCAGTTTGCATTATATACAATGGGAGCATTTTCAACTTAATATGTCGGCTATTTGCACACATGGCAATGTGGCCATTTATATAGTGCATTCTAGTGGTGGTGTCTCTAATATGCTGTCTATGTACAGTGGCTGAAGGCGGAAGGTGGTCCCAGTTTTGCAGCTATACTCTTATTGACATAACAACATCTAATCACCTAAATCAGATTCTTTACGTCACAAGACAGTGATGCATTCACCTTAAAACTCTTTCAACATTTAATTAAATTGGTTTTCTCTTAATAGATGGTCAAACACCACAATTCTGTCTTTTGCATTTTGTTAGTTTGGGCGATTCATGAAGGTCTGTGAATTTAGCTTATAAGAATAACCCTTTTATGTTTTTACGTTGGCGTTTGCCTTATATTATTTGATAATCTTGTAATATTTTCCTCATTGTTTCATCCTAATAACAAGGATACTTTTTCATTTACTGTCTCAAACATTTGGAATTTTAAGGTTGACCGTTGAAGAAAAAGTGAAATAATTTTGTCATTTTATCTATAACTAAACGTAACTCTTACCTATTTATCTATACCATTATTTAAAGAGATTGCCTGATTTTGTCGACATAACGGTAAAGTGTGTTTTCAACACCGATTCTTCAGCATATAGCCTTATTGATAATCCAGATGTGAGGTTTGTCGAATTTTGCATGCTTTATCTGATTTTTTTTTATTTTAAAGACAGTTTCTTTGTTTAAATTCTCCAAAAGTAGCACATATGCTCTGAAAAAAAAAAAAACACATAACAAAATCTTTCACGAATCTTCTGCCTATAAATAGATCACGTGCACTGGAACCTTGCTTAGGTGTGCACCATCGTGATATCTCGGAACCAAACGCAGCCGAAGAATGACCTGTTGACTTTGATTTTGTTTTATTTTGGGATATCACCGCGGTGCTGAACTAAGCCGCGAGTTGGTGCACATGATTAAGATTTTTTAGAGAGTTTTCGTGAAAAATTGCAAGAACTGAAAATGATCCTATAACGTTATGCATATCTTCATAAAGGTAAATGTTTGCAGAATCCAGGAAGATAAATAATTTACCTGGTTGTCTCATACCATCGTCCAAAAAAGGCAGGGGACAGATTTTATCTGGGCGGAAATGTTAATCTTACATTTCCAGCAAATATGTTTTTTAAAGCATTTTTGGAAAAAAAAAACATAACAAAACAAAACAAAACAAACAAACAAACAAACAAAAAAAAAAAAAAAAAAAAAAAAAAAAAAAAAAAAAAAAAAAAAAAAAACAACATAGTCTGACTTCGTATGCTAGTCATTAATATAAAAATGCAAAACTAGGAGAGGTCCATTTTGCCATTTGAAATTTGCACATGTGAGAATAGAGATTTTCCCTCAAACTTTAGTGGGCCTGGTCAAAACTCTATTGGCCCCGAGCCCAAGAATCGAGATTTAGCCTCTTTGAGAGGGAGACAAACATATCCTCCTAAACTGATGTATTGCTCAGGGTGACCACTATTCTAAAAATATGCTAATCGGCTGCTGCAATAATCGTTCTCAAAGTTTGATATCTTTTTTGCATCCTAAAGACTTTAGGCAGGTTCCTTCGTCCACACCCTTCGAACATCTCAGAAAACCCTGGGTCAATCCAAACCCCTTTTCATATAAAAATGCATTTGGGGAACAAACATTTCATAACGTGATCAAGGTCATGTTTTTAAGATATCCACCATGCAAATACACACTCTAAAAAGGTATTGAACTCTCTGTTACCTCCAGACACCGTCGCCATGTGACTCAAAGATTGTTCAAAAACGACGTTAAACCCGAATGCAACCAAAATAAATCTTTCGAACTTTTATTTTTTCGGGTTGGAATCTGTCCGATGGATCAATATATATATTATATATATATATATATATATATATATATATATATATATATATATATATATATATATATGTATATATATATATATATATATATATATATATATATATATAGAGAGAGAGAGAGAGAGAGAGAGGAAATAAAACTAATATATGTGATATGGTGTTTCTTATTATTTTTTTACTTTATATATATCTATCTGCGGTGTAACAACACCCCTCTAGGACACAGATATACAGAACTAAAAAAGCTTGGCCACGCCATGTGAAAACGTGTCTTCGGGCATATGCGAACAGCGAAGGTCGAGATCAGCCTCCGCATCATTTGATACTACAGAATGTAAGATTGGAGAGCAAAAGCTAGGATGATAATTTGCGCATGCGCATGATGACCAGAATATATGCATTTTGCGCATTCTTGAAGACACGTTTTCGCTTGACGCGGCCCAACTAATCTGTTTTACAATCATTTTCTAAGATGGTTTAATAAATGGGACAAGGTAATACAAGGGCCATTCACTATGTAACCAGCCTAACTGATTTATTATAACCTTTTACTTTTTCTTTCTCCACATAATGATCATTAGGTCGATGCATTTTTGTAGAACGATGTCTAAGGGCAAACCGTCCATTCTGATAACAAATCAGATGGTTAGTCATATAACACGAATGCTGTCTGGAGAGCATGATCGGACAGGAAGTAGTAGTTACTAGGAACTTGTTCTGGTGAAAAGGGGCGATGAGGTAAAACTTTGAACCCATTGCGCTTCACTGCGTCAACTGCTTGATAGGAATGCACGCAGACCACACACACACACACACACACACACACACACACACACACACACACTTTGTAACAGCCATTAAACAATCAAAGATATCGAAGTAGTATTCTCCAGTAGTAGTTTGGCTAGGTGGCAGGTAATCAATATGGAAGACGCCCTCGAACTCCCACAAGATTGTCGCCATGAACTGTCATCTTAAACGTTTTGGGACGAGGTGAACCGTAGCCAGTCCTCTGTATACTTAGGTCTATGGGTTCTGGGTCGTAGTGGCGATCACATGTTTCGTGATAATGTAACTCTTCTCTCAATAAATTGTCTGCATTCTGAATGTGTTGCGCCAAACATGTTTGGGTCATTGACGCACGGGCAGCGTTCTGGTCGTCATTGAGATTTCAGGGTACAAAAAAGAAAACACCTATTTTCTCTTAGAATGCTTTTTGGCCTTTAAACATCGTTAGACAAAGTCTAGTGCATCGATCTCAGTGTTGATTATGTGAAGAATGTAGAAGTGAAGCGGTGATGGTAAGTAGGTTAGGCTGGTTATAAAATATATGACCTTCGTATCGTGATGTATATGACCACGACACTTGTAATGCTTTATTTTAAATAAAAATGCGCGAGGGATGTACCAGAAGTATGTAGCTTTTCATAGTTAATGGATAAAATCATGAATATAATCAAAATTCAAAATTAAAAATCAAACAATGTTTCCACTTTCGTCTTACATGAAGTATTATATTGAACAACCTTTCTACAACACCCACACTTAGGAACTCGCAAATTTGACTGTTGTAAGGTGTGGCTGTTGTGGCGAGGTTAATGTATGAAAATTGGCACTTTTGGAAATTACAAAAAGTGTCTGTTATAGGGAGGTAGCTGTTGTTTAGACATTGCGAATCGAGGAGGTTCCACTGTATGTGTTAACAAATAAGCATGGCTATTCATAAAAGCTATGTTTTGGGTACCCGGAACACTATAGTGATGTCATTCAGCATTAATAATCCGGTATTTGACTGCAACAAATGCAGTCTTTGTTGTTGTTTGTTTGATAACTTGATTCGGGTTTTTGAATGAAATTCACATATTTAACGACAAACAGTGCAGATCCAGTTCAGTTGCCTTCTTCAGAAGCCAACTGATCTTGACCTATACTGTTTGCTAAGATATGGCATGTCGTGTTTAGCAAGAAAAGGGTTAACATTTTCATCGAGGGACAACGTACTCTTTAAGCATCGGAAGATACTTTGATTTATAATTTAAATGACATGTGGTCATAGTTTTACCCATTGTTTCTTCTTTAACTATTCAAAGTCGATTTGAAGTTTAAAACGAGCGTTCATTACGATGCTGAAGTAACAAATTTTCGCGGCACCCCATGCAATACACATACTTTTGAAATAGAATCTTGCTCCACATTTTGATTTGATCGTAAGGTTGAAAAGAAATATATTAAACGTTAATATAGTTAGATGAAAAGTCTGTCAAGTCTTAACAACCCTCATATGTCACCAGGTAACGTCATACATATTTATTTGGATTTGGAGGCGACAACATAAACATGGAAGGAGACTGTACAATGAGTTATGCAAGCGTCGATATTGATGAAGACAAAGTGAAATTCCGCACGATCACAGAGTTATTGCGGTACCATGCAACTGTAACTCCAAGGAAATCGGCGTTCGTGTTTCTCTCAACAGAGTCCAAGAAGGAAACAGTTACATGGATGGAAGTATTTGAGAAATCTCAGCAGTTCGCAAAATCACTCGTAAAACTTGGAGTACAGCCAAAGGATGTTGTAGCGATATCATATCGGACATGTCCAGAATGGCTCTTTACAAACTTTGGTGCTATTATGGCCGGTGCCCGACCAATTAGTTTGTCGTTTGAACACGAAGACAAAAATTACATGATTGCAATAATGGAGCACTTAAAAACGTGTTCTGCCATCTTTTTGGATCCTGGATATAATGATATTTCGTGGAATATCTTTAGAAAATTAGTAGAACATTTTGACAAAGAGGGCAATGTGAAGTCTTCACGCCTGTCATCATTACGATATTTGATTACTTTATGCAAACCAGAAGGTATAACTGACATACTAACTTTTAGTGAACTCATTAGTCAGTCAAATAAAGATACATGTCTTCCCAAAACTGATCTTGACGAAATAGTGGCTTTGTTCCAAACATCCGGAAGTACTGGCACGCCAAAAGTAATTGCGCATACCCACAGATTCTTCAACTATTTGGGGTTATTTTTCCAACATCTACAATTAGGTCCAAATGAGATTGTATACAATGACTGCCCATTTTCTTGGGTCGGCGGATGTCCAGATAATTTATATCAAGGCGAGACGAGAGTTACCCGTTCTGGAATGTGCAAGGCGCCTGAAAACACCGCAGACTGGTTATTTAAAGTGATAGTGCAGGAAAAGTGTACCAGTACGTTTATGTTCCCAGCACTGATTGAAGAGTTGTTACAAAGAGAGGTAAATATTTCCTTTAGCAAATATAACTCGCTTTTACACCCGAGTGAGAAAAGTTACTGTAGTTACAATAAATAGATGGACATCTTAACTTCTTACCAAGCGTGTGTACAGGCTGAACAAGTCCAGTATACTAAAAGCAATAAACATAGAATATCTGTCTTTTGTTTAAATTTTCGCTTCTTTATTTCAAATTTTATGACATAAATACATACAATTGGCGAAAACAAATGTGCATAAATGCCAAGGGATTTAATGTAGGTAAGGCCTATATTTATCCTATCCTTGAGTGTTGTGACATGTGTAGAAACATGTAAGCAGTACACATAATATCTGAACTACATGTCCTTAAATAGTAACTACGAACATTACAATTATGTGGAATTAATTGGTATGCTACGATTAAGATTAATAGGGAAAAAGCAGAAGAAAGAAAATGGATGGTGAGATAAATATGAATAAAAATATTAACATCATAGTCATGCCACAAATGATCTATAGCGCATTATTTTAGTATTTGAGATGTGATTTTACAAGAATAATTAGTCAATAATTAATAAAGTTAGTCGAAAGAACTTGTTAAGAAGTTGTATTATCACATAATTAGTTGTATTTGTCACACTTAGTCTTATAGTTGCACAGCAGAGTATATTCAGCCGTATGATATCTTATTGTTGATTTTTATAGAGTATACAAAGGGACAGGCTTACATATGATAACCATACACTATTTTATTCTATTTCGCATCTACGGACACTGACAGACTCGGTTATTTCCATGTTCACTTAAAGGGCAGTAATTTTCAATTCTTATCTTTTCTTCTCCGTTACTGTCTTGTTCTTCTTCTTTTGTGTTCGCATTTCTCTTAATATGAACTGTTATGAAAACTTTTAGAAACAACCAACAAAATGTATTAATACATGACTGTATTGTTTTGCAATTATTATGCAAATGTTTGCAGTGGGTAAATAAAAATTAAAAAAGATGTACATTTTACTACTTGTTGTTGTGTCTAAAACAGCAAACATTGTAGACCCGGTTCAGACGCCTGCGTCTAAATTTTACATGATCGCAGCGAACATGGTCTAGTCATATGCTGGGGTTAACAGTGGATTTTTGTTTGCAGATTCCATCAGATTGGCCTTTGAAGGTACTGTTCACTGGCGGGCAGCCGATTAGCCGCACCATAGCCAAGTGCATTGACAAAGGACTTTGCAAATGGTTCGGAGTCGAATACGGGTCGTCCGAAACAACACATTCTTTGTGTCATTTAGTGAATAATTCTGATGCATACACAGACCATTCTTGTGGAAAACCTATACCTGACATGGAGTTGAAAATCGTGGACGAGAAAGGAGAAATAGCGCCGGTTTATATTCGAGGTGAGCTGTGTATCCGCACCAAGGCCATGTTTGCTGGTTATTATAATGATCCAGAGAAAACAAAAGAAGTGCTCACGGAAGACGGCTGGTATAAAACAGACGACATTGCATTTATGACAAAAGATGGCACTTTCTACATAGAAGGGCGAAAGTCTGATATGATTATATCTAGTGGAATGCACATAATGCCAAATACTTGGGAAGCTTTATTAAGAAACTACGTGGGAGTAAAAGATGCCATGGTGATACCAATACCTCATAAAATACTAAATCAAGTACTTTGTGTTTGCTTTATTCTACACAGTGATATGAGCTGCGAAGCAGAGAGCCTGCGTAAATACTGCGAACATATTTACGCTGATAAACCTCAGATGTTAACAGTACTCCCAACGCATTATCTACCATTTACGTCTTTTCCGGAAACAGCTAGTGGGAAACCATCACGGAAACTTCTTGCAGCTGAGGCGGTGCGTCGTTTGCGAGAAATACAAAATCAGTAGTCAGTGTGTTCAACTATACTGGTTTTCTTTAGCTCTGGGTGATACTGTCTGAGGTAATTGCCACGGGCCCTCATCTTAGTTTTATCACAGTGATTTAATTTGAATTACACGTTGCTATTGTTGTTGTTTCGTTTGTTTGTCTTTTTGGCGTTTCACTGATTGAGTTAGGAAGCAGGCGAACGAACAGACTGACCAAAGTGATGACTCCTATAATTCCCCTCTCAAATATAATTGATATTTAGATATTGTATATATGTGACCATCTAATCGAGACATTCACACTGGATTTATATTATGGTATTTCTTTATTACACAAAGTAAATAAGAGAACTCGGGAACTGATTAATCTGATCTACATCAAGCCTTCAACACCAAAGGGAAAGACAGACAAATACAAAAAAGCAGCTACAAAAAGAACAGAGGCAAGCAGAGTTGGCAACTCTTTCCCCAAAAAGGTGGCAACTCTGTTCCCCTAACTTAACTAAATCTGTCATAAACTTACATATTGTTAAAAAAGCGTTAGAAAGTGAAACACTACATAATAATAAACAAAAAGTACCACAATGAAAGTACGGCTTTAAAACTATCATAAATGAATTTCTGTGGTGGTGGTGGTGGTGGTTTTGATGGGGTGGGTGGGGATGGGTTAGCTAGCTCTACGGTATCTTATTCCTCGCCCTCAGCTTCCATTGTGGTAAAATATATATGTGTTCGGTACGTGTGGGGGTATTCTAACTCATATATGAATCATTACGGGCAACAAAAAACAGATAAAGCCTATAATGAAGCAAAGATGACGACTCGACAGAAACAACGTGCTGAGACTTTGGAGCTACGTGTGTCCCGAGAGCGGCGTCTGGTAGCATGAAAGAGCATGAAAATAAGTCTCTCAGCCGGCCTGGAGAGGACTTAGATTCGGGACAATCTCAGTCAAGAAGTGGAAATGTGACACTAGCGGACGCATTGCTCAGTCAGTAAAGCATCGGATCAATAATCCGAGCAACCCGAGTTCGAGCCCAGGTACGGCTGAACATTTTTCTAACCCGTAGATGCATATACTTTTCACATATATGCATACGTAATGTTGCTGAATCAGGCCCCGAGGTTATAAAACTTTTTTCATGCTCAACTCAGCTGAGCATGAAATTTTCTCTGCTAATAAATATGAAAAGCCAACAAAAGTTGTCATTTTCATATTTATTAGCAGAGAAATTTTCATGCTCAGCTATGTTTAGCAAAAAATAATTTGCACTTGTTAGTAATTTGAGATTTATTAGCAGGACAAATGTCATGCTCAGCTGAGTTGAGCATGAAAAAAAGTTTTACAACCTCGGGGCCTGATGACATGCAACGCCAGTAATCCCAATTCAATCTAAAGATCCTTCTGGCAAATCCTCCATCGTTTTATCAGAACTGCTTTCTTTTATCCAATCCAAACAGAATTCAAATGATAGATTAGTCCTTTAATAACATTCAATGCATCAATGCGTACCTTGCGCGGTGTTTCTGATGAGTGCTCATAACATATGTTTCCATGGAGACATAAGAAAAAAACAACAAAAAACACAAAAACAAAAAAAAAAAAACAAAACAAAAAAAAAAACAAACATTTATCCTCATCATTACGAAAACACGCCTATTTAAATATAAAGAAAATTTTGCCTCCAAAAACTAAGAATTTTCAGGTAAAAAACTCTTATATTTTCATATTTCTGCTTAAAACATAAATCGTGGGTACTCGTTAGAAACGCCTCGCCGAGGCGGTTCTAACGAGTACCCACAATGTATGTTTTTTAGCAGACATAAGAAAACCTGTAAACCCCAGTTTTACTATATAAAAGTGGGGTTTAAGGGGGTCAAAACTATATAGGCATGTTTTCGTGATGTAACCCACTTATCTAGAACTATGTAATCCATGAAATTTCTATACAATGTGAGAAATGAGGAAACTAGTTCTTTATACATTAAGACACATTTTTGCAATGTAAAGTGATGTTAAAAAGTAAAAGCAAATTGAAAAGCTGGTTTAAAAAATTGCAAAATTCTAGAAATCTGCCTAATATTGTACCCTCGCACACTCGTGTTTTATTGTATCCCTGCATACACCCAGGGAAACCCGATATCGGGATATCGGAGGTTGCGAGATTTCGGAGGTAAACAAATGATGTCATCCAGCGACAGTGTATGTACTTATCCTCTTTTAATGATCAAAAAAGTGCTTCTGGAGGATAAGCAACGTAACCTATATTTTCTCAGTTGAATAGTTTAATATATGAAAATGGCATTTCAATATAAAGTATCCTCCTATTTATTCAAAATCACGTTTGAAAAGGAAATTTCATTGTTTTGCACCCAAATTCCATTTTCAATTGTTTATAGCTTTTATCCTGTAAAGCTTTTTCATTGAGTATGTATGTTTGTATAATCTAGAACCTTTCTATAAATTGTACAAGAAATAGCAGATGTGAAAAAATTACTAAAGTGGCAGATTTTTTAGATTTCTTTAGGGTTGTTGTCATATTTATTGGTAACAGGATGTCGGAGGTATGATGCAGGGATGTCGGAGGACAGATTTATATTGGTTAACGGGATATCGGAGAAAGGGAAATTTTGTGTTCTTCTTAAAACGGCTACATCTTTTCTGAAACGTGATCTTGCCTCGTTTAATATGGTGAAGACGATTACCTGAATCTTCAGGAGTGGCATATAGCAAGCGAACAAAGCGTTTATGCAGACTGGCAAAGAATAAATGAAATAATATGCCATAGACTTATCAAGATAAAACATCAAGATAACCAGCCTTCATGATGAAAACCCCGGTAACAAACACGACTTCACATAGAAAAAGTGGGGATAGCAGGACTATATTCCTTTTTTTTTTTTTTTTTTTTTTTTTTTTTTTTTCTTCTTTTTCTTGTTTCTGCTCTAAAATATGTATTGAGGTACTCTTAAGAACCACGTCCTTTCTGCTCTAAAACATAGGTTGCGGGTTATCGTTAGAACCGCCTCGATGACAAAAAAATATAATAATACGAAAATTAACAGTTCTCTTTCTGAAAAGTTTGTATTTTTTAGGACATGAAAATTTCATTCTGCGTGTTTTCATATTTGTTCATCACAACGTTTTGTGCCTTTGATGAGTTTCCAGGCCTATACACAGACTTTTGAAATGGAAGGGGCGGGTGTGTGAATTCTTGGCTATTCTTAAAGGGGACACAGATGCCAACAAAATGCCGATGGGGGATGCAAAATTAAGGAATGTAATGTGATTTTATGGCCAAACCTGCATGATCATGATTTTTAAAATAATTGGCCCGAAAGGGGTACAGGTCTCGTTTCATCCTTTGGTCGGTCAGACACTCCATGGACTTTTCACTTACATTTAATTTAGGCTTAAAAACCCAGGCCTGTGGGTTTTGAAATGGGGATGGTGTGACCGTATGGAGGCGTGCAAATACTCAGAAAATATCGATTTAGAGGCAAAAATTAGGGGTGTAACCTGTGTTTTCGATTAAAATCTGCTTGATTTTTAAAATAATTTGTCCACAATGGGGGCTACGTTCGCCAACCCCCCCCCCCCCCTCCTCCCCAACATCTGCTTGATTTTGAAATGAATTTGTCCACCTCCATCCCCAATCACACACACACACACACACACACACACACACACACACACACACACACACACACACACACACACACACACACACACACACACACACACACACACACAGAGTCTTCTCGATACAACTCATATAATTATCATATCACGCTAGCAAATTTATGCGGTGAAGACCCCTTGTAAATCTCACTTATATTAGGAAAATGGGATTACAGGGGAATGTGTAATTTTTCTGGCTGCTGCTTAAAAGCCTGGATAAGCGGACTCTCCGTAAAGATTTGTAGACAACAACGTTAAGTAACACCACATGGGGAGTTCTTATAAGACAGTTTGCCGACAAGCATTTAAAATTAGGAGCGTTACATAAATAAAAAAATACAATTAAGATTCTCTGATATGGACTTTCGGTTGTACGCGCAAGGAGAATACAAGCAAAGAACAGTATAGTTCTAAACTATACATTGTAACATTTGGATTTCGATGCATATTTGATGAAATTCCGTTTAAATGATGGGAGTAAAGGGCATTATAAGATTTCAAGATGACTGACATATGGGTGTTTTCTTTTTGTTTTGAATGTTTAACTGGATTCCACAGATTTCAAAGGAACTATTTACCAGGCTCATCGTGTGATTATTATTATTATTATTATTATTATTATTATTATTATTATTATTATTATTGTTATTGTTGTTGTTGTTGTTATTGTTGCTAAATTCTAAATTAAGCGACCCACCTAACACAGGTAATGGTCAAATATGAACGACTCAGTATAAGAAAATAGATAGATTCTTGTAATTAGATATACAAATGTCAGCCAGATGGACGAATAAGCACCTGTTGTTAACTTTAATTATTATAGATTTTTTGTACTGATATTGGTGAATATTGTGCCGAGTTGGGATATTGCTATGAATAATTGATACATCATAGATTTACTGTGGTAACGTTACGTTTATTATTTCTGATCTGATGGCACTCGTTGGCACCGCATCGGCGCTGCGGTTCTTACGAGTTTCCAAAATCAACATTTCAATCGAAACTTAGGTAGGAAAATATCACGTTACACATATATCAGTTTTGCAGCGAAAAGCTGTTTTATTGCATATAAGTTCTTAAGCGTAATGACATTGGTTCTAGTAATATTATTACATTAAACTCTCCTTCAAACCAATCAAACCCTATTAAAATTGGTACAAAAAGAGAAACTAGTATTTGCACACAGGCTTAGCACCATATTGTGCGAGCAGGTTTTAATTTATATTGCTTTTTTAGACAGAACTCACTTCGTCAATTTTCAGTGCCTCCGAAATCCAGCAACAGTCCCTCCGAGATCTACAGCATCATATGTCAATGTACCTCCGAATATTCCGTTATCCAAAATTTCGCTAGTACTTGCTTTAAATTTCATCCGGGGGCGTTATTTTTTGTTGATAAACTGAAAAACTATGAAGACAGTCGAAGAGAAGATAAATCCATCCTTGGGCAATAATAAACCAACATGTAATTTACCATGATCGGGCTGGTAGTCGTCGAAAAGGCAAAAATTGAGATGAAAAATAGATCATCTTGGTTCAAATGCCGTTTTCACCTCCACAAAGTAGCTGAGATAGGAAATATTTGCTTTAACATATTCATTATTATGTCTCTAGAACGAGCAACTCAGCTTTTTTATCAAATGAATAAGATATAAGCTATAAAAAATGGATAAATACATACCCTGTCGCTGGATGACGTCATTTGTTTACCTCCGAAATCTCGCAACCTCCGATATCCCGATATCGGGTTTCCCTGGGTGTGCATATCACTGTTTTTTTTTTCTGTACCGTTACGAAAACACACCTATTCAAATACATTGAGAATTTTACCACCCTAAAAATGAAACATTCAGATGAAAAGTTCTGGTAGTTTTCATATTTCTGTTCAAAACATAGATTGGCGGATCTAATGATATATTTCTTTTGAGCAGACATAAGAAAAATAATGTATACTCCTGTAAACCCAGTTTTACTATATAAAAGAGGGGTTTAAGGGGTTCAATATTACATAGATATGTTTTCGTGATGATTATGGGCGAACATTGAGGTACACATTACATAATTTGTTTTGTTAACACATCTTGTTTTTTACCAGTTCACACTGTGAAGTAAATATTACCAACTCGACTACAATTGATAGGCAAATACGTTCTCCCATAATACTGACTGAATTACTGTTTTTCACCGGTTAAGTATTCTTGCGTAACACAGAAATGATTGTAAGCCTGGGCACGAGCATTACGAAAACATGCTTATTCAAATATACTGAAAATTATACCACAAAAAAAAAATGAAAATTTTCGGATAAATAATTCTGATATTTTTTCATATTTCTGCTCAAAACATAGATTGTGGGTACTCATTAGAACCGCCTCGTCGCTCAAAACATAGACTGTGAGTACTCGTTAGAACTACTTCGACGAGGCGGTTCTAACGAGTCTATGTTTTGAGCAGAAATAAGAAAAATAATGTATACCCCTATAAACCCAAATTTTACCATACAAAAGTGGGGTAAATTTTACCATATAAATGTGGGGTTATAAGGGTCAAAATTATATAGGCATGTTTTCGTGATGAAAAAAAGGTTCTTCAGATTTTCCGTCAAATAAATGTTTCAGTGCGCATGCCTGGCCTGTCCGTGAGGTCCCATGTCTAATTCTTTGGCTCAATATTTCCTTTGGCCTTTCGTTTTTTTTGTGAGCAAACAGCAAGGGCTCGGGCCAGTCTGTGCGGATGTACAGGCTCGCCTGATTCTTTGCTGTAAGCATTTGCTATAAACGACCTTATTCTAATGACGCGGCTGAATTCGGTCTGATCTAGGTCCATGTATTTTATACAGTGAGGTAAGACCCGGTATAAATTACGCAACAGTGATTTGCTATGTATATTTTAATCCTCACTGATGGTGAAAATGTTTAGTATGCATAACCATGTGAAGAAAATATATTTCATAAGCCCAAGCTGAGACCACACAGCTTGCACAGTATAAAGTCCGTTTGACGCAATACGGATTCGCCACGTCAAGCGAAAACGTGCCTTCAAATGCGCAGAATGCGCAGATTCAGATCAAATGTGCAAAGAATCATCCGGGCCTTTGTTCTCAATTCATACATTCTGTAGTATCCAATAATTCTGTTAGCGGACAGTGTAGGTCCTGATCAGACTACTGTAAGGATGCGCAGGTTGATCTGGATCTTCACTGACTGCATAGGCCAGAAGAAACGTTTTCGCATGGAGATTACGGAAACGTTTCCTCGCCAAATATAAAGTGAATTTGGCTCGTTTTATTTTGATATTAAAGATAACTAACCTATATATATATATATATATATATATATATATATATATATATATATATTTGAAACATATATCACATGTAAAGCTGGCGATATATATTTTTTTAAAAATAGATTTAAGTCATTATGCGATGTTTATACATCTGAAGTGAAAATATAATTCGTATCGTTTAAAAGATGATGATCTGTTTGTTTCATATCCAAACATCAGTTATTTCAGATCAATGTTCGAGAAAACAATGTTTTTTTTTGTACGTGCACCAGATTAGTATGACTAAGCTCTTGAAAGGATTCTCCCTTGAGAGCAATGAAATCAAATCAGCATGATGTTTGAGCCACACCATACGAGATCAGTAAATCTTAAACCTTATATCGCTATGACTTGAGGGATTCTTTAAGTCAGCACAGTAATGGAAAAGTAATAAAACTATTAGTGAAGATACCCAAGAAATTCCACAATCACGAAGAACAGAAAAAAGAAGAGAAGAAGAAGAAACACTGAGAAACAAGTGTCATATTTGTAATAACCGACGCACAAACAAAAGCAGATCTGCAAAAGTGGAACGGTCGTAGAAAAAATATTGGAAGGGACTTCACTCTTTATTCTGATGCAGCTCCAAATTCCAAATAGATGTTCGGTCCTTAACAAGGCGGTCTTTCTATTTGCAGCTTTTCCTTGTTCCTATCTCGGATATTGCAGTTGTAATCGTCCTTACCAAGCCTGTTCAAATTATAGCCCTGGGGTCACTTGTTTTACATACTAATATAACGAAAAACTTTAAAAATATGTGTGACAATAGAAGGCTTAGGACTTTGATATATGGTATGTAGCTTCATCTTGTAGACCTCTACTGTTCAAATTATGTCCGGATTTCGCTTGTTTCACATAGACTCATATAGGAAAAATCTTAACACATCATCCTTTTTAAAACTTGAAGGGTCAGGCTTTTGAAGATCTTTGATATTTGGTAGCTTTATCTAATGAACCTCTACCAAGATTATTCAATTAAACCCCCGGGGTCAAAAATGAACCTGCTTAGTGGCTCCTTAATTTTACATAGACCTATATAAGAAAAAAAAAAGTGTAAAAATCTTCTTGTTTGAAACTAGAAGGCACAGACCTTTGATATTAGGTATGTACAGTCATCTAATAGGCCTTCACGAGGTTGTTCAGATTATAGTCCTGGGATCAACAACGACCACGCAAAAGGTGTCCCTTGTTTTACACAGACTCATTAGGGAAAACTGGATAAAAATATCTTCTTGTGTGATACTAGAAGACTTAGACCTGTATTTGACATGTAGTGTCATCTGCTAGACCTCTACCATGACTGTTCGAATTATAGCCCTGGGGTCGGAAATATCCCCACCCAGGGTCACTTGTTTTACATAGCCTCATATAAAGAAACACTTTAAAATTCTTCTTGTGTGTAAACTTGAAGGCCAGGGCCTTTGATATTAGGTAAGTAGCTTCATCTAGTAAACCTTTATATTAGAGTCCTATGGTCAAATATTGCTCCCTCCTAGCGGTCACTTGTCATCTCGCCTGAGCTTTTGTGATCGGTCACCATCCGTTTTTGTCAGCCCGTCTGCCCGTCTTATCACAATGTCTTTATTGTATAAAGTTTTACCAAATTTGGATGTACTGATCCTTGGATGGTCTTCTTTGAAAGTTGTTCAAAGGTCGGATAAAAAATGAGGCACTGATTGCCATACACGGTATTGATACTCCATTTTATCGGACAATCATATCACTCCTAAATATGAAATTTATACAAAAACTCTTAAAGCAATCTACTTGGGTGAAATTTAAATATGAAGTATGTAAATCTGTTAGTTCATATGAGCTATATAGAACCATCATGGTCCTCTTGTTTCATAGTTCCTCTATGGTCGCAACCATTGTGGGAAATATATATATCACACCTTTGAAATGCGATATTTGTTTCAGTAGAAAATATTAAAACGTACAAAACTGACGATATATTGATAAAACAAGGGTGGCGGGGAAACGTTTCTGTATATATATATGCTATTAGACTGCTATTAGACACAGTTTATGCATGAAATCCGTCAGATGGTTGTTTTATTCAAGAGTTATTGTACAATTGAATTACACAATATCACGTTTGGGGTACTTAGAATATGTCCCCAATCATTTACTGGCCCCATCATTTGAGTGTGCATCAACTACACTAAATGTTAGGATTAACTTGATGATTAGGGTTCCGTTAGGGTTAGGTTAGTTGAGCATACCTATATCTGGATTATTTACAGACGGTTTGGGTAAGATTAAGTGGCGGACAGATTCTGAAGGTGCTGCCACATTTGTTTCACACAGTCCATCTCGTCATCCTTTGACAACTTTGTTCACCGGAACTCAGTTGAAGCAGAGAAGCTCACGACCCTCAGTATGTGTCGTTCACGAAATACTGAGGTTGTAATCTGTCATTAAAATATAAATTAAGCTACACAGGAAAGACCACAGTAGCAAATATCACGAAAACATACGTATACAATTTTGACCCCCTTAAACCCCACTTTTATATAGGGTTTACAGGGGTAAACATTATTTTTCTTATTTCTGCTCGAAAACATAGATTGTTGGATATTCGTTAGAACCACCTCGCCGAGGCGGTTCTAACGAGTACCCACAATCTATTTTTGAGCAGAGATATGAAACATATCAGTTTTTTTTTATCTGAAAATTTTCAGTTTTTTGTGGGTAAATTTTCTATATATTTGAATAGGCGTGTTTTCGTAATGGTGGTCTATTTACAACGGCAATTTCTGTTTCATTGCTGAAGCCGGTGTTATGGTAAATAAATCAAGTCCTGGACTTTTTTGGAACTTGCGAGTGTTTTTTATTGCTTTAATCCTGTCTAATTTGTATGCATATTTTGGTGTTTGCAAAAAATTTTATTGAGGACTAAATGTTTACGTTTACAGCTTGTTATTGAGAATCCATCGTTCTGGATTCGTCAAGAAGCTAGAAAGATCGTCGACCAAACCGGAATTAGCGATTTCTTGCCCAAGATAACGTTAGCAGTGCGTTCTTCACAATTTGATTTGAAAACTTGTGAATAAAATATCCATTTTATGAGCGAAATCAATCAGAAACAAAGTGTTTGGTTTCTTTATCAACCTGTCATTGTGAAGATTTTACCACAACACCGGTTTCAGCGACGAAATAAAAATTGCCGGTGTAGATAGACCTCAGTAAGTCACTAAACACAAAATGAATTAAAACAGGTTCTACCTGATAGCATCTTAAATAGAAAATTCATCCTCTGACTCGTATATTGGATGAGTATACGAAAATACATGGCAGCAACATTGCATTAATTGATAAAGGACGTTTTATATCGTAATGGTTAAGTTTTCTTATTACTACTCTACTACTTGGATTAGCTTTGGCAAAAATTGGTCTACGCTATGCGTATACCAAGCAAGCTTTTTTGTGAAAACTAATACTTGGTTAAAATGAGTAGTTTTTGTGACAGCTAATACTTAGTTTTAATAATTATGAGCAGTCCATGGAAAATAGCATTGAATTAATCCATGATCTTTCATAAAGTACTTCCTGAGCAATGACAAACCCTAAGATTGTCTACGTCCATGGGCGTAGTCAATGGTGGTGTAAACTCGATAACTGCTGTTTTTTTCGCTATGATTTTTATTGCGTGGTTGTATTCCTTTCAATACTTATAACTGCAGAAGCGATCAATTTTACACCCTGAAATTGATTGCTCCCGCATTTAGAAGCATTGAAAAGAATGCAACTACGCTTTCTGCGCAACAGGCCTCCAAGCAATGCTGCGACAAGCGTCGGACTATACATGTGCAGCTGCGTCAGATTATTTGAAGATCACATAGACTTGCATATGAACCATGTTCACTTTAAACGCGCCGCGCCGTATGCGTACAACGAATGCCCAGATCAGCCTGCGTGTCCGCGCACGCTGATCAGGGCCTTCACTGTCCGCTTATATAAGCACTGGATATTACAAATGTATGGATTGAGAGCAAAGGCGCAGGTGACACATTACGCATCCGCAGGATAATTTGAATCGGCGCGTTTTGCGCATATTCGACATGCGACATGCTCATATCAGCATTTTGAATAGGTCCGAAGAAGTTTTGTCGAGGGGCGAACGTTTCAATAATTAAGGGAATTGGATATTAATAGACAACTTTTGTGACTGTCTAGTTGAGTCAATACGACTGCTAGTAGACTTGTCCCCGAGGGTATCATTAGCTCAGTGCTAATTTGGTGTCAGGGCAAGACTACTGCTGGTTAGTCCTTACATATTTTAAACATTTTTGCAAATGTTCTGCAGTCAATAGTTATTTGACGTACGTTCAAACGGTCAATACATGGTACATGCCTGACAATCGTCTCTCGAGAATTCCTCAAAACAAGCAACAGAATGGAAGGTCACTTTACATGTAATGAACTTACGCCAAGGTCACGGCAGGTGTAAGGGTAGATCATTTTCTGCCTCACATTCAAAGCACCCCCACCTGCCCAAAATATACGCTTTGGCTAATATCTACTACACAATTGCCTCTATTATACATTTTGAGCGAGTATAGCATCAATAGCAGGCAAACAACACTCTAGAAGCAGACAAAAATTGGAACTATTTATTACAGAACTATTTTCGTATGGAACCAAACTACTGCTCTGTAAATTTTAGCAGTCCATTATAATATATATATTAGCTTCAATATAAAGCTGGTCTACGCTTAGCACACTTTGTGTGCCAGGCGTACACCAAGCTTTTAGTGAAGAATAATATTTGTAGTAGAAAAAAAGGTAAGAGAAAAATCCAGGGAGTGCCACAATCATAAATCGCAGACCTTCCCCGGCACGAGAAGGAAGAGAAAACAGACAAAACCAAACAAGCGCAGATCGAATAAACGTACGATAAACACTGAGATTAGCTCTCTCTTTCCTAAACGAGGTAATCGCAATGCTAAAAGGACTGAAAAACACAAGAACAAAATAACACAAGGCAAGACAAAAACAAATCGCCCGGTAGAATGAACCACAAAGCAACAAAGAGTAAGACTAACATCTGGATCACCGCCTTAGAACGGTCAGTAGAATAAACCATCGGGGGATTAAAGCACTTTTACGTACAGCTAGCTAACCACTCTGGGCCCCGATGCTACTCACATACAGAAACACATTAATATTCGGTTCGCATAAAGGCTCCCAACATAGTCAATGCATCAAAGCGAAAACATAAAAATCAAACTTATCACTATGATAAACAAAGAAGAGTACTCATGGCTAATTCTAGGTTGAGGTTTTGTAGTATATGGTTACCTAGCAGGGACGCTAGCTTATAATGCTAGACACTGAGAGATCAAATGAGTCGACATAAGAAAAGGTATCTTCAGGGTAATTGCAAACAGTAAAGATTCAGATCAGCCAGCGAATACGTATAGTCTGATCAGGAACTTTGCTTATCACGAAAACATGCCTATATAAAGTTGACCCCCTTAAACCCCACTTTTATATAGTAAAATTGGGGTTTACAGGGGTATATATTATTTTTTCTTATTTCTGCTAAAAAGACAGATTGTGGTACTCATTAGAACCGCCCCGCCGAGGCGGTTCTAACGAGTACCGACAATCTATGTTTTGAGCAGAAATATGAAAAAAAAATCAGAATTTTTATCTGAAAATTTTCATTTTTTGGTGGTAAAATTTACAGTATATTTGAATTGGCTTCTTTTCGTAATGGCTAAAATTCGTTATGTTCTATAAGTGGACAGTGTAGCGCACGTTCAGACTGCGCAGGCTGATTCGGGCCTTCACTGTCCACAATGCCTAAGAAAATGGATACATTTGGTAGATTTTCTTTATAAGGGAGATAACTTTTTCTTACTTTCCATTTGGTTTCCTGCACATCAAGTCCCGTCTGAAAAGGAATCTTTTCTGAAAGGAAAGAATTTGCTTTCAAGGGCAGCAAATTCTTTACTCCTAGCATAGGCTCCGTTTCAGAAGGGGATAATTTCAACATTGTTTCCTTTCAGGAGTGTATCCATTCCTCTTAATCCATTTAAGTCTTGAGCCCATCAAAAGTGTATTGTCAAACAATGCAGAAACCGATCAGACACTGCAGAACACGGCATCTGATCAGGAAATACACTGTTCGCATTAAATACAATAATGTCTATATAGTAATGATAAAAACTATCCAGACACTCTGCTACTGTAAACAGACTGGTCCAAGGAGTTGTGGTAGAAGAGTCCACACGACGTAAATGGGTGAATATGATCAAAAGTCCACTTTGCAGTGATGTACTTTCACTTGGCACATAAACCACAAGCACTCTCACATACACATGTAAATACAAATATAAAGTATACAGATACTAAAATTAAGTTAATTATTAAACCTATCACAAACGAGTGTGCTGGAAAGCTAATTAATTTTGTCGAAAGTTTATTTCACGGAAACTCGTCGTAGAATAAAAGTGTTTGCAATACCGGGTGCCCTTTAAATGCCATTATAATATTAAGAGAAATGCAATTTAACGTGATCCGGTATTGTTTTGATAGTTATGTTTGGCTTCCATTTCAAGAGACGCTAAATGATGTCCCTGTTTTAAGTTGTTCATTATGAACACCAACACGTGACTCCAAGCATCCGCGCAAGAAGGAGTGTAACTAACACCCAGCACGTTTCGCCAAACAGCTGATATCGCACCATAAAACGCCTCAAAATACATAACGTTAAAATTTTTGAACTGTGTGTGTTGTTTGCCTAGAGTTACAAGCGGCTCTGTCATCGACATATCCAGATTTTCAATATTTTCCACAACCGCTCCAATCGTTTGCATAAATCTAATTCCATGGCTCCTGAATTGCACGTTATTTATAAGTTCATTATCGTCTATGTTCCTGAAAGGAAATAGCTGTTTCATTTCCGGGTTTAATTTGAAAAGTTGCAAAAATACATCCGTTCCATGCCTTTTTATATCTGATGACAATACCTTCCACTGACGTTTGAGAATGGTCTTTTCCTCTTCTGAAACAATGCCTGCTGTTTCACGATCCTGGTTAGATATTACAGGGCTGTATGTTTTAATAGACACACATTTTATATCACTACATTCATATGAGGCCGTACATCCCATATTATATATTATTCCAGAATAAATAGAAACACTTCAAATGTTGAATGTAGTCTGTCTTTTAACCCTATTCGACCGGAATACAAAGAAAAACAAACCAGCTGATTCGTTCTGTTATGACTCCCAACTATCCAAAAATGCGTTTTGTTTCGGAAGTAAGGAAACAACACTAACTAGCGCATATCCTATAATAAGGGATTTTGATAAACCTAGCAGATTTTTCGCCATTTCTTATTAGGGAGACAATTTTTGCGACTTCCTGTTTGCTTTTCTGCACACAAATACCCTTTTTAAAAGGGGTATTCGTGTGCGGGAAAGCAAACAGGAAGTCGCAAAAAAATAGAATTGTATCCCCTTACTGGAGGCAAACTGTCTCCTTTATGATTTAAGGCTCTTTTCTGAAGAGAGATTAAGCAATGCTGACAGAGTTGACAACACTGAAACATATCCTTTCCTTTTAAATCCTTTTGTGTTGGCTGTAAAATGCGATTGCAAAAAAAAAAAAAAAAAAAAAAAAAAAATCATTGCTATACGACACAATAAATGTCCTGCAGTCAAGTTTTGGTTCACTTTGAATATATGCTTTTGATTAGTCAACAAAACATTGTACATCCTTATATCTCATGTATTAGCACTTTGCAAGCCAACACATTCACATTGTAATTACTTGCCAAAACTAACCAACACGTATTTTTATACCTTATTTGAGGTTTATTGTCTTTTATACGATGATTGATCATAAGTTACTTCTTATGTATGATATGAAGATAAAGAGTATCTATCAACCGTAATAACACTAATGGGATAACACGATACACGGATGCTAATTAATGGAAGCTGTCAGAGATGTCGTTAAATAAATGTAATCATGCCGACTTTTAAAATACGCGCACTCACTTCTTACGCTTTGTTGCTTTGTGGTTTATTCTACGAGGCGATTTGTTGTATGTCTGTCAGTGTGTCATTTTGTTCTTGTGTTTTTCAGTCCTTTTAGTATTGCGATTATCTCGCTTGGGGAAGAGAGAGCTAATCTTAGTGCTTTTCGTATGTTTCTTTGGTTTGTGCTTGTTTAGATTTGTCGGCTTCCTCTTCCTCTTGGGGTCTGGGAAGGGCTGCGGTTTGTGATTGTGGCACTCCCTGGACTTTTCTCTTACCTTTTTTCCAAACACAGAAACAACAAATTTAAAATGATTTATGGTGTCCGGATATACATGGTAGATTTTCTGTCTTTTCTTACAAGGAAGACAACTTCTGTGACATCCAATTTCCTTTCTTTGTACACATTCTTCTTCTCAAAAGTGGGCTGCTCTAAGAAGAAAGAATTTGCTCCCAAAAATGATCACATTATTTACTTTGAAAATAGAATATTTTTTTTAGAATAGAGACAACTGATTTTGAAAGAGTTGCCTTACCTGAAAGTGTAATCTCTCTTAAGGTATGAAAGTAAAAGGAAAAAAAACGTTAACAATAAAAACAACACTAAAGAATTAAATGTTAACAATACAGAAAATATGCAGCTACTCTTTGTAAAACACATCTTGCAAGAATAGGTTACAAAAGACATTAGCCAGAAGCGAAATGTGAATGAATAAAAATGGAACATCAGAAGGACTCTTGCCACATTTTCATGCAACAAATGTCCCGCGAAATTCCTGAAATCTGATTTGGGCTTTAGTTGCCGCAAGCAAAATCGTTGAGTATTTGGTCCAAGCAATTCAATGAAGATGACATATGATTAAATTTCATAGCTATACTAGAGTATTAATACTATTATAACGATTGACAAGTAAACTGAACAAAACTTATAAGGCTCGATTTCTGTATGAATATGTGGTGTAGGATACGTTATCTGAAATATTTTGCTTAACTATTCGCAAAGAATCTTTGGTATACTAATCTGATTGGTCAAAACGGCTTTTTGGGTCCCAGACGCTTGCCAAAGAGGCTAAACTTTTCAAACTTTTTCTATATTCCTTACTTCAAAGTTAGACCAATATGGTGAGGAATGTCGTGTGGCAGCGGTAGAACGTTTCCCCGTACTTCATCATAGTGCAGATTATATTTCATTTCCTTTGGGAACATTGAGCCCATTGTGGTATATTTGAAAATAGAGTTCTGCTCAAGTATACGCTAGAGGGCGTAAGCAGTGCTGCAAACTTCATTACTGCTTATGTAGAGTCTCAATAAAACCGAGACTCGCATTTTCTAATCTGTAGTGTGTTCTTTGTTTTCAAAGGCAATCTTTTTGACGTTTATTTAATTTCACTTAGCATCAAGTATCAGTTCATTGAGTATTGAACGTTTATTGCCACACCGTCCATATAATGCAATAAAAAATGGATAACGAGATAATTTCTGAAGACATGAAAATTATTCAAATGAGTACCCTGTCAGCATTCTAAGTAAATCTATATCGGGCCGTCATCGGCCCGTCAGGGTAGCTGACGGGCCGATGACGGCCCGATGTAGATTTACGTAGAATGCTAGCTGGGTATGACTCATTTGTTACTTCTGTTGGTCAGAACTGCTACGAAGCATAATGCGATCAAATTTTCAGCGGCGCGTCTCCATGTTTCTTCTGATAAGTTCTAAATTCCCTGAAAGACTTTAAATACAATAATGTTAGACATTATTGTTTGTTTGTGAACAAGCGAACTTTACGCTCGACTATATCAAAGAAGAACATTTGTAAAACAGGCTGTCGCTTAAAAATGTAAAGATTTCTGAAAGAAACCTCAGAAATCAACTCATCTGTATGTCGAATGCTGGTACATCACAATGCATTTCATTTTTTCAAAGTACCTTTCTCCGTAATATGGTTTGTGTCTTGAACAACAGTTGGAAAGATGTTTAAACCGTTTCCGGTAAGATGACCGACTGACTGAACTTTCGTTTGAGAGTAATAATTGGTTGATACATGCACTCGATAAGAGAATATCTCTAAATAAGACACAGTTAAGCTACAACTTTGGCTCAGTATAGCTTTCCGCTCTGGATTTGACGTCAAACCGACTGTGCTGTGCTTCACAGCTGAGGCATTCCTGGGTATCCGTACTTATATTTTTGTTTACATTATGTGGACTGGTTACACTTTTGGACTTTTCGCCATTTTACCAAGGAGACCCTTTGTGACTTACTTTTTTGCTTTTCTGCACACCAAGCGCCGTCTACTCTAAAAGGAAAGAAAAATCTCCCAATGGGAGCAAATTCATTTCTTTGAGAGCAGACTCCTTTCCAGCAGATGCTAAATCTTTCTGACAAAGTTGCCTTTCCTGAAAGTGTATCTACCCATCAAGCATCCTACATAAATCTATAGCGGGTCGTTATCGGCCCGTCAGCTACCCTGGCGGGCCGATAACGGCCGACTATAGATTTATAAAGAATGCTAACTGGGAATTTCCCTTATGAGAACACGAAGAGTGTTTCTATTTTAGCAGGAGGTGCACACTTCTCCTGGAACACATAGCATTTGGAAGTTTGTTGTCACCATGGTTTAACTTACCGATAAAAAGTAGCAGAAACAGATGTCAAGATGTCCATAAGGAGACAGAATCACATCATAGAACATGGCCTATCAATGGCAACAAGGAGGAAGAGCAAACAAATTATGACGGACAACACACACATAACAAGCCAAGAAAAGAAAAAAAAATCAGTTCCCTCCTCCCCAACGAGGCGATCACAATGCTAGGCAGGACCAGCCAAATACAACAATAACACAACAAAATGACGAAACGCAGAAATGTTCAAAGCGAGCAGTCACCAGGGCCCACACAGAATGACCAGTACTAGAACCATCGCCTCAGAACGACTGATTGTAGAAACAATCGATTTTGCAGGTGACAACCATTTTACCCTAGGTTCAAATATTGTGAAAACATGTCTAGATTGAATAATGTGTCTTAAATTCATTCTATGAAACATTACAGAAACCATGCTAATGATATTTAATCACTGTCACGGAAATGAAACTTCTAGCATAACAAGTCCATACTCAGTAGATAACTTTTGCTACCATGGCTTTCACAGGTATCCCCACTTGCTTAATTCTATTATCCGGGTAAAAATTTTCTTAGCAACCATTGCAGTTTCATGAATCCCCGCTATAACAGTTATGTTAGGTATACAATAAGTCGCGAGCCACTTATTATGCTCTAGCTAATTTTCTCAAGATTTCTCTGCCCTTTACCTTATTACATCAGATTTTAATATGTTGAATTTTATATCTGGGCCTTTACTCCTTTAATCCTTGGGATATTGTCACACAAACCTTTATAGACACATTTATAGACACAGGAGAATGATATACATGCGAAACAAAATAGAGTTTATTAACTTTATTTCTAAGGTCTCCCCACTTTTGTTACATACCATATGGTACAGTTTCCTAAAACCTTGCAGATATATTCACTTTTGTAACTAACAGATGTTGTCACGGATACTATCAATAACGTTCAACCTCATTCAATTCATTATAATATGAAATAAATAGGTGTTATCTACGAAACGAGCATTTTGTGCATGTTTTTCTTTTTCTTTTTTTTTTTTCACCAGGTATGGAAAGTCACGGATCAGACAAAACCTGTTTAAATAGCCCCGAGACAAAGTGCACAAAATTAAATATTATGCTTACATCAATTTAACCAGAGTTTCCTAGGAAATATCGCTCTACAGTTTTTTTTTTTTTTTTTTTTTTTTTTTTTTTTTTTTTTACATATTTAAAAAGTGAGGCAAGTGAAAAGAGGTTGATTTGATACTAAATACAGCTATATTACCCAGTCTGAATCACCTAAAATCTGCCATCCGTGATATTCAAATTTGATGCCTTCAGGGTACAATGGAAGCTTGTCCTAAAAACTACCATTAATTTTGCAGGCATTTACAAAATGGAATGTAACTGGTGCGTCCGTGTCAATCGGTCTGCCTTGGCTTTTGGGCTTAGGGTGGTGCGTAGTACATTCCACGGCGTCGTTACTGCTATCAATTATGCCATACAATATATATCGGTTTCCAGGTATTAACTTTATGGATGCTTATGATATTTATCAATAACACGAGCTACGACACAATTGCCAAGCAAATCATTGTGCAGCATGTGTGTACAGACCAAAGTCGCTATAGTACGAACGATCAGCTGATCGCCAGTCAGCAGAAATCACCGCATATCCTACCTTTATCATGTTGTCAGCGATAAATTCTTCCCTATGCATAATTTCTGTTATGTGCTGTAGGAATGTAATACATTTTTTACCGCAATATTTCAGTATTTACCCTTAAATACACGAACATGTTGTTTAATGCGAGAGAAATCTCAAAATGACGGCTAAAACGCAGATCAGTCTTGCAGTCATCCGTGTTAATGACGAAAAAATCTATCCTTCTATTTCATTGGCTATACGATTCTTTACAGCCAATGAGATCGCTTGCGGCGACTGACTGGCTTTCCATGTTTGCAGCGGAGCGTATCTGATCATCATATTTTTCGGAAACCAGGCCAATGGCTCCGGCCTTATTAGCGTTGGTTTTCGGGTTCAACATTAAGCTGATACATTCCGCTGTAGAAATGGGAAACCAGTCAACCGCCGCATGCTTCTTCGTAGTATGTGAGAGACTCACAATACCTATAGTACGAGCTTTAGCTTCGCCACCTGCTTCGCAGGTCGCTTAAGCTCTTTATTGTTGTCACTTGAACTTAAGGAGCATTGTCCACTATTTAGGTTCTGTGTATATATATATGTGTGTGTGTGTGTGTGTGTGTGTGTGTGTGGTGGGTTGTGGGGGGCGGGGCGGGGTGGGGGCGGGCGGTGGAACTGTCTAAATAGTTGTGCCTTTCATCTTCAAAAACGTGTACTCTAATTGGAAATAATCCCCACCCTATGGGAGCACATTCTTGTTTTAGAGTAGACCCGTTTTCAAAAGGGGCTTGGTGATCAGGGCCCAGTTGTTCAAAATTAAACGACTTTTCAGCAAAAATACCTGTGAATTAGATATTGTACTTACTAGAACAGTTAACATTTTGACCCTTAACGAGCTCTTTAAGCTAATGATGCTTTGAACAACTGGGCTCAGGAAGGCAAAGAAAAAGTCACAAAAGGTGTCTTTCTGGTAAAAGTTACTGAACATCTTCTTAGTGTATTCCTTCACCTTAAATGTAGAATGTCCTATGTTGGCTAGTACTGCTTCAGTCCAAGAGTCATTGTGATGAAATTTCACAGATATATTTTATTGACCAGAGAATAGCAAACGTACTGAAGGAAAATATCTCTTATTAACTTGTTCTGGGAAATTGGCTCTTCGAGAAAAATAAAACAGATTATCGATGCACGAGTTTTGATTTATAAGGACAAAAGTCTATCACTCGATGTCAGGCTATAAAAATAGATAAACAAATTGGTATAACTTAAAATTATATTTTATATTCTGAAAACACAGAAAAACATAATAATTGCATATATTTGACATGTAGGTGACAAATACAAAGATATGTACATTTAAAACATAAGAAATATAGAGCTACTTTAATACAATTGTTATTTTCTTGAATATACCCCTGAATATTTATTGCAGGTATGCATTTTCCTGTATAACTCATATTTTAGAAGTGTTAATATATTTAATTCTTGAACGGATTTTTTTTACATACAGTAGCTTTACAATGACTGGGGTTTTCAAGAGATATCAAAATTATTATACAGAACTCAGTAACGCCACTGGTTAACACAGCAGCTTAGCATACAGATTTGCTTTTTTCTACTGCCGTGACCTTGAAATTAGGTGAAGATCACCAAAATCTAATCAGTTCATTGTTATGTTCCAATTATATATCTATGAAAAGTTGGTAAGAATCCAACCACTGGTGGACAAGCTATTGTGCAGACAAGAAAGTGTCACGCCGACGCCGATGCTAACGCCAACGCCGACGCCAACGGGATTCGCGCCAAAATCCACGTAGCTTGGGGGACATACATTTGCCGTAGTATTGATAGTGTACGTTATGTGCCGAAAATACGTTTTTTTCATTTTCTTTACTTAATGATCACCCCTTGTAATTATTTTACTGGTATTTTGATAACATACAACATGCATTAATATTATAACAGAAGATTAAACAGAGACAAATTAATACTGAGCCGCACAATATCAAACATTGATATCTATGTTTTCACTTTTATGCATTGACTGAGTTGGGAGCCTTTATGCGAACCGAATTTTTATGTTTTTTTTTTTTTGTTTTTTTTTTTTTCTGTATTAAGAGTGACATTGGGACCTAGGATGAAGTTGGCTGGCAGTAAAAGGGCTTTAAACCCCACGGTGGTTTATTCTACTGACCGTTCTAAGGCGGTGGTCCCAATGTTAATCTTACTCTTTGTTGCTTTGTGGTTTATTCTACAAGGCGATTTGTTTATGTCCTGCCTTGTGTTATTTTGTTCTTGTGTTTTACAGTCTTTTTAGCATTGCGATTACCTCCCTTGGGGAAGAGACAGCTAGTCTGTCTTGGTGCCTTTCGTACGTTCGTTTGATTTGCGCTTGTTTGGTTTTGTCTGTTTCCTCTTCCTCTTGGTATCTGGGAAGGGCTGCGGTTTGTGATTGTGGCACTCCCTGGATTTTTCTCTCACCCTAAGGTTTGCTTTCTTATATACGGACAGCGAAGGCTCAGATCATACTAAGCATCCGCATACTCATCAGAGCGTTCGCTGTCCATTTTCAGAATAATTAGAATCTTTATCACTGTATAGCAAAGGCACTGATATGCCTGTGCAGCTTGGATTCCTTATCGAAATAATCCATGCCCATCAATATCCCAAGTAATTTTTATTCAATGGGTCAGCTCAATCTCGCTTTAAATCCCCGTTTTTGTTTTTTTGGCACCCAGGGCGGATGACATTCGTCTCTTAGCATTCTGTTGCATAATATTGTCTAATTGGCACCACTATACTATACATACTGACAAAAATTAGTCTGACAGTATAGGGAATTTAGTGTCTGACTGTTGGAACAGGACTATTGGGAATGTATTTTCTGACTGTGAATACGCCTATTGGAAATATAGTTCTGAAAGTGCGATCAGAACTATTTTGGGAATTTATTGTCTAAATATGTGAGCAGGACTATTGGAATTTTACTGTCTGACTGTGAATCGAGCTATTGGCAATGTATTATCTGATAGTTGACCAGGACTGTTGGGGTTTTATTTCTGACAGTGACTATTGTGAATTTAGTTTCTGTGCGGATATGATAACTGGCAGTATGAATAGGCTGTTGATAATATATTGCCCGACTATGCGAATCGGACTGTTGGTAATTTATTGTCTGACAGTTTGAATAGGATTGTTCAAACTTTATTTCTGACGGTGCACACAGCACTATTGGGAAATTATTGTCTGTTTTAATATGATTATTGTGAAGTTATTGTCTGTTTGTGTGAATAAGACTATTAAGTAAATTATTATCTGACTGTGCTAATAGATTTGTTTTCAGAATTTATTTTTTGATCATGTAAATAGGATTAATGAGAAGTCATTGTCTGCAGTGTGAATAGGACTATTGGGAAATAATTGTCCAAATGTGTAAAAAGGACAATTGGGCAATTACTGTCTGACAGTGTAAATAGGACTGTTGGAGTTCGTTTTCTGACTGTGTAAATAGGATTATTTAGAATTTATTGTCTGATGGTTTGACAGTGAGAATACTACTTTGAAGTAATTGTCTGATTGTAAAAATAGATAAATTGAGAATTCATATTACTATTGGGACTTTATTGTCTAAGTGTATGGATAGTCGTATTGCATCTGGTAGCAAAACGTTTCATTAGTGTTGTCAATTAGGCCAGTTATGCTAAAACTCGTCTGTAAATGTAAAACACTATGCCAGGTATTCTTCTGCTGGTAGGTAATGGATCTTTGGTTTTAAGCTTTTTCTTTTAATGTTGTGGCATTGATACCTTAGAATTTAAGTTATACAAATATAATATCGAAAACGTCCTTAACGTTTGCTGTGTCAGGAAGGGAAATAAGAACTTTATGTTTGCGACCGTACGATTAAGGGAAATTCATTTAGGAGAAACAATTCTTAAAAATAAAATTGTTTTTGCCTCGCCTTTGAAAACGGGTCTACTCTGAAAAGTGACAATTTGACGTCTGTAAGTTGGAAAGACCGAACCAATTAACTTTTCCATATACTTCCGTATCTCCTTATACAACTATTATGATACGCATGAAACTTACAGTGTGTTATTGCAGTTTAATGCTTTTAATTACATCTTTATAACATCATAGCAAATGGCTCGTTTTAAAGAAATGATTTGCTAAATATATGGTGGATTAGATAAGAAGCAATACATTTCCATTAGAGATATCGATTTTCAGTATTTTTTTTACAAAGATAAGTTAAAAGAACGTGAAAAATATGAAGGTCAGCAAATGAAATACATTTCAGCCGCAACGTCTAATAAATGCCTTCGATAATGTGCGCCCAGCGAAGGCTCAGATCAATTTGCGCTTGGACGCATTTGGATACATCATATAATTTTGACCCCCTTATACCCCACTTTTATAAAGTAAAACTAGGGTTTACTGCGGTATACATTATTTTTTTCATATTTCTGCTCAAAAAAATAGATTGTGGGTATTCATTAGAATCGCCTCGGTGAGGTGGTTCTAACGAGTACCCACAATCTATGTTTTGAGCAAAAACATGAAAATATCAAAGTTTTTATCTGAAAACTATCAGTTTTTGGTGGTGAAATTTTCAAATATTTGAATAGGCGTGTTTTAGTAATGGTCACAAATACAATGTTCCTTTGCGTGGATAACGATAAATCCGATCTAAATTCGCATTAGCGCAGGCTGATTTGAGTCGTCGTTGGGCGCCTATGTCAGAGGGTACGTTTTATCAGGTTGCGGCTTAATTATTAATACACAATATAGATAAAAGGCTCGTTTAAGATTTTCTGATCAAGGTCACGAGGAATAGCTAAATATGAGAATTGTGTGCAATTGTGTGCATGCGTGTGCCTGATAGTATGCGTATGCGTCTGTATTCCACAGTGCTGTTTGCGTTTGTATTGATTGTATTTTAGGTATTGCTAACTCAGTCTTCTTAGCGTATCTAGTCCTCTCAAAAAAAAAAAAAAAAAAAAAAAAAAAAAAAGAAAAAAAAAAACAAGATTCACCAGTGATTTTTTTCTAAACAATACATGAAAGTTTAGACCGGCTTCCGTACAATTTAGCAAGTGTATCCGCCACTGTAAGGTTGATGCTTCTAAAAGGTCTAAATATTTTGCACTAAATAAAAACCTGAACACTTCTCATATCTCAGATCTTTATATGCGTAAAACTGACAGATATTTCCCGCATACCTGTCCGCGAAAAAGTACGAATATAATTACATTAGTGGTTTTTATGAAAATAGCCTGATTTTTTTTTATTAATCTCTAACGACGACAATCCTATTCATGATCGCATTATCTGTAAAACTTGCAGGAAAGATTAGTGTTATAAGAATCACTAATAGAACCGGTATGCTTAACGCTTTGATTGCAGGGTAAAATGCCAGCAAATGACATTTAAAAAGATTTTTATATACTTTTCATTTAGAAGATAGGTTTTGTGATTCGAGGCAATAAGGAGACAATTTGCATGACACGTCAAATCTTATTTTTTGTGAAAAAAAGAAAAAAAATAAAGTGACGTATGCTGAATGAGCACAGAGACGGATAACAGTTAAAATTGTATTTTCTGTAAAAGTCTGAAAACAAAACAATCAGGTGTCGGAGTTTACTTAATCGTAATGGAACCAGCTTATGGTGCGATCATCAAGTTTTCTTACTCTTAATCAGTATGCTTGAGGTGAGTAAATATATTTGGTAAATTTTCAGCCATGTTTACACATCAAGTCGCTTCTGAAAAGGGGTTGATCTAAGTATAGTTCTTTCATACTAACAAAGAAGATGACTTTTGTCTTACTGTTTGCTTTCTTGCTCTCCAAGAGCCTTTTGTTAAGGACTCTACTCTAAAAAGACAGTATATATTCCCCGTGGGAGCTAATTCTTTCCTCTATAAGTAGGGTCTACTTATAGAAGAAAAGGGAGGAAAGAAATCATTTTGAAAATTGGCTTCCCCTAAACTGTATCCATTCCTCATAAGCGGAATGATTACAATTTCATGGAAGGCAATTCTGTCAAAAAACTGGTATCTGGCTCCCTTCTAAAAGGGATCTACTCTAAAAGGAAACAAATTGCTCCCCTTGAAAGCATTTGTTTTCTTTAGTAATTTCACCCTTTTTGATGGTTAAGAGTTCATTTCAGAGTATGATTGGGCTTCCTACTTTTATTTTAATTCAAAGATCAGGCTGAGCACAGCAAAATAGATAAAGGAAAACACCACTGTCACAAGCTTTGTTTTTCTGGGACTTTTTGGAGGCTGAATGTAGCAACCCCTAAATTCGCAGGTATCAAAAAATGAAACTTCGAAATTTCACCACTTTTTCTTTTGGCTCCAGCAAACACAAACAGATACATTGATTTCTTTGAAACAATAAAAAAATGCACACAACATTATTTTTTCAAATGAGAATAATGAGTTTCAATTCATCTTTATTATTAACCAATCACAGGTCATTTCACACAAAATCACTACCCCGGACTTCCCTGCATTTTTTTACACCGATCAGCAGTCCTGGCACAATCGGTTCCATGTGCCCTGCAGAAAAGCAAACAGGAAATCGACTCTTTTGTAAAACATGGCGGAGAATTAACCAAATGTATCCATTTAACTTCTAATGCCATAGTGATACGGTGGATCCACTCAGTGATGTGTAAAAGTTTAGACATTGTTCAGGAGTGAGATATAACGTGAGGAAAATCATCTAGTGAGATGGGATGCTCAGCCTCCATAGTTTTGTCTCACGATACGGCTACTAATATAAGAGCACTGAATCACCTTAACGCACAAACGATATACAAGAACCTGTCCATAGAAGACAAAAGTGTCATAAAAAGCACATGGAATAATCTTTCAAAGGATATGCTTGGAATCGGCGGAAAAATCCTCTTGCGACTTTTTCAGCTGAACAGCCAATTTAAAGAAATAATAAAATGCACTGGTCTAGAAGGACAGACTCTCATAAATCATGTTAATTTCAAACGCCAAGCCTCTAGATATATGCAAGTGCTTGGAGCTGTCGTAGACAATATAGACGAGTTAGAAGACACTATGGGTCCAGTTCTAGTGGAACTCGGAAAAATTCATTTTAATTTCGAAGGATTTTTGCAGAAATATTGGAACCTAGTACCCGAAGCTGTGCTTTATGTGTGGAATCAGGAATTAAGTGAGTTTACTCAAGACGCGTCCAAAGCATGGTCTGCTCTGATGTTAATCATCATTTCAATGTTGAAGGAGGGATATCGGCAAGCATGTGTAGAAGATACAACGAAGAAACTAGACGAAGTCATAAACGATACCAAATAACCTGCTGTATTGATGCTAAGAAATTGGAGAGAAATGCCTGAACAAACAGTGCAGAGCAAGACGTTATCATTTGGTATTCATCCATCGATTCTAGACACATTAACAAAGAGTAACATAAATTTATTTAAATATTAGGACAAGTATGGTAAGGCGATAAGGTGTTTGAATTTCGTTATACAAGATCATGTGCTAAAAGATATTAGGCCTTGGTTTCTAATTTATGACTAAGTGACACAGTGGGGGAACTGTATTATAACTAGCAATTAGTGACATCATAGCTTCAAAGGCCCGGTAATGACGTCATAGTTCCAACCTTTATATCTTAAAGTTAAAAAGTTTGAAATGGGAAAATTGACTGTACTTTTCATATATCACTTTTCATATCCTGAAATATACGATGTGACCTAACAGTTCGCCATTGAGCCCTTTGCATCGTTTTATCAAAGTGTTTGCGATTGTATGCGTTTTCTATGCGGACCGAACATATATTAGCAAGTTGGAGCTGCAACAGAATTAAGGGTGAGGTCTCATGAGGGTGAAACTGAATTTAAGAACCCAGTTTTTATTCTGTTGTCCGTTCCAAGGCGGTTACTCTATTGCAGTTCTTTGTTAGTAAGTCGGTGGTTTTGTATGATATGTGACGTTTGTTTTGTCATTGTTTGTTCCTCATCTCTCCTTCGTTGTTGCCTCAGGAAGGACGTGCTTCGTGACTGTGGCATTTTCTGGTATGTTTTTTCTCTTTGTAAAATAAGCGATTTTCAAACAGTTCGCCCCAATCTTCATGCCAGTATATGGCTTTATAGATAACACAAAGTAAAAAAGACTTGAAAGTATAAGTAATTATATTATTAAATACTAAATCACAACTATATAAATACATTTGGCTATCTCTTCGGTCGCTAAACATAAGTGACTTAACCCCGCTATCGGAACTACCTGAAGGTAAAGCAGACAGGAGATAAAGCGTTGACCCTTTGAAAAAAACAGTATGGGGGATAAAGAGTAAACCCCATATATTAGAGATTATCTCGGGGAAACGGCGTCAACCCCGTGTCGTGGGGTGTGTGTGTGTGTGTGGGGGGGGGGGGGGGGGGGCGGGGGGGGGTGGAGGGCGAATACAGTGTCGATCCCATGTCTTGTAGGGGCGGGTGGGGGAGAGAGAGCAGCGTCGACTCGATTTGAAGATATTCTGGGAAATAAGGCGTCGACAACTTAGGAAGATAGTCGCGTCGATAAAGCGTCAGTCATGTACCGAAGATTGTCTGGGTGAAACAGCGTCAACTCCGTGTCTGGGGAAAACAGCGAACAACGTCGATCCCGTGTCTTCTCTCTCTCTTTTTTTGTTTTTTGGTGGGGGGTGTTGGAGTGCGGGGGGTAGGCCTGGGGGGGGAGGGGGGACAGCGTCGACCCCATCTGAAGATATTCTTAGAAATTAGGCGTCTACCCTAGGTATTGATGATAGTCTAGGGGAAAGCGACAATACTGTGTAATTAATTAAAAGCAGTCTTGGGGATAAAGCGTCAACCCCATTCATTGAAGATTGATCTGGTGAAGGAGTAGTTTGGGGGATAAAGCGTCACCCCATATACTGAATATAGTCTAGGGGAAAGCGTCGACACTATTAAGTGAGATGGATGGGGTCGGGGCGGGAATGAGTCTACCCCAAGTAAGGTTTTACGTAGACTTTGGGTGAAACAAGAATATAAAAAGTGAAGGTTATCGAGATAACAACCCCTTAGCATATATTTAATGTTACACAAAATAACTGAATCAACAACAAACTGGCGAGCATAGAAAGCTGTTGAAAGATAAAAAAAAATAATAATAACTTCTAAAATACATGATGGATGCTGGGAATGGTGGTGGGATACATCATACATTTAACAGGTCATGTCACCCCAAAAACATAAACTTTCAACTAAATACACATCAGAATAAATGCTACATTCACAAAATCAGTTCACACGTACTGCCTGGTAGACTGACCAAAATAGACTTCATCAACAGCGCCTGCAGTAAACTAAGTAACCAGAACATATGGCAGATAAATAGACATGAAATAGCATTAGCAAAACAAAGTCATATGCTGTCCATAAACTACAATTAAAATGAATTGTCATTTGTTGTTCGACCATTGAATTGTAAAAACTCATCACGAAAACATACCTACATGATTTTGACCCCCTTAACCGCCACTGTTATACAGTAAAACTGGGGTTTACAGGTGTATATATTATTTTTCTCATTTCTGCTCAAAAACAAAGAGGCGAGGCGGTTCTAACGAGTGCCCACAATCTATGTTTTGAGTAGAAATATGAAAAATATCAGAGATTTTTTACCTGAACATTTTCAGTTTTTTGAGGTGAAATTTTCTATATATTTGAATCGGCGTGTTTTTGTAATGGTAGAATAAATTTACATATAATCCGACTCTCAGCGTTTCCTAAAGAATATTTATTTCTGTCCGCGTGAAGACGTTTGAATGCTTGACTATCTACAGCGTGCTATGCGAAGACTCTGATCAGACCTCGCGCATGCGAATGCTGATCTAAGTCTTCGCTGGACGAACATGCAGTATTGTAGGAAATGCTGTATCTCAAGACATATGCTCTTTCGTCTTTATCAAATCCATATGACGGAAATAGATCTGAAAAAAAGATTTTTGTAAGGTAACCCCAAAATCAAAAGCATCTTATATGTGCTTCGCTGTATGTTTCACAGACAGAACATATGTTTGCACGAGGAGCGGTCGTAAAGTATCTGAACCTTTTGCTCTTTCTCAAAAATCGTTCAACAGTTTTCAAAAACTCTCATTCTTTTTTCAAAGTATTCCCCACCGACGTCTATACAATTTTACCATATCTGTAGGAGTTTTTGTATGCTCTCTGCAAACCATGAATTGGAGCTACTGCTGATATACCGATTTACAGCTGAAATCAAAACCATCCTGGTCTCAGATTTGTTTTGAGCGAGCCTTTTTCAGTTCTGAAAACAAATATAAATCGCAAAGGGCAAGGTCTGCGATGTACAGAGGATAAGACAACAATTGCCACTTTAAGGATTGATTAGTTCTACTGTAGATGAGGCAGTATGAGAGGAGCATTGGCATGCAAAAGAATCACATTTTCAGGGTTAGCCTGGGATGCCTTTTTAAGTTTTACTTTTTGTTTTTAATTACTTCTGAGTAGTATCTAGAAGCCACAGTTCGACCTAGCCTTTTCGTTTTTTTTTTTTTTTTTTTTTTTTTTTTGTAAAAAAACAAACAAACAAAAAAAAAAAACAACTCTGAATAGTATCTAACAGTCACAGTTCGAGCTAATGGCATGAATTGAGTCAGTATTATTCCACGTGGATCTCAGAAGGCAACCAACTTAACCTTGCAAAGAGATGAAGAGAGCTTAAACTTCTTGGGAGGTGGGGAACCAGCTCGTTTCCACTGTTTTGATTGAACTTTTCTTTCAGGTTCAGCATAGTGAACCCACATTTCATCCCAAGTGACAAGACAGTTCAATGAAAATATAAAAGGTTGCCTTTCGAAACAAAGAACACATTACAGATAGAAAATGGGAGTCTCGGTTTTATTGAGACTCTTCATAAGCAGTAATGACGTTTGCAACATTTCTTACGCCCTCTAGCGTTTACATAAGGAGAACTCTTTCAAAGATACAACAATGGGCCCAATGATCCCAAAGGAAAATAAAATATAATCTGCTCTGTGATGAAGTACGGGGAGACGTTCTACGGCACTTACACCAGCTGCAGTGAGGTAAAATAAAAATCTAAAAAGTTGCCTTTGAAAACAAAGAACACATTGCAGATTTAAAATGGGAGTCTCGGTTTTACTGAGACTCTTCATCAGCAGTAATGAAGTTTGCAACACTTCTTACGCCCTCTAGCGTATACATTTGCAGAAGACCATTTTCAAAGATGCCACAATGGTCAAATGATCCCAAAGGAAACGAAAATATAATCTGTACTATGGTGAAGTGCTGGGAGGCGTTCTACGGCCGCCACACAGCTAACACCAGCTACAATAAGGCAAAATAAAAATCTAAAACAGTTGCCTTTGGGAACAAAGAACACATTAGTCTCGGGTTCTGGGAAGGGCTGCGGTTTGTGATTATGGCACTCCCTGGACTTTTCTCTTACCTTTTTTTTTCATTGAGACTCTTCATAAGCAGTAATGAAGTTTGCAATACTGCTTACGCCTTCTAGCATATACATCAGCAGAAGTCCATTTTCAAAGATGCCACAATTGCCCCAAAGATCCCAAAGGAAATGAAAATATAATCCGCACTCTGATGAAGTACGGAGTCAACAATTTATATCCATCATGTGTTTTTGTCGTGGTCACCCTAGATGTCTTTTGATCTTCTTTCAGTTGTTTCGGCATTCACTTATTGCTTACTTTGCACGTATCTATTTAGTTTCGTAAACTATGATGTACCGACGCTAATCTAATTAGATATCTTCTGCAATGTCACTCTGCGATCTTTGTTGATAAAAAAAAAAAAACCAAAACAAACAAACAAACAAACACACACACACACACACACACACACACACACACACACACACACACACACACACACAACATTCTCCACCATTGTAGGGGGTCACTGCGTCAGCGGACTTCTTCCCTGACTTATGCTTGTTCCTTAGGCTTTTCCTGCCCTCCCTAAACTGTAAAACCCAGCTATAAAAGATTGAACGGGATATGCAGGCTTTATATGTCATCGTATGTCTTTGCATGTGTGTCCTGGTGATTTTGTTTATTTTTGATAGCCGTTTGGCCAATGTTTTGAGAAAGAAACTGCCCTTTTGGCTTTCTGCTTGTAGTGTTTTGATTGTGGAGCCGTTACTTTAAGTGCGTCCTTCTTTCCCTTTGGTGTCTTGGACGGAAGATGTTAGGTAATTGTATCGATTCCTGATCACTGCCTTCCTTCCTATTTATAAAAGCTTTTCTGCAACCTTTTACAAATGTGGCAAGGTTTTTCACCTTCTAAGAAAGATAAGAGAAAAGTCCAGGAAGTGCCACAATTACAAGCCTTAGCCCTTCCCAGACACCAGGAGTAAGCAAAAACAGACAAAACCAAACAAGCGCAAATCGAACAAACGTACGAAAAGCACTAAGATTAGCTCTCTCTTCCCAAAGCGAGGTAATCGCAATGCTAAAGGACTAAAAAAACAAGAACAAAATAACACAAGGCAAGACTTAAAACAGTTTGTCTCGTAGAATAAACCACAAAGCAACACAGAGTAAGAACACCGGGACCACCGCCTTAAAACGGTCAGAAGAATAAACCCCCGGGGATTTAAATCACTTTAACGGCCGATTAACTTCACCCTGGGTCCCGATGCCAGTCTAAATCACAACTAGTAAAACAGAAAGCAAAACGGGCAGCTATTGAAGGTGACCAAAATGCTAGCATCACAACACAACTAGTAAAACAGAATGCAAAATGGGCAGCTATTTGAGACAGTGACCACAATGCTAGCATCACAACACATATAGAAACAAGAAATATCTTTAAAAAAGATAAACAGCGCAAGAGGTACTGGAATATGAATATTGAAATAACTTTGTGGTTCATTATGAAAAGAAGAAAGCCTTTAAAATATAAACTTTATTACGAATTCAAACAGAATCAAGGAAGTTTTAATACTGTATAACATTGTATATATTGCAATAGCTGGCAGGAAAGAGAGTGTACTCAGATGTGTAAATATCTGTGCTAAATAATGAAAAGCAATTTAGCATATAAATGTAAAGCATATAATTTTGTGTGTTAATTTGTATACTATACTAGTATTTGAAAAATCCTTGCCAACTATGCACCTTTTTGATAAAGAGTAAGCAAAGTGTAACACTGGCCATGAAGATTGGCAAAAACTGGAAAAACATACATTATGTATTTAATTTGAGGGTCATGATGGCCCTGGATTGCTCACGTGGGAAGCAGATTAGTTCAGTAGTAGTAGTTCAATCCAGTAATATTTGTGAGTATTATTGAAATCTAATTAGTTATAATGCATATATATATAAATAATTTAAACAAATTTGATAGACATTCACCTATGGATTGATTGTGTTGGGGTTTAACGACACGTCAACCCTTGTGGGTCATTTTGTGTCGTCTTCCAGAGAAAGGGAGAAAAGTGATAGAAGAGATAGTAGAAGAGATGAAAGAGAGGGACAGGGAAGAAAGGAACAGGAATGAAAGTGAAGAAACAGAAGAAATAAAAATGTTCCCCATCTACCCTTACCTGCTACAAGGATAGCAGGCCTTGCCCAACTGTAAGCCAATATCAGTTGGACGCCCCGGTGACGTAAGATACACGACACCTTCGCACCACCCGACCACCCCACATTCACCTATGGAACATTTGTACAAAATGTTTGAAATTGGACCATAGATTGTGCAGAAGAAGAACTGTCAAGTTTACTCTACATATACGTATAATGAAAAGTAACCACGCCAACTGGAAGCCATATTTTGAGACAGAACAGTATTCTTTTAACAAGCTTTAAAGACCTTCTATTGAAGAAACATTTCTGTGAAAAAATCTAACCAGCCCGTACTAGATTTGGTTGCTATAGCAACAAGAGGGATAACTCTATTCATAAAGTTTGAACACTCATTCGGCCCTCCAACACATTGACTTTTCAGACGTGGGCAACACGTGAACAAATAACTAGGTGCACAGAGTTTGTTATTATTTTAGCTCCGCTTCAGATAGGGTGTTTTAGAATATCTCGATTCATACCTGATGGATTTTTTTTTTCAAATAAAGCACAGAGTTCGCGGAAAATCAAGCTCTTTCTCGTGGTGTCAGTGCTATTCTGCAATCTGGTCTGATTCTTGAGAACATTCGGAGAATGTTTTTTGTCAAAATTCATGTACATTGTCCCGGTGACCCAGATTGACAGCAAAAACATACTTCGAATGTTCTCGAGAATGGGACCAGATCGCAGTATAGCGCTTACACCACCAGAAAGCGCTTGATTTCCCGCGCACTCTGCGCTTTTTTTGAACAAATTCCATTCGGTATGAGAAGAGATATTCTAAAATATCCTACCTGAAGCGGAGGCTAAAAATAGTAATATTTCTTCTTCGTGTCGTTTACGCTCCGACGCAATAAGCCGCTTACACCGCGAATAACTAAATGGGGTGTTCAACAAACCTATTTCCTAGTTACGAATGAACAATATTATTTATTTTGCCAATATTTCTACTAAGCTTAAGGCATAGTTCCTATTTATTTATAACATAAAATTAAATCATGCGATTTTACATCCCTTTTTGCATATAATACAAGGCACATGATAATTCTGTATATTATGGACACAGTTGAGAAGTAAACCTGAACACCCTTTGTTCACTTAGTGTTTGGGCCGCTTACATCAAACATTTAGTTACACTGTACAGAATTAAAAGCTCGTCTATAATCATTTATTTGATTGCAACTGTTTTATTGGTATCATTTAAATTATGGGTATTTTTCCGTTGTTTAACATCTGCATTGCCATACTGTACAACTTTATATAGATAAATGTCATAATTAAGTGATTGTTTAGTCACGAATATATTCGTCAAACATTGGTAAATTCTATACTTACCCCTACTTGTTTGCAGAAATTTACACATTTTAACCAATCGCAAATTACTATTTATTCATTCGAGATTAATACCAATAAGTATGTCAAAAGCCAGCTTATACAGCTACGCCGAAAAACAGAAAGCAATGCGGGAACCACAAAGCTACAAAGAGCTACAATCAGTAAGACAAACACCAGGACCACCGCCTTAGAACGGTCAGTAGAATAAACTACCGCGGGGTAGTTTAGTACTTTTTTTAGAATAAACTTCCGGGGATAGTAGGACTTTTATTGCTGATCTCTGTACCTCCAGCTTAGAGTCAACGGTAGCCCTTGTTTGAATGCTCAAAATTTCATGAATACACACTTCTCTTTGACAATAAACTGACCGTTTTAAAGGTGATAAAATGTAATTATCGCTCATGTATAATATGTGTAGGTAATTGCACGTAGATGGGCATGAGCATGAAAACGGGTATTTTCCGACCGCCCCTTCTACTTTGGAACTGCATCAATATTAAGGGACTTGTTTAAGACCCCAAGTAATTTATCTACTGAACGTTCCAAGGCGGTTCCTCTGTTCCGTATCTTCGTTGTTTGTCCGTCGGTGGTTTCATATCAAGGCGTTTGTTTTGCCATTGTTTTTGTCCTCATATATCCATCGCTTGGTGCCTCGATAAGGCTGTGTTGTGGCATTTTCTTGCTATCGTCAGTTATATTTTTATGTTGTGATTCCCCTTTTCTCATTCGTTTTCATTTCGTTTGTTGTTCTATTGTCGACGAAGTGCTCTTTTGTATTGTCTTTTAAAATCGTGTAAAGTACTTTTCGGATTTGACAGTTGATCATCATGGTTTTTCCTTAGTATCTCCCAAATTACTGTTTAATAAATTTGGCATATGATATGACGATAGTATACACTTTTCAAATGTTTGTGCGCATCAAATAAGGCTATGGCAAAACATTGAATTACATTATGTTTAACATGATACTAACAGGTAACAGTTTCTAAAAGAAATACATTATTAGTCATCTGATTGTAAATTATCTTCTATTATTTTCCTGTACTTTTATTTTCATATAAATTAATGTAATAAAAACAGTTTATGAACCTGAGTCTTAAGGAAAGGCAACGCATTATTTGAGGGGTGATCAGAAAATTTAAGGACCCTATAAGCAGCAGCAACGAACACACACTAATATATATATATATATATATATATATATATATATATATATATATATATATATATATATATATCCAGGAATTGCAACAATCACGGCTATTAAAAGAAGAAGAAGAGAAAAAAAAAACAAAAAAAAAAAACAAACAAACAAAAAAAAAAAAAAAAAAACACATACGAAACCACTGACGCACAATGAAATAATTGCAAGAAAGTAACCGTCTTGAAACTTTCAGCAGAAAAAAAAACATACTTAGACGGGGGCTTAAACCAGTTTTGTGTGCGGAAAAACTAACCCTTAATTCTAATGCCGCTCTGAATTAAAAACATGCTCGAAGCACATAGGGCCGACTACCTCATCAGTGAGACTTACAGTAAAACCACACACGATCGCAAATACTATGATGAATCAAACAACAGGGCTTAATGGACATCTTGAGCTTTTTTATTATTGTATGACTTAATTGAGAGATGCAGTAGAAACCAAACAAATGGTACTAATACAAGCAAACAAACGTGTCGCATGACACGTGCGCAACCTACATATATAGATATGAGGCACGACATGAGAAAGCTATCACGTTGGATATTTACGGCAAGCGGATATTTGTGTCGAGCGAAGACTTAGATCAGATTGTAAGACTATACAGTCTGATCTGTGTCTTCGCTAGGTGAAGTAAGAAAAAGCTTAGGAACTTTGGATATTAATCAAAGCTACCAGCAAAGGCCTAATAAAACTGAACGGATGCGTAGGCGGATCTTAGTGGCGGCTGGATGCACGTACTAGAAGATACATGTTTCTATGATTTTGAACTTATTTGATTTTTCTTGATTTATAGTTAACAACTGTCTAATAAATGAATAAATAAATAAATAAATAAATAAATAAACCATTGAAGATGCGGATAAAATTTCAAAAGAGACAGTATAGTCATTCATATATTTATTAATTGAAAAGAGTATTTGATTTGAGATATGGTATTTTGTCTTTTGTCAGTGAAATAAGTCACTAAGTGAATAAATAATCAATACATTGCGATCAGTACTAAAAGACAGCTTCTACTTAAAACTTCCAACAGTTAAAATGTTTGAAACTCCGCACATACTCTGAAAAACACAAAATTTGCAAGAGTATTTGGAATTCATCTATCCACGTAAACTTGAAATAAAGGAAACAACGGAGACTGCAGTCTCCTCCTCATACTTGGATTGTTATCTCTACATTGACAATGGAAAGCTTACTACCAGGCAAACGGGATGACTTCAATTTTCTCATTGTTAACTTTCCATTCCTGAGCAGTAATATCCCTTCTGCACCCGCACACTGCGTTTACGTTTCACAGTTAATCCGTTATGCCAGAGCCTGTTCAAATTATCAAGACTTCATGGAGCGTCGGAAAGTGCTTACAAAAAGGTTGTTGAGCCAGGGGTAGCAAAAGCACAAAACTGGTAGCAACACTTAAGAAGTTCTATGGGAGAAATCATGATCTGGTCAATCCCTACAATGTAGCAGTTTTCAGAATTGTTTCTGATGTTTTTGCCAGTGACGTGCCATAAGTAGACTTCCCAAATCCCGGACATACGCTCCTACCGATATTTCCTTCGTTCAGGGCTATGGGCATGTTGGGCGAAGCTTGCTTACCAAGTAATGCTGACTATCCGCGGACGCCTGATTACACCCCTTATTCTGAACATACTGATTCGTCATTCGTTTACGGATTTAGGAGTTTGGATTACGGCTTGGATACCATGACCACTACTACTTCATATATCGACTTATAATTTATCAAATAAAATGGCATATCAGTGGGCTAAATATTACTTGACCTTAGGTGGAAAGACAAATTCCTCAACGTTTGTTTTCAAATGACTGCTGGTAAATATTATGTCCAAAATAACAATTCTTTAGGAGCTTTTAATTGTATCATTTCAATCAGAAAAACAAAACGAAATATTTAGACGTAAACGTCTAAGTTCCGGCTTAGCATCGGGACCCGGGGTGAAGTTAGCTAGCTGTAAAAGTGCTTTAAACCCCCCGATGGTTTGCTCTACCGACCGTTCTAAGGCAGTGGTCCCGATGTTAGTCTTACTCTTTGTTGCTTTGTGGTTTATTCTACGAGGCGATTTGTTGTATGTCTTTCCGTGTGTCATTTTGTTCTTGTGTTTTTCAGCCTTTTTAGTATTGCGATTACCTTGCTTGGGGAAGAGAGAGCTAATCTTATGGCTTTTCGTACGTTTGTTCGGTTTGTGCTTGTTTAGATTTGTCGGTTTCCTCTTCCTCTTGGGTCTGGGAAGGGCTGTGGTTTGTGATTGTGGCACTCCCTGGACTTTTCTCTTACCTTTTTTTGTTCATGTTGACTTAGAGATATGGGACAAAGGTAACTTAAGTTTAATTAATTTTCAATGTTACAGGTAAAAAAGAACAACACATGTGATTCTTTAATGTATGCTTATTAAGTTTATTAAATGTATTGAATGAATGAGAATAAATTAGACATTAATCTGACAAGTATATAAAGCCAAACCATTTCACGTGGAAACACTAAAAAGCGCGAGCGTGCAAAAGAAAAAACTGTGTGGGCTGTACTGTATTTTTGTCAGGTATATAATGCCGAGAAATTTCTAGTGAAAAAAAAAACAAACAAAAAAAAAAAACAACAAAAAAAACAAACAAAAAAAAAAAAAAAAAAAAAAAAAAAAAAAACACTTGAGCGTGCAAAATAAACAACACACGGGGACTGTACTGTATTTTTTTTTAATCTGCAGATGATTCATGTTGTTGGAAATGTTTTTTAATATGCTCAATGTATGATTCTTGCAATAAATGCCTGCAACGTGTCAAACTCAAACTGATAGAAAAACCGACCGGTCAATGAAAACAGCTATGCAATGTGAACACGACTGGGCATAGCACTATGTAAAATTATCATGGCAATAACAAAGGTGGACATTGCACCTGAAGAACCCTTTTAGTTTATTTATAAAACATAGGTGTCAATGCACCTGAATAAAGATGGCATGTACATACACATGTTCTAAATGTGAGTGTTGTTTTAGACGACTGAATATCGAGATATAAGCATTTAAAAACTTAACTATAGCATAAGTGCACTTCACAGAAGTGTCCCAGATTTTGACCTATAGCCCCATCCCGAGGCTTGAACTCAGGGTCCATTCTCATTGAATCGCAGAAGACCCTCCTATGTATACATGCTCCAAATATAAATGCTTTCTGTTGCGTGACTGTTGAGATATGGAAATTAAAAACAAAAACTTTATCTTAGTGTGACGCGCACGTACACGTACCGTACGAGCTTTAGAACCGAAATAACATAATTGATAAATGCAAATAATAAAACCAGTTTTATTTATAAAATTGGGTTTTGGTGGAATCTTCATTGCATAGGCTTGTTAACCTGATGAAAGATGATTAATATGCCTATGTTGAGAAAATTAAAAATAATGTGAGTAGAAAAAATTTTACTGTACTGTAGCTGGTGTTGTGCCTTGTGGCGGCCGTAAAATATCTCCCCGTACATCATCATAGTGCAGGTTATATTTTATTTCCATTGGGTCATTGAGCCCATCCTGGTTATTTATAAAATCGAATACCGCTTAGGCCGGCGCTAGGGGGGCGTATGCAGCCTCGCAAACTACAGTGTTGCATATGAAGAGACTCAATCAAACCGAGTCTACGATTTTCGTAATTTTGTGTGTTCTTTGTTTCCAAAGGCAATCCTTTTTTAATTTTAGTTTACTCTACTGTAGCTGGTGTTGTGCCGTTTGGCGGCCGTAAAAAGTTTCCCTGTACATCATCATATTGAGCCCATCCTGGTTATTTTGAAAATCGAATACCGCTTAAGCCGGCGCTAGGTATGTGTGTGTGTGTGTGTGTGGGGGGGGGGGGGTTCGGGGGGGAGGGGAAGGGCGTGCGTATGCAGCCTCGCAAACTACAGAATTGCATCTCAATCAAACCGAGTCTCTTGTGTGTTCTTTGTTTCCAAAGGCAATCCTTTTTGACTTTTATCTTTATCACATTTGTAACTTTGCACTCCATGTATCCCATTTGCAGCTTTGCATGCCATTTTACACATAATACAGATAAAATGTGCAATAATCATACACATCTAAAAAAAAAAAAAAAAAAAAAAATAGAAAATTACTTGTTGTAGATCAACCTAAAAATGTCACCATGAAGAGACGTACTGAATTTGAAAAAAAAATAAAATAAATAAATCGGTCACTGTGTGATTCGAACTCACGCCCGTCTAAGACGCTAACCGTTACGCCACAAATTCGATTTAACTTTATATTGCAAAATTAAGATACTTATCAATATTTTCGATGCGGTTTTAAAAATCCTTTGAGAGCTAATCGAACACGCTCCCATATGTAAAAATCAAAAGCTATATTAAGAGACCGCCGCGATTCCCACGCCGGTCAATGAAGAAAAGCGTACTGATGCACAACTAAAACGTATTTGTCAACCTAAGGCAAGATCTCATACTAAACAAGAAATTAATCATTATTTGAACGAGAGGGGTATTACCAGCTCCCATCGGAATATTACGTTTTTGTCTGTAAACATTAGTACCTATTTTTACAGCTGCCAATTTGAAAGAGGTAAACATGAAATACTGTTTGTCCGAAAGTGTTCTATATTTGATCTTTGTAAAATTTTACACAAAGTAACACCACATGTGAAGATGTTACATTACTTCTTTTTCACAAAAGACACAAACTATTCCATTGTTTTCAGTCTGTCTAAGAATAGATCAAATTCTTTTGTGCCTCCATAAGACAGGCCTTCTCGAAACCTTCTTTTAATTTTAAAACTATGAACACAAACACAGTTTTCCATGCTTTTGCTACTTCTGTTGTAAACCTATAATGTAACTGGTCTTTCCACACATGCAGAATTGCGTCAGTAAAACAATCCCAATATCCTGGTTTAAATCCTGCAAAAGTGAGGTGTTGTCGCCCAAGATCTTCTAACATGGGCCCCATGCTGCCTTGTAAATCATCAATAGTATCTACTGCTGCACCGATTGCTTGCATAAATCTTGAAGCATGTCCCCGGAATTGCCTGTTCCTCAGAAGAGCGTCGCCGTCAAGGCTTTCACAATGAAATATTTCTCTGATGCTTGGATTCAGGTCAAACAACTTCAAGAAAATTTTCGCTCCAACATCTTGTATATCACCGGATAGGAGTTTCCATGTCCTCTTAACAATCTCTATATTTTCATTTGAAATGTAACCATGGTTCTTTATTAATGGTCCCCTCCTATCCACATCTTTAGAAACTGTTGAGATAGAAGTGGTGCAACCCATTATGCTAAAACACACATAAACTGATGTGGAAAACAGACAACCTCATTTTAAACACCCTATACTGTATTCGTGGCACTCTTCCTTCTGAAATAAGAGATAAACATTCAATTTAGATATGATATCGTTATCCGGATGTGTTATGAATTATTTTTCTTTATACATACGCTTCGGTTAGGGATTCGTTCGTGCTGTACATATCAGAACAAAGATTAAATCAGTCAGAAAAGATTATTTATTACAAATAAAAAAGTCATGTACTGATACATTTTTAGAACATTACGAAAACAGGCCTATTCAAATATATTGAAAATTTCACTACCAAAGCTGAAAGTTTTCAGATAAAAATTCTGATATTTTTCATATTTCTGCTAAAAACAGATTTTGCGTACTCGTTAGAACCGCCTCACCGAGACGGTTCTAACGAGTACCACAATCTATGTTTTTCAGCAGAAATAAGAAAAATAATGTATACCCCTCTAAATCCCACTTTTACTATATAAAAGTGGGGTTTAAGGGCTCAAAATTATATAGGTATGTTTTCATGACGAGCAAAAAAGTATAAATAAAAATAACGAGGGCAGATCACAGCCACAAAACAGAACCTTACCGAGGAACCTAAAGAAAGAAGACATGGCATATGAAGAGACTCAATCAAACCGAGTCTCCTATTTTCGTGATTTTGTGTGTTCTTTGTTTCCAAAGGCAACCTTTTTTGACTTTTATGGTACAAACAAAGCGAAGACACAACGACGCTGTTGCAATGACTGACATATAAACGAAAATGAACTGCACCAAAGGAGCCACCTTACATCAAGTTTACTCGCATTAAAGTGTAAACGTACGTGAGTCCATAACAAAAACACGCCTATTCAAATATATAGAAAATTTCATCTCCAAAAACTGAAAGTTTTCAGATAAAAAATTCTGATATTTCAATCTATGTTTTTGATCAGAAATAAGAAAAATAATGTGTACCCCTGTAAACTCTTACTCTGTAAAAGTGGGGATTAAGGGGGTCAACATTATATAGGCATGTTTTCGTAATGCGCTTGTTATAACCGTACGGTACAACTGCACGGCTGTGTCTTGTCAATATTTGTTCCTCATTTATTCTTCTTTCGGGACCTCCAGAAGAAGGTGCTCTTTCTTGGGTAGCATCATTACGCCCACAATATCGAAAAGGTTAGAGGGCCATATTTGGAGCCGTTCGTCCGCTCGTCTTTCCGTTCATAACGGGTTTCTTATGAGCAGACTAGCTATTTGATCTAGGGCATTAAAACTGACCTACTGGGCTAATTGGGGCTGGCAGTAGATTAGCTAATTAGTATAAAAAATCGGATTTATTTTGTGAGAATTGCGTCATTTTGTATTGGCAAGCGTATAGTTGGAGGCATAGTATTTTACAGACACATTTCTATTTCATATTTTACGCAGTTTATGATATCGATACTTTTAGCTGAAGTTCGTTTGGATAACTTTTATCTAACATTTGGTATGAATAATCATTATCAATATAAAGTAAGTCATCTAAGTATCGAGATATTGCATTGAATGCGTCAATAGCATCAGCTTGATAATCGTGAGAATGTAACAACACAGTCCCGTTCGTAAGGAATGATGGGAAAGGGGGAGGGGCATTATTAGTTTGTATAATTTAGTACCAAACAAAATAAACATAATATCAAGAAGAAAGGAAAGTGCATCACAAACTTTATGACAAGACAATGAGGTATAATGTTTATGGTCTCCTGAAGTGAAAAGTAACATTTTTATGTCATTAAAAGCAAGATAGAGAGTGCTTTTATTGCAATAGAATAGCCTCTAAAGTAAAAGAAAAAGAGTGGATGCTACTGAGTACTGACATAGCAGGTTAATCGACAAGCAGACATTTAAAGGGTACCTATTCATCTGGTGTGAGCTGGGTTGCAAAAATAAAAAAAAACATAGTTAGTTTATACTTTCCATTAAACATTACTTTTCATTTATACATTTTTACGTTCTTCCTTTGGAAACATAAAACACACAAAGCTTTCTATAAAAAACTTTTTGAAGTTTGTAGTAGCTGAACAAGAAAATAAAAGTCTATAAGATTACCTTTGAAAACAAAGAACACATTACAGATAGGAAATGGGAGTCTCGGTTTTATTTTATTGAGACTCTTCATAAGCATTAATAAAGTTTGCAACACTGTTCTCTAGGTATATATGAGTAGAACTCCATCTTCAAAGATACAACAATGTGCCCAATCATCCAAAGAAAATGAAAATATGATCTGCACTATGGTAAAGTACGGGGAGAAGCTAACTTTGATGAAGAAAATAGCACCCACACATAGAATATTATATGGTCCGTCTTCTATCAGAATTACTTTTTAAAACAAAATATCCTTGTCTACACAGTTATATTCCGTATACCCAGTTGAGGTTAAAAAAACCCTAACCACATAGGTAGTCTAGTAAGCACACTTTTAACCTCTTAAGCACATGCTCGATTTTAAAATACACTAACTAGAAGACGAATCCACTAAAAGACAAATCCCTGCTCAGTCAGTCTCTTTTCATTACAATTAGCAAACTGATGATAAGAATTAAAAAATAAGGACAACATAGCAAAGATACTGATACTACAAATTACTTGAATTATATATGGGTTTATCTCAGGAAATGTACCTGAGACCATATGTTGTTTTTTTTCCGAAGCTCAGGATAGCCTTTTTTTTTCTCGCAGTGCATCACTGCTCCCTGTTTACCTAGCTTAATGTCTGATTATTTTTAAGCGAACAACAAAGCCCGTGACCGGATCCTGTGGATGGACAGATTTGTTTGAATGTTCATTGGTTCTACAAAAGATACAAGGCGCTTTAGCTCGCCTCGATGCAGTATACACGTAATACAGTCGTGCTAACGCAACATAAAACGCGGGACCGGAAGTCGCCGACAGGATCTCAGCTAGATACACAAATGCCTCTGAAGGCATCAGCTCTTATATAAATACCATTGCGCCCCAATTAGTGGTTTACTACTTTAAAAGAAAAGACAGAAACGGTAGCTTTCCGGTCTCTGAGATGTTTTCTCTCTTATCGAGGTATGTTATCCTTAATTAACTGAAGTAGTTATTAAATGGTTTGTCGAACATTCTCCGAGTCAGTACTTCCTTGGCGACAAATAACGTACATATAATCAAATACAGATGTATCTTCTCAGTCTAAGTAATAGAGGTACATGCTATTCACTACAAGCATTCATTCTAAGGGTAATAGATGCACCTTCAAGGGAAATAACCCTGTCTCGACAACATTTACCACTTTTCTCATAGGCGGTACTCTTGAAGGAAAACAGATGCTTCCGCTGAGAGTAAGTTCTTTCCATTAAAATAGCTCCCGTTTGAAAGGATTTAATCATAAGGGAAGCCATTTTCTGTCTTCTTTTGATAAATAGCATAACCTCGAGGTGTATCGATAGAGCTGGTAGTGGCCTCAAATCCACAAGATTATCATTTGCTCAGTAATCATTGCTTTAGAGCTGGTACTATGATGCTGATAACAGTGATGCGGTTCTGAATAAAAATAGCCCTATCTATTTACCGATGTACACTTCCAGAACCGTTCTAGAACCAAGAACCATGAACATATTCAATAAAACAAAATTTGCTATTTTCGCTGATTTTTGTTTGGCTTTCAAAGTATCCCTCTTTTAATAAGTTATTTTGCCTTTGCAGTTCTTTGATAATTTATGCTTTCCTTAAATGTTTCAATGATTAGGTAGAAGACCCTATGCGTGCCGAGCACGTATTTGTAACATTTTAGCTGCATCAGAAATAAGGTTGAGGTTTCGATCAAGTAAAACTACAGTCGATTCTGGTCATGACTTCGCTTATCTGGAATAACCGCTTATCACTAGGTGAAAATCTGGTCCCTGTTTAAACATGAAAGTCTAACAACAGTTAACAAAGTCTTGTGGGAAAGAAAAGAAATTGCAATCTCTTTTCCATAATATTTTCAATATATCTATATCTCTTACTTCACGTGTTAAGTTACATAATCATTTGTGAAATGCGGTTGTTCGATTTATTTTGTTCCTCAATACTGCAAATCTGATATGTCGAGATACGGATAACTCGAAGTATTTAAGAGACTCCTTTGGACTTCGAGATAACGAGAATATACTGTAGTTTAAGCTCTCAGAAGTTGTTTCTTCTGACCGTTAATGGGCGGTAATTGTGTTGTAGTTCCTTTTTTATCCTCGACCGAAAGATTCGTGGGATACAGTGATCAGCATGGCGTCCGCCCGTAGACACATCCTTGTGCACTCCATAATTTTGATACCCTTTAAGATATTTTAAGACATATAAAGATCAGGTCAAGAAGGAGTGTCGCATGCAAGAAGAACAACTCTTGCTCTGTTATTTTTCTAGTTATCTCCCCTGAATTACTTTCTAAGCCAAATTATTGTGTACTCCTTAACTTTTTAATGGTTAAAGCATTTTGATGATATTTGGTAGGACATAGATAAGAACCAGTATACGTGTCGCTTGCAAGAAACACAACTCTCACTTTCTTCGTTAGGTACTCCTAAAACCGAAATTTTGTGTAGGCCATAACTTTCTTACTGTTTGAAATGATTTGATAATATTTGGTACTGACATATATATCAGGTCAAGTAGAAGTGTAGTATGTAAGAGGACAACTCCTGCTTTCTTCTTTTTTATTAGTTATATTCCCTGAAAGAATTTCTAAGCCAAATTATTAGGCATTTCACAACTTCCCAACAGTTCGAAATATTTTGATCATATTTAATAGGTGTATCAATAAGGACCAGTAGGCGTGTCGCGTGCAAGAGAGACCTCTCACTTTCTTGGTTATGTACTTATCTCCCCTAAAGCCGAAAGCTTGTGCAGCCTATAACTCCCATGCTGTTTGGGATAATTTATCAATATTTGGTAGGGATAAAGAGGAGGATCAGTAGGCGTGTCGCGTGCAAGAGATACAACTCTCATTTTTTCTTTATTATGTACTTATCTCCACTGAAGCACTTGCTTTCTTCTTGTTTTTTTTACTAGTTACGTACCCTGAACGAATTTCTAAGCCAAATTTTTGTGCCCTTCATAACTTCTTCTGACACTGCATATGCCAGAAGTGGTGTTAATCAGATGTGGATCCTAAAAAACTCCAAAGAGATTTCAGAAAGCCTAAAGGCACAATCTCTTCATTCCGTCAACAGTATGAAATCTTTCGATTTCTCTACTCTTTACACTACTATTCCTCATGATAAATTTAAATCTAAATTAAAAGAAATTATCAACCAGTGTTTCTTCCACAAGAATGGTAACCGTCTGTTTCAGTATGTTGTCATTGGCTACAAAGATACATACTTCGTTCGGGATCACTCTGATGTGCCACAAAAATACTCAGATGCAGATGTCATAAAGATGCTGGAATAATCGACAATATTTTTGTGACGTTCGGCGGGCGGATATTTCAGCAAGCAAACGGCATACCGATGGGTACTAACTGTGCACCGTTACTTGCCGACTTGTTTATATACTCGTATGAGGCGGAGTTTGTACAAAGTCTCCTACAAGCAGGCAAGAAACACCTTGCACAACAATTCAATTTCACCTACAGATATATAGATGATGTATTGTCTCTGAAAAACACAGAATTTGCAGAGTATTTAGAATTCATCTATCCGTGTGAACTTGAAATAAAGGAAACAGCGGAGACTGCAGCCTCCTCCTCATACATGGATTGTTATCTCTACATTGACAATGGAAAGCTTACAACTAGGCTTTACTAGGCAAAAAATATGAACGGATTTCTACTGACAAGAGATCTATTGTCAATACCCATTCTATCGATATTACTGCTAAGTTTGCAGTGAGTATTAAAGAAAAAGCAAGACAGACTTCCTACGTTATATTGGTTACCGAAACTTCATAAACGACCTTATAAAGCACGTTTCATTGCTAATTCTAGTTCATGTACGACTACTGTTTTATCCAAACTGCTTACTTCATGCCTTACTGCTGTTAGAAAACATTGGATTAGATACTATGATACTGTTTACGAAAGGGACGGAATTAACTATTTTTGGTCAATTAAAAAATTCTAATGATGTTCTCAATAAATTTAAACCTAAAAACTTTCAGGCTTCTAAATTGTCTACATATGAGTTTTCTACACTGTATACTATGTTACCTCATCATCTTATTCTTACGACATGAAAGTCGCAACAAAGGAAAGAAGCATAGCTGAAAAAATTTCCCGCCTCTTGTGGGAATCGAACCCGGTCCTCCCGGTTAAAAATCCAATGCTCTAACCACTGAGCCAAAGAGTCGACTCTCTGACGCAGGTGTCAGAGAGTGAGTATACACTTAGAAGCTATGCGTAACCTGCCAAGGCAGATAATCGAAGGAGTGCTCGGTCGTAACATTATATAAGATAAACTTATTGATTTAATTAACCGAACTTTTATTCGGGAGAATACCCAATATTTGGCTTGCAACGAAGAATATTCTTTTTTTTTTTACTTCTGATGTATAAAATAATCACAATTTATGGTCGTGTCAAAAAGTCTGTGATGCCCTGGTTTATCTTTTGGATATATTTTTATTAGATTTGGAACTAAACTTTATAGGCAAACTATTGGTATTCCGATGGGAACTAATTGAATGTGCTCCCCTTGTTGCAGATTTGTTTCTTTTTTGTTATGAGAGAAATTTCATGAAGTCTCTCTCACGTAAAAATCAGGCTGACATTATTGAGGCTTTCAATTTAACTTCAAGACACCATGATGATTTAGTAAATATTGACAATATTTACTTTGACCAAATGGTGGACCGGATATACCCTACAGAACTCCAATAAAATAGAGCAAATTCTTCCGATACCGAGGCACCTTTTCTGGATTTGAATCTATGTATATCTAATGGTACAGTTTCCACCAAAATTTATGATAAACGGGACGATTTTGATTTTGATATAGTCAATTTCCCTTTTCTGGATGGCGATTTCCCCCGGTGTACCTCATATGGGGTATACATATCTCAACTTATTAGATTCGCCAGAGCTTCTTCAAATCTTAATGACTTTGTAATAAAGCCCTAACTGTCAAACTTCTTAGGCAGGGCTATCGTTATTTTAAACTTCGTAAGGCGTTTTCGAAATTTTATCGCAGACACAGTGCCTTGTTGGAAAAATATAGCGTCAGTCTGATGATACTTCTGCAACAAGGTATATCGGAACCAGAATTTTACGGTGACTTAGTGTACAGATTTAGAAAAACTGTAGGGGAATCTAACTTTTCGGAGCAATTCAGAAAACTTATTAACCTTTATAAAAGAATTGGTTATAGCCTGGATATTATGCGGCAGACTGTATGCCTAGTTGTCAACCTAATCATTGTTGATGGCTATGCTTCACTCTTTAATTGTACGACAGCGGTTCGGGCCTCAGACTCAATAACGGCCTCTTCGTAAAACTTTAACCAGTGGGTTGGGGCTTGACGATATGTCTTTGGCTTGGCCCGCCGTGGTTCTGTTGGTTTTCATTTACTCTGGCATACAGTAGAATTAGCCATGAGTATTCGTCTTTGTTTATTATAGTGATTAATTTGATTTTTATGTTTTCGCTTTGATGCATTGACTGAGTTGGGAGCTTTTATGCGAACCGAATTTTTGTATGTTTCTGTATTAAGAGTAGCATCGGGACCCAGGGTGAAGTTAGCTAGCTGTAAAAGTGCTTTAAACACCCCGGTGGTTTACTCTACTGACCGTTCTAAAGCGGTGGTTCCGGTATTAGTCTTACTCTTTGTTGCTTTGTGGTTTATTCTACGAGGCGATTTGTTGACGTATGTCTTTCCGTGTGTCATTTTGATCTTGTGTTTTTCAGCCTTTTTAGTATTGCGATTACCTCGCTTGGGGAAGAGAGAGCTAATCTTCGTGCTTTTCGTACGTTAGTTCGATTTGTGTTTGTTTGGATTTGTCGGTTTCCTCTTCCTCTGGGGGTCTGGGAAGGGCTGCGGTTTGTGATTGTGGCATTCCCTGGACTTTTCTCTTACCTTTGTTTTTACGACAAACGGGATGACTTCAATTTTCCCATTGTTTACTTTCCATGCTTGTTATTCCTGAGCAGTAATATCCCTTCTGCACCAGCAAAAGTTTACGTTTCACAGTTAATCCGTTATGCCAGAGCCTGTTCAAATTATCAGGACTTCATGGAGCGTGGGTTAGTGCTCACTACAAAGTTGTTGAGCCAGGGGTATCAAAAAACCAAACTGGTAGCAACACTTAAGAAATTCTATGAAAGACATCATGATCTGGTCAATCCCTACAATGTGGCAGTTTCCAGAATTGTTTCTGATGTTTTTGCCAGTGTGTTTTGCCATGAGCATGAATGGTGGGCGAAGCTTGCTTACCAAGTAATGCTTACTATCCGTGGACGCCTGATTACACCTTTATTCTGAGGTCCATGTCTGAACATTCTGATTCGTCATTCCTTTATGTATTTATGAGTTTGGATTACGGCTTAGGTACCTTGACCGCATCTTCTTCTTGATGGTTTGAATTATTTTGATAATGTTTGGTAGAGGCAAATAAGGACCAGTAGGCGAGTTGCGTGCTAGAGAGACAACTCACTTTCTTCGTTATGCATTTATCTCCCCTGAAGCCGAAAGCCTGTGCAGCCCATCTCCCATTAGTTTGAGATAATTTTTAATATGTGGTACGGATGAAGAAGTTGTCCTGTAGGCATGTCGCATACAAGAGAGACAACTATCACTTTGTTTGTTATGTTCTTTCTTCCCCTGAAGTAGAAAGCTTGTGTAGCCCATAACTCCCATACTGTTTGAGGTAATTTGATAATGTTTGGGTAGAGATATATATCAGATCAAGAAGGACTGTCACGTGCAAAAGGGACAACTCTTGCTCTGTTATTTTTCTAGTTCTCTCCACTGAACTAATTTCTAATCGAATTCTTGTGCTTTTCATTACGTCTTAATGGTTTGAAATATTTTAATTATATATTTGGCAGCGGCATAAATAAGGACAATAAGGCCTTTAGCGTGCAAGAGAAACAGCTCTCACTTTGTTCGCTAAGTTATGTTCCCTGAAGCTGAAATATTGTGCAGGCGGTGTAAGATAATATGATAATATTTGATGGGGACTTATATCAGGTCAAATAGAAGTGTCACATGCAAGAAGGACAACTCTTGCTTCGTTCTTTTTTCTTGTTTTTTTTTTTTCTGTGTAAAGTTCTAAGCCAAACTCTTGTGCAGTTCGTGACTAAATTGATAATGCTTGGGTAGAGACATATATCAGGTCAAGAAGGACTGTCACGTGCAAAATGGACAACTCTTGCTCTGTTATTTTTCTAGTTCTCTCCACTGAACTAACTTCTAACCGAGTTCTTGTGCTCTCCATTACGTCTTAATGGTTTGAAATATTTTAATAATATTTGGTAGAGACATAAATAAGGACCATAAGGACTTTAGCGTGCAAGAGAGACAACTCTCACTTTGTTCGCTAAGTTATGTCCCCTGAAGCTGAAATACTGTGCAGGCGGTAACTCCCATATTGTGTAAGATAATATGATAATATTTGATGGGGACTTATATCAGGTCAAATAGAAGTGTCACATGCAAGAAGGATAACTCTTGCTTTGTTCTTTTTTTCTTATTTTTTTTTTTTTTTTTTTTTTTTTTTTTTTTTTTTTTTTTTCTGAATAAAGTTCTAAGCCAAACCCTTGTGCAGTTCGTGACTAATTTGATAATGTTTGGGTAGAGATATATATCAGGTCAAGAAGGACTGTCACGTGCAAAATGGACAACTCTTGCTCTGTTATTTTTCTAGTTCTCTCCACTGAACTAATTTCTAACCGAATTCTTGTGCTCTCCATTACGTCTTAATGGTTTGAAATATTTTAATAATATTTGGTAGAGACATAAATAAGGACCATAAGGCCTTTAGCGTGCAAGAGAGACAACTCTCACTTTGTTCACTAAGTTATGTCCCCTGAAGCTGAAATACTGTGCAGGCGGTAACTCCCATATTGTGTAAGATAATATGATAATATTTGATGGGGACTTATATCAGGTCAAATAGAAGTGTCACATGCAAGAAGGATAACTCTTGCTTTGTTCTTTTTTTCTTGTTTTTTTTTTTTTTTTTTTTTTTTTTTCTGAATAAAGTTCTAAGCCAAACCCTTGTGCAGTTCGTGACTAATTTGATAATGTTTGGGTAGAGATATATATCAGGTCAAGAAGGACTGTCACGTGCAAAATGGACAACTCTTGCTCTGTTATTTTTCTAGTTCTCTCCACTGAACTAATTTCTAACCGAATTCTTGTGCTCTCCATTACGTCTTAATGGTTTGAAATATTTTAATAATATTTGGTAGAGACATAAATAAGGACCATAAGGCCTTTAGCATGCAAGAGAGACAACTCTCACTTTGTTCACTAAGTTATGTCCCCTGAAGCTGAAATACTGTGCAGGCGGTAACTCCCATATTGTGTAAGATAATATGATAATATTTGATGGGGACTTATATCAGGTCAAATAGAAGTGTAACATGCAAGAAGGATAACTCTTGCTTTGTTCTTTTTTTCTTGTTTTTTTTTTTTTTTTTTTTTTTTTTTTTTTTTCTGAATAAAGTACTAAGCCAAACCCTTGTGCAGTTCGTGACTAATTTGATAATGTTTGGGTAGAGATATATATCAGGTCAAGATGGACTGTCACGTGCAAAATGGACAACTCTTGCTCTGTTATTCTTCTAGTTCTCTCCACTGAACTAATTTCTAACCGAATTCTTGTGCTCTCCATTACGTCTTAATGGTTTGAAATATTTTAATAATATTTGGTAGAGACATAAATAAGGACCATAAGGCCTTTAGCGTGCAAGAGAGACAACTCTCACTTTGTTCGCTAAGATGTCCCCTGAAGCTGAAATACTGTGCAGGCGGTAACTCCAATATTGAGTAAGATAATATGATAATAATTGATGGGGACTTATATCAGGTCAAATAGAAGTGTCACATGCAAGAAGGACATTTCTTGTTTTGTTCTTTTTTTCTTTCTTTTTTTTTTTTTCTGAGTAAAGTTCTAAGCCAAACTCTTGTGCAGTTCATGACTTCTTAAAGGTTTGAAATAGTTTGATAATAATTAGCAGAGGAACAAATAAGGACCAGTAGAGCGTGTCACGTGCAAGAGTTACAAATCTAACGTTTTGTTATGTACTAATATCTTGAAGCCAAATTCTTGTGCAGGCCATAACTCTCATGCTGTTTGAGATAATTTGATAATATTTGGGTGGGACAGGTCAGGTAGGAGTGTCACATGCAAGAAGGACAACTATCGCCTAGTTATTTCTCTTGTAATTCCGCTGAATAAATTTCTGAGCCAAATCATTGTGCTCTCAATAACTTCTTAATGGTTTGACATATTTTTGATAATATTTGGTAGGGATATAGATAAAGACCAGTAGGTTGTCGCCTGCAAGAAGGACTACCCTCGCAAGTTGTTTTTTAGTTCTCCCCTGTATGAATTTCTAAGCCAAATTCTTGTGTGTACCATAACTTCTTAATGATTTCAAATATTTTTATAATATGTGGTAGAGGCATAGATAAGGACCAGTAGGCATGTCATGTTCATGAGAGGTCTCACTTTCTCCATTATGTACTTATCTCTCCTGATGCCGAAATCTTGTGCAGGCCATAATTCACATACTCTTTGAGATAGCTTGATTTTTTTTGGTAAGTACATAAGTTCAAGTAGGAGTGTCGCATACAAGAAGGACAACTTTTGCTTTGTTGATTTTTTACCACAATAAACATACAGCAAATACCTTTACCTTTACAAGGCATTTATTTTTATTATTATTAGTGAGTATTTATTCTCAAAACATTCAAAGTATTTGCAAACATTGTGTATTCTCACATCAAAAGTCAATAATAGATGATTTTTTAACAAAAATAAAATTAAATAATAAAAGAACATACAAAAGTAAAATACACCTATTATTACCTTCACTTATTATTTTGGTCACATTTCATATTCTCTCTGCACCTTTTTACTTTGTGCTCTTTCAATGTTTCCATGGTATCTTATTGAAATAGACACCAAATTTAGAAGTGGCGGTTTGGTCATGGGATATGACAACTCTTCTAATGGCTATTTGAATGTCTTTTATTGCAAATGTTTCGTTGTGTCTTGTCATTGTTTTCTCTCATCTCTTCTTTTTTAATGCATTGAAAAGGTTGTGCTTTGTGACTTTGTGGGTAATCTCATCTTTTTTGTGTATTTGACTTTACTCGGGGATGATCGCTGCGTGTACACTTCGGTGAATCAGATATTTGTAATTGCCGCTTAGCTTCGGAGCAGTTAAAATTAATCGGTGTGTGTGTTTCATCGCCTCTTGTGCAAGCATCTCCTGATTAAATTTAGAGCATGGAAGCTAAAAGACTTAATAGGGGACTGATTTCGCAACTATATCCTGTCTAGTGTCTGCGGACGCTGTGTTTCGCGTATTACTATGGTTGATATATGTTCTATGTGTGATGCTTGGTACTTTTCAACACCTTGACTTTAACATTTTACTTTCAGTTCTTGAGGTTTATTGCCACGTAGGAACATAAATTCAAAATCTTCATTTACGCCTCTTGTAAAAAGGGGTTGATTCTGCAAGAACGCAGGAACAGAATGCCCTTTTTAGGATTTTAACAGAAGATCAGGGAATATATTATGCTGATTGTAATGTATTTCACCATATGGACAGGCAGGACATATAATCCGCTACTTATAATATTTATTACAGATTCTTGAGAAGGATGACTATGAAATCATTAGTGTGGACTACCTAAATTGTCTATTGTTTTATTCGATCCAATAGCCTTTGGAGATTTATATTCCATATAAGGCATACTGTCTTTGTCGTCCAAAAAAAAAATAAAAATAAAGAGACACACAAAAAAATCCAGAAACACGGTACACAGCCATCGAAAGCACTATGAAAGTGTTAACCCTTAAACTGCCAATCACAACAATTGTCGTCTGCTTTGTCATCTACTTGTGATTTTAAAAGACATTTTTGCAAACAGTGTGGACCCAGATCAGACTGCTCCTCTAGGCTGTCTAGGAGCAGTCTGATCAGGGTCCACACTGTTTGCCTGTATACACAGATAGGTTTGAAAAGTTTGCAAGAATATTCAGCAGACGACATAAACAGACATTTTCAGATGCAGATTTTCTTGGTATTTTAAGGGTTAAGTAACACATTTTCTTGCATACCAGACCGGATTTTCAACGCTTTTCACCAATGCTGGCATACCTTATCTTACCTTGCTTATCCGACCCGTTGGTAGGATAAAAAAAGGAATACCGTAACGTGTATGCAGTAACATCGGTTATATAGCAAGTCGCGTATTTGCATCATCAAGACTTTAGTTGTACAGACGATTGACGTCAGGAACGTCGGTGGGAAGAACGGAAAGTCAGTCGTTGATGACGCCTGCCTCTTTGAAAAGTTAAAGGAAATCTTTACAAATTCTTTTGCGTTTAATCAGTGGATAACTCTTCGGCATCACTCATCACGAAAACATACCTATATAATTTAAACCCCCTTAAACCCCACTTTTATATAGTAAAACTGGGGTTTACCGGGGGCAACATTATTTTTCTTATTTCTGCTCAAAAATATAGATTATGGGTACTCGTTAGAACCGCCTCGACGAGGCGGTTCTAACGGGTACCCAATATCTATGTTTTAAGCAGAAATATGAAAAATATCAGAGTTTTTTATCTGAAAATTTTCAGTTTTTGGAGGTGAAATTTTCTATATATTTGAATAGGCGTATTTTCGTAATGTCGACAAGCCTCGTGATGTCAAACAGTTACCCTTCGAACGGATTTTTCAGTTTGTACTTCACACTCATGAGCGATTTTGATAATGACAACACAGAACAAAACTGCCTCGAATTATCGAAAGAATAAGTTAAATCGAGAACAAGTGCTATATTAACCACCTTCACAGGAAAAGAAAGGTAAGAAAAAAGTCCAGAGAGTGCCACAATCACAAGCCGCAGTCCTTCCCAGACATCAAGAGGAAGAGAAAACGGACAAAACCAAACAAGCGTAAATCAAACAAACGTTCGAGAAGGACTACGATTAGCGCTCTCTTCCCCAAGCGAGGTAATCGCAATGCTCAAAGGACTGAAAAATGCAAGAACAAAATAACACAAGGCAAGACTCAAAACAAATCGCCTCATTGAATAAACCACAAAGCAACAAAGAGTAAGACTAACACCGGGACCACTGCCTTAGAACGTCAGTAGAATAAACCACCGGGGGATTTGAGCACTTTTACAGCTAGCCAACTTCACCCTGGGTCCCGATGCTATTCTTTATACAGAAATACATAAACATTCGGTTCGCATTAAGGCTCCCAACTCAGTCAATGCATCAAAGCGAAAACAAAAAAAATCAAATTAATCAGTATGATAAAAAAGACGAGTACTCATGGCTAATTCTACTGTTTACCAGTGTAAATGAAAACCAATAGTTGAACTACGGCGGGCCAAGCCGAAGACATATCGTCAAGCGCAAACCCACTAGTTCAAGTTTTACATAGAGATCATCATGGGAAATCATACACAGGACAGGCCACACACACACACGAACCATAGCCATCCAAAGCACCGGTCAATTTATTTTAGTCTGGAGACCCAAAAAGGTGTGATTGGAAAAAATGCAGACTCAGATCAGGGTCTCCACTATTTGCAAATAGTTCAGGCATTTTTTAGGAATATCTAAATCACATAGCCTGACCTACCTAACATTGAAATTCGATTCTTCTAATATATATTGTGGTTTATTTAGCCTATAATGTGTCGCGTTAAGTAACATGTAATGACAACACAAAACAACACTTCCTTGAAAACAGAATGCACAAATGAAGAGGACTTGTATCTGCATACTTCTCTTGGCCGACAGCAATTTTTTTGAGTCTTACACATGTGTTTAAATGGGCTCTTAAATTACGCCCTTAATCGTGTTACAATTCAAGCTACACAGAATAGTTCAATCCGTCAAGAGATCATAATCACAAATAAAGATGGATCAACAAAGATAAAAACATACATATAAATACACGGATGAACAGTGAGAGGAAACAACTGAGTGTTTGACTACTTACGTATTGCACCTCCGAGCAAAGGATAACCAGTAGTAGAACCACGGGCTTAACCCTGAATGTCGAGCACTGGTCAATATTGACCTCCAGCTACAGTTGCGTCCCATGTATGTTACAATCGAAGGAAGTTAAATCGTCATAAATCTACATAAAATGATGATGAATTATCAATTTATTTAGATCGAAAAGCATCACAAAATCATACCTTTTAAACCCCACTTTTATATAGTAAAATAAAAGTAAAATATTGCCTTTGGAAACAAAGAACACGCTACAAACAGAAAATGGAAGGCTCGGTTTTGTTGAGACTCTTCATAAGCAGTATTGAGGTTTGCACCACTGCTCACGCCCTCTTGCGTATACAAGAGCAGAACTCCATCTTCAAGGATACCACAATGGGCCCAGTGATCCCAAAGGAAATGAAAATATAATCTGCACTATGGTAAAGTACGAGAAGACGTTTTACGGCCGCCACACGGCCGCCACACGGCACTAACACCAGCTGCAGTGTAGTAAAGTAAAATTCAAAAGATTGGCTTTGGAAACAAAGAGCACACTACAGATAGAAAATGGGAGTCTCGGTTTTATTGAGACTCTATATAAGCTGTAATGAGGTTTGCAACACTGCTTACGCCCTCTAGCGTATACAAGAGCAGAACTCCATTTTCAAAGATATCACAATGGGACCAGTGATCCCAAAGGAAATGAGAGAATATAAATATAATCTGCACTATGGTAAAATATGGGGAGACGTTTTACGGCCGCCACACGGCACTAACACCAGCTGCAGTGTAGTAAAGTAAAATTCAAAAGGTTGGCCTTGGAAACAAAGAACACACTACAGATAGAAAATGGGAGTCTCGATTTTATTGAGAATCTGTATAAGCAGTAATGAGGTTTGCAACACTGCTTACGCCCTGTAGCGTGTACAAGAGCAGAACTCCATTTTCAAAGATATCACAATGGGACCAGTGATCCCAAAGGAAATGAAAATATAATCTGCATTATGGTAAAGTACGGGGAGACGTTAAACAGCCACCACACGGCGATTGGGTTTTACAGGAATATACATTATTTTTCTTATTTCTGGTCAAAAACATAGATTGTGGGTGCTCGTTAGAACTGCCTCGGCGACGACGAGTACCCACAATCTAAGTTTTGAGCAAAAATATGAAAAATATCAGAATTTTTACCTGAAAACTTTCATTTTTTTTTTTGTGGTGAAATTTTCAGTATATTTGAATAGGCGTGAATTTGGATATTTCCCAGTATGCGTTGATATAGTTCCGGAAGATAGAGACGCTTCTAATGAATACCTAGACTGGCTCCCGTCTAACTGATTTTGAATTTGCATATGTCATAATTTACAAAATATCCCGTTTTTCGAATAACTTTCTGTCTAATTTGGCTGATAAGTCATGAGTTTCTGATAGGTAAGGGAGATGATATGAGTAGAAAAATAGTTAAGGAGGGAGGGGTATTTTACCTTTGTTGGGTTAGAAAACTAAAACTCTTTGGGCCAGGCTAAATGAATACTTTTATTTTTGTGGAGACATCTTGAAACAAATCTTGATATACCTCTTATCTAGAGCTACGTAATCTAAGAGAGTGTAATCATATGGTCCGCGCCATGCGAAAACCTGTCTTCTGGAGTATCCGGAGAGCGAAGGTCCAGATCAGCCTGTCCATCCGCACAGTCTGATCAGGGTCTTCGATGTCCGCGTGCACAATTATGGAACACAATAAAATGTACCAATGGAAGGCAAATGCCGGGATGAGGCTTTGCGCATGCGTGGGATGAATCTGAATCTGTGCAGTTTGCGCATGTTCAAAGATAGATTTTCGCTTGACGCGGTCCATAAAATATGGGAGATGCGGAAGATTATGGTCATTATTAAACATATTTATACAGATTTATGCTGTAAAAGGGTTTGCTAGAAGTAAAACAAATAAAAAAAAGCTGATCAAAATAAAACGCAAAATTTGGAAAATCTCCATAATGATTTAGATCTCTACATGCTTTTGTTGTCTTTATCTGTTATGGGGGAATAGAGGGGTACATTTTACATAGACTTCTTCTTAACGTAATGTCATCGGTTATAAAATGAAAGTCATGGCCTCGATCTGAAAGCCGCTTAGATACTTGCGCTTTAAGAGCCATTATAATCATTCAGAGCACAAATGCAGAAAGTATCTTTTAAAAACAAAGAACGTACCCAGAAACCTGTTATATATAGATAACTATTTGCTTGTGGTCTGGGCAGCAGATAGTGATCTCCAAACATCTCCTATTTGGCGAATGCTAGGAGATTCTGATCAGACTACGCAAATGTCATATGGTATAAAATATTATTTGGGCCGGCGGCTGAGAAAAGGCACCTTAAAACATATGCAAAGAACGAAGATCCAGACCAGACTGCGCATCCGCGCAGTCTGGTCTGGATCTTTGCTCTTCGTCTACACAATATAGGGACCTTGTTGAAGATATAGGACTGATAGCAAAGATCTTGACCCGACGCGTTGCTGTGCAAAATGGTCTGGGGCTTCGCCATTCGTGTATGCCCTATGGGCCTTTTTGTAAGCCGGAGGGCCGTTTGTATTAATTGGCAGATATCGACTGTTACGACACTCAAAACCTTCCTTCTAACATGGGTTACTTTCATGCATAAGCTGAATTATTCTTCCATTTATATGCCTATTCTCCTTTCGACATCATTTGGAAAGACATGTTTTGCCTGTCGTATTATTATAACTGAAAAAAAGTTTGTTCTGATTAACCATAATTTAGAAAGAATGCTTTTTATGTTTCCGTACTCTGTCCTCTCAAGCATTTAGCCAAACCCTGGACTTGTCTATGCAAGTAAAGAGCTTTTTTTTCTCAAATTTTACACATGAAAACATTTTTTTGCTTTCTCCATTGATTTTAGTCATAGATGATTTACAACAATACTTTGAAATTTTCAGGAATTTGGAATAAGTAAGAAACCGACCTTCAATGTATCTACCTTTTAATTTTTGTATAAATTACAATTATTATTACTACGCAAAAAAAAAAAAAAATAATCGAAAAGCTATTCGAATCTTTATAAACAAATGAATAGAATGGAACATTGTGCGCATACATGTAGTTAGTTGCGCGAAAGGTTTGTATTGAATCCTGACAAAAGTTAGCAATTTTAATTCTTCTGAGTAAATTATAACTTTCTGAAAGATGCCGAAAACAGAGTAAAGTTTTAACAAAATAATCCAAGTATTTGATCTAGGTCTTCAGCATCCATTTAGCTGCGAGAGACCTATGCCCATTTCATGGCGCATTCACATCGGTGTTGAGAAATCCGGCTGAGTTGTGTGTAATACTGATCCAAGCACACAAGTGCTGCATTTTCCGTATCCCACCATATTTACCCTAACCTTAATTCCTATACTGCTCCTACAGAAGTACCGTACTTTCCGTCTCTCACTGTATTTAGCCTAACCTAACTCCCATACTGCTCCTACATAAGTGCTGTATTTAACGTTTCTCACTGTATTTATCCTGACTTTAACTCGTATACTGGACACTTGAACTCCTATACTGCTCCTACACAAGTACTGTTTTTACCCGTACCTCAACGTATTTACCCTAACCTTAACTCCTATACTGGACATATTAACTCCTTTATTGGACGCCTTAACTCTTATACTGCTCCTACACAAGTACTGTTTTACCGAATCTCACCGTATTTACCCTAACCTTAATTCCTATAATGGACACTTTAAATCCTATACTGAGCACTTTCTCCTATACTGCTCCTACACAAGTACTGTTTTTACCGTATCTCACCGTATTTACCCTAACCTTAACTCCTATACAGGACACTTAACTCCTTCACTGGACACCTGAACTCCTATACTGCTCCTACACAAGTACTGTTTTACCGTATTTCATCGTATTTACCATAATCTTAACTCCTATACTGGACACCTTAACTCCTATACTGCTCCTACACAAGTACTGTATTAACTATATCTCACCGTATTTAGCCGAACTTTGCTCCTATACCTGACCCCTTAACTCATATACTGCTCCTACACAAGTACTGTTTTACCCTATCTCACCGTATTTACCCTAACCTTAACTCCTATACTGGACACCATAACTCCTTTTCTGTTCCTACACAAGAACTGTTTTTACTATATCTCCCCGTATTTACCTTAAACTTAACTTCTATTCTGGACTCCTTAACTCCTACACAAGTACTGTTTTTTTTCCGTATCTCACCGAATATAACCTAACCTATCTCCTATACTAGATGCTCTGACTCCTATACTACACACCTTAACTCCTATACTGTACCTACACAAGTAGTGTTTTACCGTATCTCACCGTATTTACCCTTACCTTACTGGACACCTTAACTCATATACTGTTCCTACACAAACACTGTTTTTAACGTATCTCACCATAATATACCCTAACCTTTTCTCCTCAGACGCCTTAACTCAAATACTGGACACCTAATTCCTTTGCTGTTCCTGCACAAGTACTGTTTTTACCGTATCTCACAGTATTCATCCTACCCTAAACTCCTATACTGGACACCTCAACTCCTATACTGCTCCTACACAAAAACTGTTTTTACCATATCTTACCTTCCTAACCTTAACTCCTATACTGAACGCCTTAACTCTTATACTGGACACATTCAACTCCTATAATGCGCCTACAGAAGTACTGTTTTACCGTATCTCGACGTATTTACCCTAATCTAAATTCCTATACTGGACACTTTAACTCCTATATGTACTGTTTTTACCGTATCTCACCATATTTTCTCTAACCATAACTGCTATACTGGACACCTAAACTCCTATATTGCTCCTGCTCCTACACATGTACATGTTACCGTATTTTATCATATTTACCCTAACCTTAGCTCCGATACTTGACGACACTATACAAGACAGCTTAACTCCAAAACTGCTCCTACCCAAGTACCCCTTTACCGATACTATACAGGACACATTAACTCCTAAACTGCTCCTACTCAAGTACCATTTTACCATATATCACCGTATTTACCCTAACCTTAACTCCTATATTGGACGCCTTAACTCCTATTCTGCTCCTACACAAGTACTGTTTCTACCGTATCTCACCGAATTTACCCTAACCTTAACTTCTATACTTGACGCTTTTACTCCTATACTGAACACCTTCTCTTATACTGCTCCTACACAAGTACTGTTTTTACCGTATCTCACCGTATTTACCCTAACCTTAACTCCTATACTGGTCGCCTTAACTCCGATTCTGCTCCTACACGAGTACTGTTTCTACCGTATCTCACCGTATTTACCCTAACCTTAACTTCTATACTGGACGCTTTAACTTTCTTTACTTAACACCTTCTCTTATACTGCTCCTACACAAGTACTGTTTTTACCGTATCTCACCGTATTTACCCTAACCTTAACTCCTTTACTGGACGCCTTAACTCCTATTCTGCTCCTACACAAGTACTGTTTTTACCGTATCTCACCGTATTTACTCTAACCGTAACTCTTCTACTAGACGCCTTAACTCCTATTCTGTTCCTACACAAGTACTGTTTTTACCTTATCTCACTGTATTTACCCTAACCTTAACTTCTATACTGGACGCCTTAACTCTTATACTGAACACCTTCTCCTATACTGCTCCTACACAGGTACTGTTTTACTGTATTAACCCTAAATTCAACTCCTATATGAACACCTCAACTCCTATACTGCTAGTACACAAGTACTATTTTTACCGTATCTCGCCGTATTTACCCTTACTTAATTCCCATACTGGACACCTTAACTCCCATACTGCTCCTTAAGTTAGTTCGATTCTCCATTCTACTACCTGCTGTTGTGTCTAACAACTACGGATGATTCGCAAACAGTATAAACCAAGATCATACATATGCGGCGTCTGATCTGGGTGTACACTATTTGCACAGGCCTGTCTATCCGAAAATTTAGAGCAAACATGGTAATAACAGTACTTATAAATAACCATTACAAGAGGCGATAACCTGACAACGTCTAGTTCATTTATATTGTACAATTTGATTGTTGCATGTTTGGCGGCTTTATATTTTTTCAATACAAGTACGCTAATATGTACTATGCCTTAACTGATTGGTTCATGTGCTACTGATTGCTAAGACTGAGCTACATTAAACTACTTGTCGTAAAAGCATTTATATCGGTTGATTGCAAGTCATGTTTACCTGATTTTGAGAATTTCACTCGCGGCACTCAGCTCCTGTATCACTTAATCATGTTTACCCTAAATATTCGGATAGACAGAACTAAGCAAACGGTGTAGACCAAGATAACACGCCACAGTGCGGCGTATGATCAAGGTCTACACTGTTTGGTATTCAAACATTACTTTTTAGAACACTAGAGAGCCAAATGGACTTAACTAAATGTCAAGAGAAATCTGGTCAGGAGCTAAGTCGTCCAAATACAGTCGACTCTCGTCATCTCGACCTCGCTTATCTCGAATAACCGCTTATCTCGAAGTGAAAATCTGGTCCCTGCCTAAAGATGATAATCTAACAACAGATAATGAATATTATGGAAAAGAGGAGAAATTGGTCCAAAGGAGCATTTTCTCCTCTTTCCCACATTATTTTCAATATATCTCGAATTTCAAGAGTCCAATCACATATACATTTGCTAGATGTGGTTGTTCGATTTATTTTTTCCTCAATTCTGCAATTCTGATATGTCGAAGTACGGTTTCATAGAGTCCCTTGGATTTCGAGATAACGAGAGTCAACTGCACGTACTTAGGGTACATATGCTCTGAGACATGCAATGGTTAATGAATTTAAGTGGACAAAATTTAAAATGTACTTTTATTTAAAAATGTGTTGTTTAAATGTATTTGTTGCGCGGCGAACGAAAGTGCCATTTTATGAGCCACGAAGGCTCAGAATAATCCACTTATTTGCGCAGTTTGATCAGATGTCGATACGTAGACTGGTATTGGCCTTCTACGTTTTTATATGCCATAAGGGCCATTTTCCTTTCTAGCTTATCAGCCATATATTATCTAAGGGGGTGGGATACACTTTCAAGGATGACAACTCTGTCATTTTTTGTCTCCCTTCTGAAAACGTCTACTCTTAAAGGAAAGAATCTGCTCCCAATGGCTGCGAAAGGGTCTACTCTTTCCTTTTATCATACACCGACCCCTTTTCAGGAGGCATTTGCTGTACAGGGATGCAAACAGGAAGTCACAAAAGTTGTTTGCAGTCAAAATGGCGGAAGATGTGCCAGCGCATCCAGTCACCTTAATATACTTACTAGACTCTACCCAGTCAGCATTCTACTTAAATCTATAACGGGCCGTTATCGGCCCGTCAGGGTAGCTGACGGGCCGATGACGGCCCGATATAGATTTACATAGAATGGTAGCTGGGTAGTTTACAGGAAAAACACCAAAGGCGAGGTCTGGAACTAAAGAAAACGGGTTTACACTACAGCTGGCATGAGTGTCGCATGATGGCTGTTTCCGCACACTTCACTTTGGTGCACTTAATATTTTCTGGTCATATGTGATCATTGGGCCTAAGAACTATGCGAATATCACTGATGAGGCTTAATTGGCCGAAACTGGCTAGTCTGGCTCCGAGTTTGTAAAACTTTTTTCATGCTCACCTCAGCTGAGCATGACATTTTCTCTGCTAATAAATATGAAAATGCAAACAGTTGTTGGCATTTTCATATTTATTAGCAGAGAAAATTTCATGCTCAGCTGAGTTTAGCAGGAAAGAATTTGCAATGGTTAGTAATTTGAGAGTTATTAGCAGGACAAATTTCATGCTTATCTGAGTTGATCATGAAACCTCGGGGCCTGGTCTTGAAAACTAGACATTTCAGTTGTTTACAGTTTTGCTAGTGTGTTCATTGCTCTCAATAGTCATTCCTCTTAGAATCTATATATCTCACTGGTGCATCTCTACCGTTAAAATCGTATGCTTGCGCTGATAGGCTTTGATAATTCTTTAAGAGCCACGGACGGAATTGATACAAACCGTAAAAGGAAACAAAATACATGGAGTCACTAAACAAAACATCGAAAACTACATGAGAAATAAATATTTTAATCAGTATGGTCTCTTTTTTGTATAAATCAGAATTTATAACACGTGTAAACACTTTCGTCAGATTTTTGTTGACAACGCGTTATTCTATGATATTATAACCGTATACACAACGTAAAATCATACCCAGATATACATTATTTATTTATTCGTTATTTGTATTTATTTATTTATTTTTGTTTTTATTTATTTATTTATCTATTATTTATTTATTTATTTATTTATTTATTTATTCATGTAATTTTGATTAATTGTTTAGATATTAGTAGGTTTCACTATAGAGTACAATGTAGTTGATTTTTTCCTAGTTTTTTGTGATCATCGAAATGGCAAATAAATATGTAATTAAAATATTAAATCTTGACAAACGAAAACAGATTTTCGGAAATAGGTTTTCTGAGCATACGCGAACAATAGAGTTCCACGTCAGACAGAGGAGCTGCACGTTTGTTCTCTGTCGATATATTTTCAATACCCAATGATTAAGTAAGCGGACAGCCAAGGACCTGGTCAGACTGCGCGGATGCGCAGTCTGAGCAGGGCCTTTGCTGTCCGCATGCGCCCTGGTCACATTTTCACTTGACGCTATTTATACCTTACTTAGATCTGAACCACTATGATTTGCTTTTAATTCTTTTCTCTTCCCAATATTGACTCTGGTCATTCCAATCAGTTACACATTATTTGCAAAGATTGCAGGACTAGTACGTTGTAATGGGCTGCTCGGCGTCTGTCGCTTTAGTTCCTAATCCGAAACAAAGGCCAAAAAGAAAGGTTAATTATGTCGGATGCATTACGGACGACGAAAAACAGTTAGTGAGAAAAACATGGAATAATAACCTATCAAGAGATATCCAGGGAATAGGTGTGAAAATATTTCTGCGGATATTCGTGCTAAAACCGGAATTAAAACAAATGTTTCCGTTTCGGAATTATGACGGGGATGTACTGCTGAAGGATAGTTGCTTTAAAGGGCACGCTTCAAGGTTTATGCAAGCAGTAGGGGCCGCTATAGACTACATGGACGACTTGCATGACGCCATGGGTCCCATGCTGGTGGCGCTTGGTGAACAGCATTTCTTTTATGAGGGTTTCAAACCGGAATATTGGGACACTTTCAGCGAATCAGTGCTGGATATTTTGAAACAAGTGTTAAGACGGAAATATGTACCTAAATTATCGGAAGCCTGGGAAAAGGTGTTTGTGTTTATGGTGTCCAAGTTGAATGAAGGCTATGACAAAGCTGCCGAGGAGGCGATGGACAAATTGGAACATCCGCTCCCAGTGGATATGCTGTAAATAAACGCTTAGCACATTTGGTAATAATTTCGACATTTTACACTAGTTTTCTTATTTTTCCCAGAAAATAAGATTTTACATTTTATGCAAATTGTTTACTTAGACGATCTGCATGAAATTTTATTCCCTATTTTCTGAAAACAAAAAAAAAAAAAAAAAAAAAAAAAAAAATGTAAAATATCATCAGTTAGCCATCTGCTGAATTTGCCCAAAGAGCGGTAAATGTAACACACTGTATGAGGATTACTTGATTACTGTGAAATAAAAATGCTAAGCGTGAATGCCTAGACAAGTTGTTAAATCCGCGAAATATCACGTGAACTCCTTTTTAATTTCTGACCGCACAGACTTCTTTTCACGATATAAAATGGTGAAATTGTGGGGATTGGATGTAGCGAGGTGCTTGATTCCTAAACAAACGAAACATTTCTTCTTTCTTCTTTTCTTAAAACCCTTGAAACGAGGCGAAGCCGAACCTTCAATAAGTACATTAGAGAGGTCCCAAGGTTTTAAGACATTTTCAGGAAAAAAAGAAACATATTCACTAATTACAATGAGATGTTTTAGCCTACAGAGTGCCATAGCTTGACATTCTATTCTCCTAATAAGAAAAAAAAAATGTCAGCTTTTATTTATAACCAGCATTTTAAATTTTACGAGTAAGCTTTTAAATTTGAACTATCTTTAATGTATATACTTGCTACTCTTTTCAGAATTCTGGGAAACCCCCCACAGTAAACACTTTGCATTGCAAAGGAGGGCCCAGGAGGGTCAGAAGTGATGTAAAAGTGCATGTGTTGTAATCATGTACAGTCGAGCCTCAATAGCTCGAACACAGATGGTCATTTACAATGGCTAATTTGAAATCGTTTTCGAGTCCCTATGAAATTCCTTCGATAGCTCAAGAAAACAAATATTTAGGGATTTTTTTCTTATTCTATCATGAAATTGTATATTGTGTGTATTCATTAAAATTGCCTCATCGAGGCGATTCTAATGAGTACACAAACATACAATTGTTGTGCAGAAAAATGATAAAAAAATCCGTAAAGTATAACTATTTGCTTCCTAATCCAGCACCATGATTAACCCTCAGTGTCTCGAACTACGCATGTCTCGAACAATTTCTGTGGTCCCAAAGATGTTTGAGCCATTGAAGTTCTTCTGAAGTTAAAAGGAGTAGTTCAAGCTTTGTAGACAAGTACGGTAAGGATATTAAGTGCTCAAATAAGTGTTATTATAGTTCAATTCCTACAAAATGTAATACTGGCATACAGGTTTGATCATGAAATATTTTCTACGGTCATTCTCTCCCTTCGCTGGTTTTAAGAAGGGCAGTTGTCAGTTTCTGGCGAAAGAATGTGCACAATACTGGTTAACCGCTTAGAGGACTAAGCCTGCCCAGTAAACGTGTGGTTAGGTAAACTGACCGCGCTCGACATGACCCTATTGGGTTGACCGGGCCGTAAAACCTCAACACAACCAAACAAACTGGCGTGCAGGCAGTGAATGAGCTGTTCAGAAACTGCAGATAACCAGGCTGGTATCAATATTCACACCTTGCCTACATGTATGACATCATATGAGCCACGACATGAAAAAAAAAGGGTTCAGGGTAAATGAAATAGTAAAGGCCCAGGCCCGGAGGTTATAAAACATTTTTCATGCTCAACTCAGCTGAGCATGAAATTTTCTCTGCTAATAAATATGAAAATGCCAACAAAAGTTGGCATTTTCATATTTATTAGCAGAGGAAATTACATGCTCAACTATGTATAGCAAGAAAAAATTTGCAATTGTTAGTAATTTGAGATTTATTAGCAGTACAAATTTCATGCTCAGCTGAGTTAAGCATGAAAAAATGTTTTATAAACTCAGGCCAGATCAGCCAGCGGAGATAAATGTATTTAGTGTGATCAGGCACTTTGCTATTTTTTGTTATGCTCTACAGTACCTAATGATTCTATAAGCGGACAGTGAAGGCCCTGATCAGGGTCTACGCTGTTTGCATTAAACATAGAAATTTCTATAAGATAGAGAATAATAACAAGAGGCCCACGAGGGCCTGAATCGCTCTTTTTGCGGGTACAGTATCTGTTTTATCGGTTTTCACCAACGGTACAATAACTGTCTTTGCGGGTAAAAGACTTATTTCACATGAAAAATGCTTAGATGAACCTCTCAGGATTCTAGCTGTAGGAGAATTAGATATTTTGCAGGACAAGTAATTTTGTCAGCCAGTAGTCGTGCTGGAAGTGTGGCTGTCAAAATGTCATGAACATACCTTTCTTGTCTCCAACGACTGGAGCCTTCATGACGAGCTGAACATTCACTGTTCACCAGAATTTGTTTGCAAGACATAGTTTGCTACAGTACTGGAACTGAAAGCAACTTATAGAGCGGATTGCAACTGTGAGTGGATCGGAGCATGAGCACTGCAGTACATTACGAAAACACGCCTATTCAAATATACTGAAAATTCTACCACCAAAAAATGAAAATTTTCAGATAAAAAACTCTGATATTTTTTTTATATTTCTGCTCAAAACATAGATTGTGGATACTTGTTAGAACCGCCTCGGCGAGGCGGTTCTAACGAGTACCCACAATCTATGTTTTTGAGCAGAAATAAGAAAAAAATGTATACCCCTGTAAACCCAAGATCTACTATATAAAAATAGGTTTTAAGAGGGTCAAGATTATATAGGCATGTTTTCGTGATGATTGCGTTTAATCTGGCACATAACTTTTAAATTATTGTTCAAGTTGAAATGTTTCTCTTTTAGTTCAAAAGAACATTGTGAAAAGAGAAACCATTGCTTATTTGGTTTTCTTGTTAAATAATTTTGAGTGGTGACGAAAGGAATGGTATGAGAAACGGAGGTTGCTTAGCAAGGTTTCAGTATTATATTAAGGATGCTGGAACAGGAGGGCATGATACATATTATTGTGTCTTAAAAATCAGTCAAATCAATTAGCTTATTGTATTTATTTTCCCATGATGTTTAACTGATTTTCCTCATTTTCAATAGGGTTGATAATTATGACGATACAAACAATATGTGCAAGTTTAAAAAAATGGATAAAAATGGTCCTTATCGCGTAAACGAGAAACAAATAACCTAAATTTGAAATGGCTCCTGTTCCCATCATATTTGACGATTTTTTCTTTATTTTCAATAGGGTTTATGTCTGTGATGATACAAACAATTTGTGCAAGTTTGAAATATGTTGACTCAATCGCGTAAATGATAAAACGTTGACAACGATTTCCAATGGCTCCTTTTCATACAATATTTGATGAATAATCTTCATTTTCAATAGGAGTAGTCCTTACAATTATACAAACAATCTGTGCAAGTTTCAAAAGAATCAGATAAAAATTTAAACTTTATCGCGTAAACGAGAAAAAAAAAATAAAATAATGGACGGACGGGAACCACGCAATAACATAAGATCTTCTGGCTTTCGGCCAGTAGAAAAAACTAACAAGACACCCTGCTGTTGGAAACAGATCGGTCCAAAGAGATGTGGTAGAAGAGTCCGCTAGATGTAAATGGGTTAATTGAACTACTTGAATTAATTTTCGGAAGTTATGATAATATTACGGTCAAATCTAAGATGTTTTACTCTAAATAGCTGAATGACTCATGATCATTATTATCATTATTTTATTATTATTAAGCACATTAGCATATAATATCTCCTGGGAAAATAAGACCAAACTTTCACTCCCCATGGAACTTATGTTCTTTTCTTCTGCACTTATATACCTCTATTTTTCATGTGATATTAATTGACTTATAAATGTACTGACGATCTCATATTAACCTAAAACGTTATAAATCATTTCTATACTATAAGCTTGTAAGCTTGCAATATTTAGATGCAGCGCTAATAAGTCTAATAATTTTCTCCTGAATCCCATTTGTATGTTAGTATGAGGTTGCATTTCATGTAATTGTTGTTTCATGAGATTAATACAAATAAAATAGGTTTGAACCAAAGAAAATAAATTGCATCGTGAGAAACGTATTTTATGACATGTGTGCCCAGCGAAGACTCTAATCAGCCTGCGCATCCGCGCAGGCTGATTAGAGTTTCCGCTGTCCGCATGAAGAACCTTTGCCTCCTTGGCAATACTAAATGCGCCCAGTGACGATTCTGATCAGACTGCGCGAATGCGTAGGCTGATCTGAATCTTCACTGGGCGCACATGTCTAAGGTACGACTTTTAATGTTGCAGCTCAAACAAAATGCAGGGCATTGGCTACTTGACAATCATAAAAGGAAGGGGATATTTTAGTACAGTAAAACTTCACGACTCGAACAGCGATGGCTCGAACTTGTTTCGGAGTTCCTGCTAATTTTTTTCCGACAGCTCAAGAAAGCAAATAGTTAGGGATAGTGTAGCAAAATTTTCTTCTCCAGAAAATATATGCTGTGTGTACTCATAAGAATCGCCTGATCGAATCGATTCTAATGAGTACATACAACATACAATCATTTGTAGAAGATCGAAAAGACATTCCTAAATCATTTCCATTTGCCTCTTGACCTGGCGCTATATTAACCCTCAGTGGCTCGAACTACCAATACTTAGAACAAAGTTCCATGGGCCATACGAAATTCGAGTCATTGAAATTCGACTGTATGTGTGACTGATCATTTGTAGGCGCGCTATCAGATCTCCTTTCCATAAATAAGGAATATGCCTCTCCATTGTTTACATATATTATGTTGACACGCCTATACAAAATCTGTTCTTCTTTGCCATGACATTTTCACTGTATAAAAATAGGAAACTGCCAGTCGCCAAAATCGAAAGCAGAGTTTTATCACGGAAACATGCCTATATAATATTGACCCCCTTAAACCCAATTTTTATATAGTAAAACTTTGGTTTACAGGGGTATATATTATTTTTCTTATTTCTGCTCAAAAACATAGATTGTGGGTACTCGTTAGAACCGCCTCGGCGAGGCGGTTCTAACGAGTACCCACAATCTATGTTTTGAGCAGAAATATGAAAAATATCAGATTTTTATATGAAAACTTTCGGTGGTGAAATTTCAAATATATTTGAATAGGTGTGTTTTCGTAATGGTTTCCTCATCTAGCCTTGTTTGGTTCACCGAGAAGTAGCAGGCACATCTGTGGAGTTTCAAAATGAGAACGGTTGTAGTACTGTTTTTTTTCTTTTTCACTCACAGATTTTTAATTTGGTAAAAACGTATATAAATATGAACGTGTCACTCTGTCCGTCTGTCTGTCTCTATCTCTCTCTCTCTTGTGCCAGTTGTTGTTTTTGAGTCTTTTTAGTTTCGTTCATCTGATGAAACCGCATAGTAACACACACACACACACACACACACACGCACGCACGCACGCACACACAGATACCTATGTCTCCGGCTTTCTATGTATCTGTGTCTAAATGTTTCTTTCCCTCGGTGCATTTCTCTCTCTCTCTCGAAGTTAGTTCTAACAGTGGTTTCACTCATCCCTGTCTGCTGTCATTTTTTAGTTTTATATTAATTGAAACAACTTGACGTTTGATACAATAGAAACGGTACATACCCCGAGAGGTAGAAATAATACGAGTACAGAAGATATTAATAGCACGCAACATGAGACCTATGTTTCGTCATTATCATGAAAGTAACTTGTTATTTATAAAGGGCTAACTGCAAAAACACGGCCTTTTTCAGAAAGGAAAGCAACCATGAAGTCACAAAAAGTTTCATTATCACCCATGTACTGATTCAGTGTCAAAACGTCTTTTGGCTTGTTCTGTTTCACAAATGACCCCTTTTTAAATTATTTTATGAACTTATCATATAATAACAAGTATATATTATTTTAGTTTATTTTACTTTATACGTAAGAGTAATAAAATCATGACATATATGAACAGTAGAACTTCATAGTATCGAACACCGATGGCTTGTTGACCGTGGCTTATTCGAACTCGTTTTTGAGTCCCTAGGGAATTCTTCGAGTGCTCAAGAAAACAAATGTTTAGGAATGATTTTTTCATATTTCATCATGAAATTATATGTTGTTTGTACGCATTAGAATTGCCCCATCGAGTAGATTCTAATGAGTACACTTAAAATACAATTACCTTATATACGATCGATAAGACATCCCTTAATTATCCCTACTTGCCGCCTCTACGAGCGCTATGATTAACCCTCAGTTGTTCGAACTACCCATGTCTAGAACGGATTTATGTGGTCCCAAAGATGTTCAAGCCACTGAAGTTCAATTATGACGAAATTTTCAGCTGTTTCCTTTTCTATACTGATAAAATGTCGTGGCACAGAACACATACTCGTACGTGTTAACGTAATGTAGGTAAAACGGTGAGGTAAATCAATTGCTGATGTGGGCGATCGGATCACGCCTGCAAATGAACATCTGTCTTGAAAGTTCTTTATCACACAATAAGTCGCACTTCAATGGCGCGAACATCTTTGGGAACATGAACAGATTTCCACGGTTCCAAAGATTTTCGAGCTATTGAAGTTCGACCGTATTCAATACTGATGTGCGTTTGCTAAACACGGATTAATTTTAAAGTATCAATGACCAGTAGTCGATAACAACGTTGATTTCCAATGCGGAAGTAAAATGAGAACAACCATATGACCAACAACGTAAGAAAACCTACCTTCTGACATGTGCATCCAACGAAGACTCAAATCAGCCTGCGCATCTGCGCAGTCTGATCAGGGTCTTTGTTGGCCGCATGTTGAAACTCTGAATCCTTGTCTATCCAAAATGCGCCTAGTGAAGATTATGATCAGACTGCGCGAATGCGCAGGCTGATCTGAATCTTCGCTTGGCGCACATGTCCGAAGGTACGTCTTCAAACGTCGTGACCCATATTTCTGTGATACTATAGGATGATAATGAAGCTGATTAGAGACGTAATTTCAGGGCTTATTTCCGGTTTTATGTTATGAATAATAATCCTCTTTAGTTTTCAATCAGGGGCTCTGTCAGTTTTTATATTAATAATAATGTGCTCAGGAACGAAACAACAATGAAGCCGGCACACAACAAAGGTTCAGATCAGCCTGTGCATCTGCGTAGGCTTATCAGTGTCTTTGCTCTCCGCCTGAACACGATTTGGATCCTTGGGTACCCACATACCCTGCAGACTGCGCGGATGCGTAGGCTGATCTGAGTCTCTTTGCTGGGCGCACATGCAATTTTGTAGGAAATGCTGTTTTTCGGCTCATATCATTATTAATATAAGCTATGTACAGTCGAACCTCACTAGCTCGAACATCGATGGCTAGTTTACCATGGCTGAATCGAACTCATTTTTGAATCCCTACGAAATTCTTCAGATAGTTTAAGAAAACAAAATCTTAGGGAAATGTTGTAGTTTTATCATGAAATTGTATGTTTTGTGTACTCAATAGAACCGCCTTATCGAGGCGATTCTAATGAGTACACTCAACTTACAATTATTGTGTAGAAAATAGAAAAAAATCCCCACATTATCGCTATTTTCTTCCTGACCTGGCGCCATGATTTACCCTTAGTGGCTCGAAATACCCATGTCTTGTACAATTTTCTATGGTCCCAAAGATGTTCGAACCACTGAAGTGTTAATATAATACTATGTTCTGCGGTTCTGGCTCTTCCTGCACATCTGTTTTACATGTCAGAGAATAAAGTATTCTTAAAAACCTCTTTATTTTGTCAGTAAACCCACCCATCGCTACTGCATCAACAATAAGCGAGCTACACATATTTCTTAAGCAATTAATGAGCCGTGACATAGCATTTTCTACAAGATTGCTTGTGCTCCCAGCGAAGAGTCAGATCAGCTTGCGCATCCACTCATTCTAAGCAGAACCTTTGTTGTCCGTGTTAAGAAAGCTTGGATGTTTGGGTACCCATAGAGCGAGGATTAGTGGCTGAGTCAGTCTGCGAATTTGCTCAGGTATTCTGAATCATTCCTTGGCTGAAATGCTGTGCCCCTGCTCTTATGTAACTGCTTTCGTTTTAATTATTTTTATTATTCACTATCTTTATTATTATCGACAGGATGGAAACACTTGGAGATCAGGCAAAAGAAAAAATTAAAAATGTTTTACATTCATAGTTATGGACCTTTTATAAACTATTTCTCAAAACACAAAAAATAAAGGAGTACAACACTGTTACTGGAATTGTATTGCTTATAATGAATCACAACAAAACCTGCAACACTAACGCTATAGTCTCTCTTGGCACTGAGTATAAAAGACGAGACCCAACAGTCACAACATTAAGGATACCCGTATTCGAAAATTTATGTAATGCAGTGGGCCCTTGTTACAACAACAGCATTCGTTCTCAAAGATGTATCCATTAAAACAAATTTGCAAAGAATTCGTAATGAGCAGAATGATAAACATGAAATGTCTTGTTTTATTCTTACTTCCTCACAGAACCTTTGTTTTGGATGTTTGTAAGAATTGCCTCAGTGATGCGATTCTAACATATATACAAAACATCTGCTTCTTGAAGTATTAAACACAATGTTCTAGCATAATGTTTGATTAATTATCACCTCCAATTGAATTATCATTATAATGAATTTCGTCGTTGTATCATAAGTTGGTATAAAGCTGCTCGACTGTAGTAGTTTCTGGACTTTGTGGTTCAATACATTAATGGCTAATTCGAACTCGTTTTTGAGCCGCTACGAAATTCTTCCAATAGTTTAAGAAAACAAATACTTGGGGAATGTTGTTGGTGAGGGCGAAGTCTTGCGCCTATAAAATTCCAGTGTTTAAGACTCAGATCCCATCTCCAGCAGATCTGGTTCATAGGCAGTTTTTCCCCTTTGTGCCATTGGTAGGCTACGTTCTGTGATTGTGGCTCTTCCTGGATATCTATACTGTTCTTCTATTGTTCATTGCATTGCTAGATGCCCAGCTTGCCATTCTGTGGTATGCATGGACATGTTCTACTGCATATGATGTTAGTTATATCTTATATGGCCGCTTCTAGTCTTGGTGGCTTGAGATGTCTATATGTCTATATTCCATGAATTTGGATATTCCTGGATATCATTTAGTCAACTTTCTGCAGTTGTACATAGATTGAACGAATGAAAATAATGGTAGGTGTCCATTACCTGCAACCACGCATTTATACGTAATATTTCCTTGATCCAGCTGAACAGTACAAAACATCACATTGTTAAAGTCAAGTTAAACAGTTTTGATAGAATTCCCTCCATTTTATACAAGGAAGATAACTTTTGTAACTTCCTGTTCGCTACCTTGCACATCCCATCTCGTCTGAGAAAGGATCTACTCTAAAATGAAAGAATTTGCTCCCACGGGGAGCAAATTCTTTCCTTTTGGTGTAGATTTATTTTCCTAAGTGTGAAAAAACAATACAATTTTAACAGAGTTGCCTCCCCTGAAATTATATTCAGTCCCCTTAATTTTCGAATAAGACTTAACAAAACATTCAACCGTAACTGTAATCAAACCACATCTATATGTTCTGTTTCATCTTCAAACGAAGTACTTTCCTCATCATTCTTTATGTCTTTGGTTTCAGTTGTTATTGCCGAGTATGGTGATGTCACAAAATCTGCTGGCTGAAGGCACATTATGCTGGCCAGGGGATTATACAATGCCCACTTTGGATCTGAGTATGTCACATGAGTAAATGCACTAGGTTGCCGAAACGCAGGATGGATATTCGGAACTGTCTGTAGCGATGAACATGGCAACATTGGTGATGTTAATGAATGCGTAAATAACGTAGATGAAGCTGGTGAAAGTAATACTGGTATAAATGGTGAGGTTAAAGACGGAAGTGATAATGATGACGACGATGAGGGATTACAATGAGCCTTGGGTGGTGAAATTGTCGTATATGGCGGCATATGAATGTTAGAGTATGTAAACTGTGGAAAAGAATAACTGGCTGTATTTGGACTGTCCTGACTGTCGCGTCTATAATGTTTGGTTGGACTTAGAGCTGCTTCAGCGGCTGAAAGAAACAAATAAAGATACAATTATGAAATAAGCATGGCAGAACTTCTTACAACAGAAAAAATAGCTACACTTGTCAAGATCCATTTGGATATTTTTTTTTTTAAATTAAAATAAATTAACTATTCCTGACTATCATATCTAATTAACCTTTTAATTTATTTTAACAGTCGCGGGACATAAAATGGACTAAATATAGATCCATTTGTTTGTTTTCGAATGTAAGTAAACTCGGAATAACGAAGAAAGCAAATTCGAATAAATATTTCAGATTACAAAATAAACAGTAGTTCTGACTACCAAGTCAAATTAGATAATAAGAATCTAAAACCGGCTTCTACCTTACAAATGATGTTACTAGATCATTACGTTAGCTAAACTATGTGAAATTGATACCTTTGAGCCTTAGCTCTAACTGAAGCACCTTTTGATCAATAATGTATTTTTGTGAGTATTCATTAGAAGCGCAGCGCAGAGGGCATTACGAAAACACGCTTATATAATTCTGACCCCCTTAAACCCCACTTTTATGTAGTAAAACTGGGGTTTACAGGGGTATACATTATTTTTCTTATTTCTGCTAAAATACATTGATTGTGGGTACTCGTTAGAACCGTCTTACCGAGGCGGTTCTAACAACTACCACAATCTGTGTTTTGAGCAGAAATATGAAAAAGAATCAGAATTTTTGTCTAAAAACTTTCAGCTTTTGGTGGTGAAATTTTCAATATATTTGAAAGACGTGTTTTCGTAATAGGCTTCTAATACGAACGATATGTTCTTGGAGAAATAGGTACACTATATAGCTGGTCAACTACTTATCTAGAGCTATTCAAGACATGACATTTTCACTATAAAATACTTAGACAGGTTTAGGCATACCAAAGGGTTGAGAGCTATAACAAAAACACTGAAAATCATTACAAAAACAAGCTTATTTAAATATATACTGAAAATTTTATCACCAAAAAAATGAAAATTTTCAGATACAAATTCTGATATTTTTCATATTCCTGCTCAAAACATAGCGCCTCAGCGTGGCGGTTCTAACAAGTACCCACGACATGTTTTTGAGCAGAAAAAAATAAACAATAATATATACCCTTGTAAGCCCCAGTTTTACGACGTAAAAGTGAGTTTAAGGGTGTCAACATTATACAAGTATAAGCATGTTTTCGTGATGAGTGCAAAGACTGAATGTAAGCCTAATCATGTATATCTTTGCTTTCACATGTTGTCACTATATATATGTAAGACAATTCTCATCTTGTTGATCACACGAATAATCTTACATAGATTTAGAGGAAAAAAGTACATTGTAATACGGTTGCGAACAATAGAAATAAAAGACAATAAGACATTATGTAAAAAGCATACACTGCTTGCAGACAAATACATCAAATGCTATCACGTCATAGTGTCACTTTTCTAGTATGTCTGCGACCTGCTGCCGAAGCGTATCGGTTTGCTTCTTGTGTTAACCAGACATAGCCTCAGACTTATCTGATACGGGTACGCCTAGGTTTGATTATGAATAATAATAGGTGGTAGAAGATCAATTACAGTTGACTCTCGCTATCTCGACCTCGCTTATCTCGAATATCCGCTTATCTCGAAGTGAAAATCTGGTCCCTGCCTAAACATGAAAATCTAATAACAAGTAACAAAATATTGTGGAAAAGAGGAGAAATTGCTCCTAAGGAGCAATTTCTCCTCTTTTCCACAATATTTACAACATATCTCTAACTTCAAGAGTCCAATTACATATACATTTGTTAAACGCGGTTGTCCGATTTATTTTTTCCTCAAGTCTGCAAATCTGATATGTCGAAGTACGGATATCTCGAAGTATTTTAGAGAGTCCCTTGGAATTCGAGATAACGAGAGTCGACTGTATGTTGTTAGTACAAACAGTGCTGTTTAACTGTTTAGGAAAATGGAGAAATTTCTGGATTTGCCGAGGACAACATGCAGACTTAAAGTTGCCTCACCTAGTATTTGACTACGGAAAATTTCCAAAAACTGCAGACTATTCTAAATTTATTCTTGGAGGTCCATTATGTACATCCAATTCTCTTAATGTGTGGCACTCCATATTTGTGATATGTTACTGTTTTTGTTGAATATGTATAATTTATGTCACAAATATTAATACATGTGTAACTCATAAAATGGTGACGCCATGGCACCGTTTAAGATATAGATCTATCAATTAATTCACCTGAACATATTTCCGAAGAAGGCAGTCGTCTTTTCTTGGGACTTTGTGGTTCGTTAGAATCTATAACAACTCCGAATGAGGCCATCATTGCTTCTAGAGAGCTCCTAAAATATAGATTAGTAATGTGTATCTTATGAACAAATAAGCGCCGCATGTGAACTATAATTTTAAACAACTTTAAGACTTTGTAGCTAAATGTCAAATGTAACATTAAAATATAGCTGCATTTGTATTTACATTATTACTCAATAATTAAATATAAGAGCCGTACCGTTAAAAGTCGCATCACGAAAACACGCCTATATACCAGTATACCCCGCTTTTATATAGTAAAACTGGAGTTTATAGGGGTATACATTATTTTTCTTATTTTGCTAAATATATAAATTGTTGTACCCGCTAGAACCGCCTCGGCGAGGCGGTTCTAACGAGTACCCACAATCTATGTTTTGAGAAGAAATATGAAAAATAGAAGAATTTTTTGATCTGAAATTTTTCCTTATTTGGTTGTAAAATTTTTCAATATATTTGAACAGACGTGTTTTCGTAATGGTGCCTCCTGAAATGTGCACCCAACAGAGATTAAAATAGTCTGAGCATCTACACATCCAGTGATTTAAAGCAAATACATAAGAAGTAAAATAGGGAAGGGTAAAATATAAGACAAGTATGGCGAGGAAGAAAGATGTCCGATTACTTAGCGTACCTACAGTATGCATGTTTCTCTTTTGCTGTTTATGTTATATTCCTTTAGCACACGCCATTTTAAAATATTGCACTTACATAATGTCAATTGATACAATTCAAAGCGAGAACACTCTAATCTGAAAGGCTGTGCATTCCTTTTCAAAAGGATACTTCTCCCCTATAAAACCCCTAGTACTTTTTTTTCACTCAGGCACAACAAAGTTTATGTCTTAAGTAGCTCCTTCGAGAAAGCATGGACATACAATCATGTCATTCCTCTCTTAGTGGTATGGTTATTCTATTTATTCTAAATGGAGATATTGTCGTGATAAGTACACACTATCTATCACAAGTGATTTATAAATTTTTATCGATATATTGAGGAGTTGCTAAGAAGGAGCATTTGACGACAATTCCGGGATAAGTTTATCCATGTCTCCATAAAAACATACGGTGTGGGTACTTATTTGAATCGCTGATGCGCTTATACTGAGTACCCACAACGTATGCTTTATGAAAAAAACAAGAGGGCCCAGATGGCCCTAATTCGCTCACCTGTGTGTCATTGTCTCTAGTATATTCTAAAAGACTATGATTTCTCTTCATAGGACTATGTATGTTTAAAATTTGTTGAACATTAATGTTTTCGCATTACGAAAACACGCCTATTCAAATATATGGAAAATTTCACCTCCAAAAAAACTGAAAATTTTCAGCTAAAAACTCTGATATTTTTCATATTTCTGCTCAAAACATAGATTGTGGGTACTCGTTAGAACCGCCTCGGCGAGGCGGTTCTAACGAGTACCCACAATCTATGTTTTATGCAGTAATAAGAAAAATAATGTATACCCCTGTAAACCCCAGTTTTACTATATAAAAGTGGGGTTTAAGGGGGTCAAAATTATATAGGCATGTTTTCGTGATGGGATGACAGGCTGGGGGATGCTGGACAGAAGCATGATCCCATGGTCCCTTATTGTTGAATAGGCATGTGAACAAGATGAAGCTATGTAACCAAATATCAAACGCTAGGGCCTTCTGGTTTCAAACAAAAAGATTTTTAAATGTTTTGCCAATATAAGTATATATAAAACAAGATGGCGACCATCTTGGATTTCAAATAGGGACTATTTTAGCTATTTTTGATCTACAAGATGCTTCCTACAAAGTTTAAAGGCAATATGCCTTTCGATTCAGGAGAAGAAGCAAATTAGATTTTCAAGATGGCCGCCATGGCAGACATCTTGGATTTCAGATCAGAAAGATTTAGCTATTTTTTGCCTATACGTCAACCTGACGTTTCCTACTAAGTTTCGAGTCAATTGGCTTTTTCAGTTTAGGAACAGCAAAGAGATTTTCAAGATGGCCGCCAAGGCAGCCATCTTTGATTTCCGATCGGGACGATTTAGCTATTTTAGATCTACAAGTCATCTTAAGCTTCCTGCCAAGTTCTAAATCAACTGGCCTTTCAGTTCAGGTGAAGAAGCGAAAAATTGATTTTCAAGATGGCCGCCATGGCTGCCATCTTGGATTTTCGATAGGAACGAGTTTAGCTATTTTTGATCTATAAGTCACCTCAATGCTTCCTACCAACTTTGTGGCGGTTTGTTTTATGTCTCACCTTGTGTTTTTCAGTCCTTCTGGCATTGCGATTACCTCGCTTTTGGAAGAGAGAGCTAATCTTAGTGCTTTTCGTACGTTTGTTCGATTTGTGCTTGTTTGGATTTGTCGGTTTGCTCTTCCTCTTGGTGTCTGGAAAGAGCTGCGGTTTGTGATTGTGGCACTCCCTGGACTTCTCTTTTTGTGTTTAGGAGAAGAAGCGACGAAATAGATTTTTAAGATGGCCGCCATGGCGGCCATCTTGGATTTCCGATCGGCACGATTTTAGCTTTTTTTTTTAATCTACAAGTCACCCCGATGCTTCCTACCTAGTTTAAAGTCCGCCATGGAGGCCATCTTGGATTTCCGACCTGAACGATGTTAGTTATTTTTTTATCTATTTGTCACCCCAGTGCTTCCTACCAAGTTTGGAGTCAGTTGGCTTTTGGGGTTTGGGGAAGAAGCGAAAAATAGATTTTCAAGATGGCCGCCATCATGGATTTCCGATCGGCATGATTTTAGCTTTTTTATTCTACAAGTTAACCCGATGCTTCCTACCAAGTGTGGAGTCAATTGGCCTTTTGGTTCAGGAGAAGAAGCGAAAAATAGATTTTGAAGATGGCGACCATGGCGGCCATCTTGGATTTTCAATCGGAACGATTTTAGCTATGCGTGATCTACAAGTCACCCCAATGTTTCCAACCAAGTCGTAAGTCAATTGGCTTTGGGGTTTAGGAGAATAAGCGAAAAATAGATTTTCAAGATGGCCCATGGCGGACATCTTGGATTTCCGATCGGCACGATTTTAGCTATTTTTGATCTACAAATCATCCCGATGCTTCCTACCAAGCTTGGAGTCAATTGGCCTTTCGGTTCAGAGAAGAAGCCAAAAATATATTTTCAAGATGGCGGCTATGGCGACCATCCTGGAATTCCGATCGGAACGATTTTAGCTATTTTTGCTCTACAAGTCACCCTGATGCTTCCTACCAAGTATCTAGTCAAGTGGCACAGGGGTGTAGGACGAGTAGGCTTTTAAGGCAGTTGTTGACGCCGCACGACGCACGACGGACGACGGACATTGACTGACCACAATAGCTTACCAAGAGCACTTCGTGCTCAGGTGAGCTAATAATAATGACACACCCAAATTATCACAAAATTCTCCATAACCTCTGCTGATGTATATAACGTCCCATGAATGAAACTTACCTTATATTAGGATTGCTTAAAGGATGTCAACGTGATTTAGACTATCAGCAAACTATTAGCCATATTTACGCATTTTGCAAAACGAAAACATCTTAATCTGCCGTTCTGTAGACTATAATATTTTTTCATGAGCAATATTACCAGTATATATCAATGTGTAAGTTCCTTGTTTTTGGATTTCATTAATATCAGTCATTTGTTATCGGTAACACTTGATAAAACAAATGATGAAAAGGACATGTCTCATGAGAGATATGTGTGAACATTAGAAATCATATTCTTGATAAGTTCTTATTAGAGTAGATATCATATGTACAGAAATATAGTAACATTTGTAGTACTATTTTTTAAACGGAAAAACTAATTAGATAGAGTTAAAACACCTTCAGAGGAGGCAACTCTCTAAAATAGTATGTCTTCCTTCTTAAAAGGAATCTACTAAAAGGAAACGAATTTGCTCACTTTAGTGCGCAATTTTGTTTCCTTTTAGTGAAGGCCATTTTCAAGTAGGTGCTTAGTTTGCATGCAAACTGTATGTCACAAAATGTGTCTCCCCTGTAAAACACCAGTAAATAATCACCAGGATTATGAAGTCCCCTGATGAATCAAATCACCAGATGTATCATATTGTCAAAAACTATGTCAATTACCTGCATTTTCCAGCTTCTCTAAATCCCTTCGCAAAAGGATTTCTTGCTATCTTTAATCGAGTAATCTGCAACATAAAATAAAATATTACTACTACTTGTGTGTGTTTGAACCCAAGAAAACGATTTCCCGTTACGTTGTATACAAACAATGAAACTCCGAACCAGTCTGGACATATTGCGGCCTGGCCTGTGGCTCCTCAATTCGATGTATACATTCTTCAAACTTCAGGTAGTGTGCAGGGGAATAACATAGATATTGCAAAAACTGTACTGGAGGTTGTAGAAGGCGCATGCGCTCAGCGAAGAAATCAGACTGTGTGGATGCACAGGCGGATCTGTGTCTTCTCTGATCGCACAAGTCTTATTATAGGAGTCATGTAGGTCTTGTTGTGCGCTGTCTCATTTGATTATATTTTGTATGTACAATGCACACGTTCAGAAAGGCATGCATATGCACAGAGGCGCACGTATCTCTGTCTTTGATGTTTAAGTCTGTCAGTTAGTTGCGTCTTCCAAGGCATAAAGAGGGTCGATAACTGTTAGCTGACCGAAAGATGAATGCTGCATGAATTATCACGATTTTAATGGCAAAAGAGATATATGTCTTAGTCCAGATTAGTTTTGGTTTCATTTCGTCCCAAATATATAAATATATGCTTCGATTCTGGTGTGTGTTTGCTTGTGTGTGTGTGTGTATGTGTGTATGTGTGTGCATGCATTTGTATATGTGTGTGTATGTATGTGTATGCGTGTGTGTATGTGTGTGTGTATAAGAACTTTTCTCCGTTGCAAAGAAATGGAGTAACTCAAGATAGGCCACACTAATGTTAACCCTTGTCCTGCTGAATAAATTAAGATGCCACAAACATTTTCTAATTTTCAGCCTATCAGATTACTTGATCCAGGTTGTTGATACAAATTCAAATACTGAATGGCAAACAGTGCAAATCCAGGTCAGTTGGCTTCTTCAGAAGACAACTGATCTAGATTACACTGTTTGCAAAGGCAAGACATACCGGGTTCAGCAGGACAAGGGTTAAAAGCCATCCCAAGGTATCTGACAAGGGTTTTGTGCATGTAACGAAAACACAAAAGCAGCACTTCAATTGAAGAATTAAATATATAAAGAGGAACTGCAAACGAATTTGACACGGTCAACAACAACAATGTTAATGAGACGGGCCGGTTTTATCTGTGTTCAACTCTCCCTTGTAGTCCTGATGAGTCACCATGACTAGTTAACGACAAAAATATTAGGTGACAAGATATGCAAGGAATATTGCTCTACAACAATATTTAGAAGACCATTAATGACACCGTTCCTCAGGTACCCATAGCTTTCAACATCTATATATTTACGAAATACGTCCAGTGTGTAATAGCAGTAAAATTGCAATATGTGCATATCATATGTATCAACCATTTGTTTAAAATGTACAAATCTAATATTCTAGACATTCAATGAAATGCTTCAGCCACATTGATTTGTTTTCGATTCTGAAAAACAGGATCTCTCGGAAGCAAGAAACGTATCAAATATGCGAAAATAATAGTCTTTGCTTTACTGAATCTGATCATGATCAGTATTGTTAAGAGCAACACAACACCGGGTAGGCCGATATTCTACTTTGCTAATTAGCACACAATCCGACAGTGTTAAAACGTGTACAGACAAAAGAGAAGTATGACCTTTTTATAATCAGTCTAACTGGGTCTATACATTTGATATCCAAAAACGATTCAAAAGCCATTTGAATATGATATCATTTTTGTTTTACACTGAATAGCTGCATGCCACTTTAATAATATTGGTATATTACACCTTACTATTTACTTAAGTAAGATAAGATAAGCAACCACAGGTAACTCTTGCTCTCACACCTCGCTGGTTGTTAATCCCCGATATATCACAAGATAGCTGAGCAATTGTTGACGGTAGTTAATTATTATCATTGATAAATCAGATAACTTATGGCCACCACAGTGAAATCTGTCATCATTCTCAACAGGATGCTGGATAACGTATTCATGTCAATCAATCAATAAATAAATAAATAAATAAATAAATAAATAAATAAATAAATAAAAAATAAAATAAAATGAAATAAATAAATAAATAAATAAATAAATAAAAATAAAATAAAAACTTACTGAATGTGGCAATATAAAAGCTAAGGACAAATACTACCGTGCTTTTAGTTACAGAAATTCTAAATAGTGCTAAATGAACAAATCCACGTCAGTAAACTTTGAATTAAAGAAGTATGCTTTATTTGCAAACAATTTTATTGCAAGTGTAATAAACTGGTAGCCACACAATTTTGAAGAAGTACAGCTTTCATCTTATTCAAAGTTTTGTTTTTATTATGCGTTTTGGTCAGAAAAAAACCAACGATAACACGTCGCAGTGATTCTAATTTTTTTCTGTTTAGTGTTTGGTGCATTTAATTGAGCAGACTTATCGTCGTAAAAATGCAGTTTTGATAGATCAACAAAAAAATGCTATAGTATTATTATAGTTTAACGTTAATGTATGAACTATTTTGAATGACTCTAGCTGGATTTATCATGCCCTATATTCTAGGCGAACTTTACAGATTGTAAACAAGTGAAAGGTTCCCAAAACATTTTCCTCAACAATACAAAAATAGAACATCATCAGTTAATATTCACATCAGCTAGCTATAAATTGACCAACAACTGCGACAGTATTAAACCGCTGTCAAGGCATTTTATTTTACCACGAACTTACACAAATTACCCAAAACTGCTATTTTTGATCGCTGTAACTGCCGTTACGTACTTGTCTGGAGGCCGTTAAAATTCACTGAAACTGATGTTGGCGGAGGGAGATGTTAAATAGGTAATGCACGTCCTCGCATGTTCTCGCATTATTACACTTAGTAAAACCGAGTTTCATGCAGTTTTATTCAGTTTTTATCTTTTGTTTAACTCTGTATCATCCAAATGATTTTCTTTTTAGATGGTTTTGCATAGAGTCCCAGACTTCATTTTATGCTAGCACGGTGCGAAGACACAAATGGTCACAATGAATGAATCTGTATCAAACATGTTTACTATGTAATGTTTCTACTTTTTGAAAATAGCAGTAATCGTATCTGTCCTTAAAATTCGTTCAACGGAAATGTTCCTCAAATTTATTATTTATATCCCTGATACATGCTGTGTGCCTGTTATTATCACCAATAGGTAACTGTCAAACAACCATTTTTCAGGAGCGTTTCCAAACAAAGGTAGAGATACTTGAAATTTGTTCAAGTGCCTGTTACACTTGAACACCAGAGCTGACAGTAAACAAAAACAGATGCATCGAGGATTACCATAACAATCACCGAAGATTAAGATTATATTACGCGTCATGAATAGATGACCTTCGGCTTGCAATACTATGAGAACAGCCGTCTAAAACTGGTTTAAGCACAATCAGTTCAGGGCTGTGCGAACAGTTTGGATACAACATATTTCTGAAGCAATTCTGACGAAAATGCGCGGTCCTGGTGGTACTGCACATGTGAATGCACTTTTTTCTTATGCGTTACTGTTCCTTTTTCACTGACATGTCATCATATTATCGGACAAGGATGGGATATCGTGTCAGGGGATACGATGGTTCAGATGTGATAAATAATAATACTATCCCTATGATAATCAGATGAACGCTCTGCATGCGGAGTCCAAATTTCACCAGACGACGTCTTGAAACTGACGTCTTATTTTATGCAGAAAGTAGGATATACGTTTCATGCAAAAAGACACTGTGCAGAGGGTGCTAAAGACACAATATTTAACCACTGTTTCAAACAAACGACCTCTACCCTGGACTGGCACTTCAAACTGTAAGCCCTTATCAGCTAAATAAACGATTAATTATTGTTTGGACGATTGCTTCGACCACATAATACAGAGTCCTTATTGTAAGCATGAGATTTCATTTAGTAACAGTTACATGCAAAAATAATTTAATGTATTGTTAAACGGCATCGCACTTGTCAGCGCTTAAGTATCCTTGAATACAATTCCGATACCCTGGCAATGAAGTAAAACAAAGATCGTCATGCAGTGTAGCGCAGCTTGTCCGTAATGTGTATACCGAGATATCATAATTTCGTCCAGTTGTTACTTCCGAAATCTCAACAAAAATTCTATGATTTGAAATGAATATAAACGATTTATCATAATCGCTTCAGGAGGAGGATTTGATGATAATCCCAGAATTATTACTAATTAATCCTCCTAAACGAGTCAAATGAATGACAAAAAAATATATATAGTTGAGTGCAATCAAAATGGTCGTGCCTTTAGTTGTTCTTTAGACGCTGTCGCTGCGAACTTAAAAGTTGTTCGCTGATTATAAGGCTTTGTTCTTAACAGTTTGTTACCCCACCATCTTCGAAGACGTAGGGGCGAGCCGTCTCGTTCGTATCTATCTATTTATGTTTATTTTATTAATGAAGAGCCATGTATGGCAGGATACTGGAAGTTCATACTTGGATTGACATTTAGCTGCGCCTCTTTTCAGTCGGGCATATACTTGCGGAGTTTTGTTATTCTTAAACAAAACTAAAATGCAAAATTGTTATCTAGCTTTTAGAGAAGGCACTTGAGCTAGAATTTTGAGATACATTTTCTCTGGAGTTGATGTTCGATGTATCTCATGAATTTTCGGGCTAAAATGTTTGGTTAATCAAAAATCATCTCTCTTTATTTTTATTTCTTAGTAGACGCACATCTTATCCGTGCTCATTATAATCGCCTTCTATAAACAATTCTCATGAAAACTACAAATACCGTTTAAGAAGAAACAATAAAAGTATTTATCTTGAGCTATATGCAGACCTGTAAAAGAAACTAGATACAGGTGTTAAATTCAAATATGATGAAAATTTCAACACACACACACTCACAAAAAAGAAACTGAAAGTTTTCAAATAAAAATTCTGATAGTTTTCGTATTTCTGCTCAAACATAGATTGTGGGTACTCGTAAGAACCATCTCGCCGAGGCGGTTCTAACAAGAGCACACAATCTATGTTTTTGAGCAAAAATAAGAGAAATAATGTATACCCATGTTAACCCGAGTTTTACTATATAAAAGTGAGGTTTAAGGGCGCAGATGATATAGGTATGTTTTCTTGATGAATTTCGACAGAGCTGCCTTCCCCGAAAGTTAATCTATTCCTCTTTAGTGCGCCCAAACTCATGCGCATTTTGTTATCATAGATTTTCTTTGTAAGAAAGAAAACGAGTAATACTATATATTTATGTTTTATCCTTTGAAGAGTTGACAACAGCTGACTGGCGTCATTTATTGATATGTAGTATTTGATGTCTAGTAATTATCTGTTTTGACGACTGTTAAGCAGGACATGACACACTTGTAAAATGATATGTTATCTATTAGGCGAAAAAAACATCCATTGAGACACTGATTCATATTTTGGAAGCTGTACAATAAGCTTGAGTATCAAACATGGACAAAAATAATCACTGCAATAAGAGACATTTAGCCTATATCGTACTGTATGGTTTTCCTGAGCTTTAAAAGTATCTACATATGTGCATTTTTGCTTACTGTAACACGGGTATTGAAAGCCGAATGCCTAGTTCAGCTTGCGATAGTACTCAGTCTGTCATTTGACAAGCGTGAATCGAAAATGTGTTTTCGGAAAAATGTGAAATGCGCAAACTGGAAACATTGTGCTCTTCAGCACAGTTTCATAAAATAAAGGTAAGAGAAAAGTCCAGGGAGTGCCACAATCACAAACCGCAGCCCTTCCCAGACCCCAAAAGGAAGAGGAAACCGACAAATCCAAACAAGCACAAACCGAACAATCGTATGAAAAGCACTAAGATTAGCTCTCTCTTCCCCAAGCGAGGTAATCGCAATACTATAAGGACTGAAAAACACAAGAACAAAATGACACACAAAGCACATATGTTCTATTTCGAATCATTCTGCATTATCCACTCTTTCTGGAAACAAATGTTTGTGCGGATTCTCTACCTGATCATAGAATTTCCGCTGTCCGCGTATTCCCGGCGACACCCTTACATTCAACGCGCTCTAAGAATCCAAGAATATAACACCTTTTATTTGTAGAGTAACTTCTCAAAAATATGTGAAGATATCCAGGAAATGTCACAATCACGAAGCACAGCCAGCCCTCCCAGAGGCCCCTAAGGAAGGAGAGATGAGGAACAAATAAGGACACCACAAACGCCACACATGAAATCACAGACACACAAACAAAGACGAACTGCAACAGAGGAACCGCTTTGGAATGGCCAGTTACATAGGGCTTAAACTAGTTTTACTCGCGGAAACCTCGCCCTTGATTCTGATGCAGTTCCAAATTACAAATATATATTAGGTCCAAATAGGGGTCCTCCACCAAAAAAACTCATCTACTGATGAACAGGACAAGTGGGTCACGCGAGGTGAAAAGGTGCCTTCGAGCATAACTCGGTATGACTTTCTGACATGTGCACCCATTGAAAACTCAATTCAGTTTATGCAACCACGGAGTCTGATCAGCGTCTTTGCTGTCCGTATGAAAAACTGTTGCATATCCAAAATGCACCCATTGGAGATTCTGATCAGACTGTGCTGATGCGCAGGCTGATCTGAATCCTCGCTGGGCGCACATGTCAAAAGATGCGTTTTCTGTTAACGGCTAACATACCTCCTGATTCTGATAAGCTGTCACAGCTATAAATGCCGTCTGTGGAAATGACGTCACGTATTTGTTTTCTACTATTTTACCACCATTTTGTATCTCCTCTATATGAATTCTGGGTTGATATTTCTGCATCGATACAAGCGATATCTGAAATAAGAAACATATTTCAGAAAAGGTCATGCCTGTAAATGTTTCTGAATTCTAAAAGGGCATGGGTGTTCCAGCGATCATAAATTTATAGCCTTTGCACACTGGTTTTATTATTTTGTTGCCTTTCCACATACACATGTACCTGAAACACAACGAACAAAACAAACATACCGGGGAAAAAAACTATCATGGATCTCTGGAATCTGAGTAAGAGTAACCCGAAAGTATCAACCTATGTAACCCATAATGAAGAAAACTGTTGTACTTCATTGAACCCCTACCCTACAAAATAGTTAATATTTGCAGAACTTAATGCATGCCGATGGTTTTGTTGTTTGGACTTAAATCTCCAACTATAATAATTTGGGGATGAACAGAATTACTTTAGAACTGTTCAAAAGCCTACTGTTTCCTTTTAATTTTGTCAGAGGATATCCTAAATTGTAATGACATTAAATCTAAATAGTATACGTATTCGTAGCGTTAGCCTTTATTCCAACCACTCGTATTGTAAAAAAACATTAATAACACTGTGCATTCTTGCACACCAGATAAGGAAATCCTGGATTTAACCCTGGGTTAGAAATACTTATGCTACCCAGATTATCCTACCCAGGGTAAGCTAAAACTCGAGAATTCTCATGTGTTTGATATGCACTCGTTGTAATGGACGTCACATATGCCATCATTAAGGTTTACGTTACTGAATATAATGACGTCATTTAACGCCACAGTAATTTCATCACAATATGGCGGATGTCAGCGATCGAAGCGATTGCATTATTAAAAAATCTATGTGCAGAAATGAAAGATGGACAAGAAAATGAATCTATCATAGGTGTGAGGGGTAGACAGAAAAATCCGTCCCTCACTCGGGACGGATTTTTCTATCTACTTCTCACACCCATGATAGATCCTTATACTCCAACCATTCATACTCAGTCCATCTTACCTGACCGAATCTGGGTTTGTTATGGTTAGTCAATTTTACTCTTTCAAAGGACACCACCTGGGACGTGATAAAACTACCATCCATTGGAGAGTCCGGATGCTGGTAGATCTGGTCTGGCAGCAGTGTCTCTCCCGTCCCGGAAACCATCCATTTAGAACTAGAAAAAATACAGCTTATACGTTGGAATCATATATATGCACATGAATATTTTTTTATTCAAATTTTGTGACATAAATACATATATTTGACAAAAGAAATTATACATAAATGCCAAGGGATTGGATGTAGGCTAGGCCTATATTTATCCTTTCCCAGGGTGCTGTGATAGGTGAAGAAAACATATAAGCGGTACACACAATAGATGAATTACATGTCAATACGTATTTACTAGCAAATATTACAAATACGTGGAATTAATGGGTAAGTTACGATTAAGATTAATAGAGAAAAAAGCAGAAGAAAGAAAATGAATGATGAGAAAAATATATATATATATATATATATATATATATATATATATATATATATATATATATATATACTTATATACATACACACACATATATACATACATACATACACATACATATACATACACATACATACATACACATATACATATATATATATATATATATATATATATATATATATATAAGAAATTAACATCAAAGTCATACCATAAATATAGATCTATAGCACAATGTTCTTAGTATTTGAGATGTGCTTTAATCACAGAAGTTAATCAATAATTAATAACGTTAGTCAAAATGACCCGTTAAAAAGTTGTATTGCTACGTAATTAGTTATATTTGTCACATACGAGTATGGTCTTTTTTTTTTTTTTTTTTTTTGATGCATTGTAACTATGCCTGGATATTATGAATTACAAGATAACCAGAAGCCATTTTGTATAACTGTTACTATAAAAATAAAAACTAAGCGTATGGAAAACTGATATACATTTAATTATTAGGCATTTGATATTCTGTTTAGTTGTTCACACACACACACACACACACACACACACACACACACACACACACACACAAATATTAGAGCTTTTAATATTTAATTTAGCTGCTTTCAAAATATTCGAAGTCTCGAAACTATTTGATAGTATTAAAGTTTCTTTAAAGTTTCAGGAGGATTTTGTGACAGGCAGTTAATAGCTTTTAATAAATATGCATCTATCGACCATATCAGCAGAAACGTTACTGAAATGTATGTTGGCAAGTAAAACATTTGCGAACATAGATGTCGTGAAGTTAGTCCCTTAAAACAGCACAACATTATTGTCCTTGAATGCTTCAACATCCATCTACTATATACCAAACTTCCTGTAACTAACCTGTGATATACGTATCTGTACTTATTTCTGTCCACCGGAATAAAATCCAGATATAGCCGATACTTGGAAAGTTTCTTTAGTCCAGTTAGTCTCACCCTAAGAGCCGGGAACATTCTCCTGGAACAAGTTGTTTAAATGAATTAATTACTTGTACAGAACAATTACATTCATCACCATATAGTCTAATATATTAAATATTGTTAACTGAAAACTTATTTTTGATAAATGTGCTTTGTGAACACTGCACGGCAAAAAGTCACAATAAAATCACTGTTTAGAGCTCTCTTTGAGCTGCCTATATATTTATAGACTTCGCATTAAACAAAAATTTAATGCGAACGACATATATGAAAATATTGAAATATGTTTTTATTTTTATTTTTTGAAAATGGAGGTGAGGTTGAAACTTTCAGCACCTAAGGCCTAAAAAAATCAACACCAGCTATTTCCATTTGTGTGTTAGAAAAAAAAAACGTCACCAGCTTTTTTGTATGCATTTGTGTGTTTGTGTGTGTGTGTGTGTGTGTGTGTGTGTGTGTGTGTGTGTGTTTGTATGTGTATGTCGATTACTCTCAACGACCATTTCTTTTAGAAAATATTTATTTAAACTACAGCTGTGTTTGTGCCTCTGGCGGCTATAAAACGTCTGCCCGCTCTTCATTGTCAACATAGAGTAGTTTATAATTTCTGATCATTTATGATTATTGCACCAATAACAGAATTTTTTAAAACAAAAATATATGAGGGTCACTAAAGAGACCTAATTGATCGATACTAGTAAGTGTTGTCCAGCAAACGTCGCTACTTCAGCTATTTGCACTTGTGCGTATGTGTGCGTATCCCTTGCTCTGAAGGTTTATTCTCTGTAGAATCTATTCACTTAGATTGTCTGCATGAAATTTTGATCGTTTATTTTCTGAAAACAAGGTAATTTCTCCCTTTGTATGTCTGATAATATGTAGATGTCCATAAAATGCAAACAAGCCACTTGACTGAACACGAGTTTAAATATAAAACGAAAGAAAGAAACCGTTTGTACCTTCCAGTTTTTGTTATGATCATTTCTGTCCCTAAACTGTGGAATGCATCCCACAATTCGCTCTGACACAGTTCAATACTGACTTCACCATCCCGTTCTCCTACAGAATAATATAGAGAAATGCAGCAATACAGGTTAATACTATATATGAATAACATAAGCCCAATATGCGCATACATATTAGTCACAATGTGACTTTATGTGTTCCATCTCAAATATACATGTCAAGTATTCTGTAAGCTAAATCATCAAATAAAAATGGTGATATTATAAGATTTGATATGTCTTTCAAATTTAAAATAAAAGTTCAAGTCTTCTTTTCTGTGATAAATTAGGAAAAATATGTCCAGTTTAAATTATAACCACAGGTTAAAATTTTAAGTTTCTACTTTGGAACTTCTCTAATGTGCCTGCGCAAAATGAGACTCCGTCCCTATTCAATGGGCAGTGTAACAAGCAAAACGGTTCCATAGATTGTTTCTGAAGTTTTGTACATAACCAAGGAAAGAAATGCTTCATTTATTGTGAATTCAGGAACCTCCACCCCATACACCCCCAGTTCACATCTGAATATAGCAAAACGGGGGATATACAATGGAGGGGAAAACGGCGTCAGACCTTATGAGGAAATTAACGTAATGATATAATGAACCTTATGACATGTGCGCCCTACGAATTTCGTGCCTTCTCTTCAACAGCGTCTAAATTCAAAGACTTTTACTTTTTTTCTCATTTCGTATTTTTTTTACTTCACATATTTAACTAAATGACTTTTGTCTGCCAAATACCTATATACCTCCGTGCATTGTTTGAGGCCTACGGCCCACAAAAAGAAGTTCTAGTACAACGAATACGCAGTTTACGCAGCGAAAGACATTTTGTTTTAATTTTGTGTATTAATCTCTTGAGACAACAAATAAAATATAGATTGGCAGGGCGACAGATTTTGTGTCTTTGGCTTGGCACGCCGTGGTTCAACTATTGGTTTTCATTTACTCTGGCATACAGTTGAATTAGCCATGAGTAATCGTTTTTGTTTATCATTGTGATTAATTTGATTTTTATGTTCTCGCTTTGATGCATTGACTGAGCTCGGAGCCTTTATGCGAATTTTTATGTATTTCTGTATTAAGAGTAGTATCGGCACCCAGGGTGAAGTTGGTTACTTGTAAAAGTGCTTTAAACCCCACGGTGGTTTATTCTACTGACCGTTCTAAGGCGGTGGTCCTGGGGTTAGTCTTACTCTTTGTTGCTTTGTGGTGTATTCTACGAGGCGATTTGTTTTATGTCTTACCTTGTGTTATTTTGTTCTTGTGTTTTTCAGACCTTTTAGCTTTGCGATTACCTCGCTTGGGGTAGAGAGATCTAACCTTAGTGCTTTTCGTACGTTTGTTCGATTTGCGCTTGTTTGGTTTTGTCTGTTTTCTCTTCCTTTTGGTGTCTAGGAAGGGCTGCGGTTTGTGATTGTGGCACTCCCTGGACTTTTCTCATACCTTTTCTTTCAAAACAAGTGAAATCCTAGTGGAATTTGCTATGATACGTTATCAAAATGCAAAAAATCTTCCGAATAACTTCCGAATCTGCACCATAATCGATCAAGAGATTATTTATTTGTTTATTATTTTTATTTATTTATTTATTTATTTATTTATTTATTTATTTTTATAAAACACGGCCATTTTATAGATAATTTATAATTGAATTAAATGAAATTTAAAAATATCCTTAAAAACCTGACTAGTAAAGGCGATATACTGCTCAAAACGAAGGTGACTTCGAGTTTCTTCTTTTGATTTGAGATGGTCTTTGCTAATTTCCAAAATTAGCGAAACAGGAAATGCCGTTTTCTCGAGAGCGTAATATTTACAGTTGTTGGGATTTTTTGTTTCTTATTTTTTATTTCAGTCTTTGCGAGAAACGGTATAGAAATACAATGTACATTTTTGAATCGCAAAAAAAGTAATATGACTACTACTACTACTACTACTAATAATAATAATAATAATAACAATTATAACAATGATAATAAGTTTAATAGAAGTCGTAGAAAACGTAAGTGTACATGAATATCACTGAATTACTGCTGTAACACGACCGTTTCAATCATTCCGAGAAATACGAGGGGCGTTTGGAAAATAACCGCTTTCCATGCTCTCGTCTTTCCACGTGCAGCTATCTATAGATACTATACATGAGCGAAAACTACATTTTATCGCATATAAATCGGTCAGTTTATTTTCATAGAGAAGTGTGTATACACGAAGTTTTGAGCATTTAAACAAGGTAGGTGTTAGGGCTACTATGGACTATAAATTGGAGGAACAGAGGTCTGTAATAAAAGTCATGCTTTTTTGAGGGTGAAAACCATTGCCATAGTCAAAGATTGAAGAAAACGTTTTCTAAAGCCTGCGTATCCAGTTCAACCTATTATAGCAGGGATTTTACAGGTTATGGAGGGCACGCGTGAAGGACAAACATAGGCCGGGGAGATCCGCTGAGGCAGTGACCCTGACAATGTAGGCGAATGTTGAGGTTTTTGTCAACAAAGCTTGCAGAGTAACATTACAGGAGGTAGTTAATCAGCACCGGTAAAGCGTCGGCACATCAGAGTTTATACAAAAAATAGGTATGAGCAAGGTAAGTGCTACAATGTAGGTAGGTGCCGTAACAACTGACAGAAGACCAAAAGGCATCCAAACGCGAGTCCTAGGTTTCCGTGCAATTGATAATAAATGTTTGAAAGGAAATTTCATGCTAGTATGAGAGATATAAGTAAAACTTCACTGAAGTTTATGTCGCACCTGCATGTGAACACAAGTACCAAGAGAGTACTGGATCTATTCTAACCGGAAAGAATAGACATCAATTAACAAGCCGCTTCGTGTGCAGTAAAGCAAACAATAAGCCATAAATGTTGTCTCCCTTATAAAAATTACGCAAAGTCTACCCATAAGCAATTATATTAATGTGCAGTATATATGGCGTCTTTTGGCTGAAAATGACTGTTGCATTGTTGTAAATAATATATTATTTTATTATATAGGGATCAAACATGGCATTAACATTCGCCAGGTCCCGTGGGAGGTGTTGAAAACCGAGGCCGAAGGCCGCGGTTTTCAACACCTCCCAAGGGACCTTGCGAATGTTAATGCATTGAAAAACCATGTTCGATCGCTATTATTGCATAAAAACTGAAAACAATTGCTACATTTCGCGTTATTTTTTGCACTATTTTGTTTCGCCTTTTCACCGATGTCTCGCGAACGTAATTTCCACTGACTATGCTCGTTCTAGGCCCGGGCAGTACACATCCCGTGACGGCAGCAAATCTGTGGCCCCGGTGAGATCATATTGAAAGTTGCGTAGCCGTGCATTAACAGCGCTTGAATTGCCTTGTTAATACACGGCTTTTCGCTGGTTAATGCACCGCTTTTAATAACGTGCGGCACTGCTTTTTATGCAATAATAGTGTTTGAATATTAATAACAGAACCAAGTGCAGCTTATTTATTGCCTTACAACAGTCTTGTTTTCAGATTCTGACTTGAAATGAGTATTTGAGTATTCAGGACACAGCTGTACGCAGACACTTGTTTGTTATGTGTTTTCGCAGCCGTTCAAAATGCAATTGTGGTTCCTGATTTTCTTTGCCCGTTTGAACTGAGTTTCAGCTTGAAGGATTCTTGGCATAAAACATCAATTTGGAAGAATTACTAATTATTCTACCTACAATGATGCCTGGAAGAAGCTAAATCACTTCGGTGAAATATGTATCTAACGCCATCACGACATTGGTTGTCTTACGATGCACGTACAATTTCGCGTTAACGTTAGCTGGCGAGGTTCATTATCTTCAATTACATTTTAATGTCTTAAAGCTTAATCTTATTTTGTCATTTAATTTGCTGATGCAAATGCTAGAGGTTTTGTAGTAATCGTATCGTAGGACATGGATGAAAATTAATACCTCTCCCTCTTTTTTGTGCGCATGAAAAAATACGAATCTAAATTTGCATGAAACATAGGGTTATAGTGGTTAACTATATGTTCCCATATATAAAAAAGCAAACGAATCTACGTAGCAGGGTATTTTAGAGCGTCATTAAATTTTAAGTAGTCATGTCTTTGTAATTTTCCGGACTTGCCTTCCAAAGTAACCAGATTGAGATGAACGTCAGAACATTTTTCTTAAAATGTTCAAAACACTTTTTTATATGTATCATTGTGTAATTTACAAACATTCTTCAGAGGAATACACACAGTTATTTCAAATGGACATTATGAAAGCGATATATTAGTTTAATATAACACTTCATCCTGAGTTTTATCAGTCACTAAAAATAAACAAATAAATAAATAAATAAATAAAGCAAAAATTCAAATTGGTAACTTTTAGTATATTTTGTAGAGATGTGTATCATATTCAAACACCGCAAAAGAAATTAGCTGATACTTGTCCATATTTTGATTAACAAAGCACTTCATACCAATGTGCATATGCACAATCAGAGCGTGAGCTTTCTTGTGCTGAAGATGAATTTACCCGACGACAAAACAAATGTAGTATCAGTAATATATCTTATCTCCATAACAAGAGTCTGACATGCCATCACAATCTACCAGTCCATTACGGAATTTCTCTTTGTATAACTTACCACACGTTTCCCATTTTTATATGGTAAACCCACAGAAACGACAGATACCTTCTGTATGGGTATAAATTCACCCTAGTACGTATTGTTATTGTTAAAGGTGCATTTTGTGGACAAAACTGCTAACTTATTCCAAATTAATGGAAATCTGGATGATTTTGGTCCTGTTTTGCGTATATTAATTATCTTCCTGTATCCCCTTGTAAACCCCAGTTTTACTATATAAAGGTGGGGTTTAAAGGGGTCAAAATTATATAGGCATGTTTTCGTGATGTTCCTGTTGTCGTTTTAGAATTTCTATTTGACTTTTTATAATATCCCACACGAATCTCAAAACTTGCCTGGATATTTTTTGGCATGGCAACAAAAAGCATCTGCCTCTGACATACATGGCCGCCGGGTTTTCCGTGACTTCATTCGGGATCATACTATTTAGAATGTGGCGGTTTTCTACTAGCATTATTGGCAGTTTTTGTTTTGTTTTTGCTTTTGGTTTACGAGGATAAAGATCACAGAGGAGTTTAAGACTTTGGTATAAAACTATATAATTATTAACAACTGTAACAAAATAAGCATAATTTAGCGAGTATAAAAACTATTATAAATAAACAGAAGTGGTAACATCCCTTTCGGGCATGTACTGTTCCGGTAATGACGTCGTGGAGCAACGACGCCATCTTGAATGAGCGATGAAAACAACGGAAAAGCGTGACTTAAGGGTCAAAAGTAAAAATAACTGCTATGTCAAGCAAATCAGAGGTCTACATCACGAAAACACGCCTTTATAATTTTGACCCCCTCAAACCCCACTTTTATATAGTAAAACTGGGGTTTACAGGGGTATATAATTATTTTTCTTATTTCTGCTCAGAAATATAGATTGCGGGTACTCGTTAGAACCGCCTCGTTGAGGCGGTTCTAACGAGTACCCACAATCTATGCTTTTGAGCAGAAATAGGAAAAATAAAATAGTTGTTCATCTGAAAATTTTCAGTTTTTGGAGATGAAATTTTCTATATATTTGAATAGGCGTGTTTTCGTAATGAAATGCTCTTTTCAAGGACGACAAATATGTCAGGCTATATTTAATTACATACGGATGCTTTAATAAACATTTTCCCACGTGAAAACGGTTTTCCAAACGATGTCGAAAAGACAGTAATCTATGTAATGTGTGCCCACTTTTTTCCCCATAATTTATAGTGAAAACAGGGGGTATGTTATGTTTTACAATAAAAGGGGAAACTTCAGAATTTCATTCTTTGCTTCTAGCAACCATTTTACTGCAGAAATTTGTCTTAATATGCTTAATAAACAACACCTTAAAGTTTTACGGACAATAGAGATACAAATCATTATCTGTTTGTTAAATATTGGCTCATCTAGAATTATGACTAAGAATTACACATTGACCATAGGTGCCTTAACGTAATGAAAATTATATGCACAATGTTTCCTAGTAATAGACACTTATTAATCACACGAAGAGGTTCCCGTGATATTTTGCATGAACACCACGAGATCATTGTCACCAGACGGCAGTAGTATAGGCTGCCATTAGCAGATGCAGAGTTAATTTTTATTGTCTATAATTCAAGGTCGTCTTGAGATCTTATAAATGTAAATCTATTTTTCTTATTTATGTAATCTATTCTCCTTTTCGAGCGTTTTCATATGTCGGCTTCTACATAAACATGGTTAATCGCGTGCTCCTCCAGCAAACATAATTTCTGCTCAAAACATAGATTGTTGGTACTCGTTAGAACCGCCTCGATGAGGCGGTTCTAATGAGTACCCACAATCTATGTTTTTTAGCAAAATAAGAAAAATAATGTATACCCCTATAAACCCCAGTTTTGCTATATAAAAGTGGGGTTTAAGGGGGTCAGAATTATATAGGCGTTTTTTCGTGATGCGCTGAAAGTATTTTTGCGTGACAAGACTATGTGACATGTCCACATATTATTTCGGTGTTGAGGAAGACCCTGACCTGACAACACATATGTATGTATACACCAAATTATATCTTTTTACGTGCGTGTTGGGTTTAAATTTGGTATTTTGTCAGTTTATTGCCGATGTGCAAACAGTGTATAAATAAAATAAAAAACGTGACGCGACAAGTTTTTTTTTTTTTTTTTTTTTAGTTAGCTCAGTGATGTTTTATTTATATTCAGTCATTACTTTTCGAAATGTATTCCTCTTAGCTATTGCTCTAAGGTGCGATTTCAAGTAATATTATCGACATTTTTTTTTCTCCATGAAAGGATGCGTTGTGAGTAATCTGCAAGGTGTTCTCAACTTATGTTGAGCAGTCTAAACATATGTTTTATGGAGAAATATGAATATATTTATCTAATCACGAAAACACGCCTATATCGTTTTGACCCCCTTAAACCCCTATTTTACGAGTATATCGTAAAACTGGGATTTGCACGGTTATGCATTATTTTTCTTATTTTGTTAAAAACATAGAGTGTGGATACTCATTAGAACTGCCCCACCGAGGCGGTTCTAATGAGTATCCACAATGTATATTTTGAGAAGAAATATGAAAAATATTAGATTTTTTTTTATCTGAAAATTTTCCGTTTTTGGTTGTAAAATGTTCAATATATTTGAATGGGCGCGTTTTCGCAATGTATATTCCCCACTCATCAATAGCTATGTAATCCACGAAAATTTAATATTTAGTACGGAAAATGTTATAAATAATTTGATATTAAGCAAATTAAGATTTTTGCAATACAAAACATTGTTTAAATATAATAAATGTATAACAAAAAGTTAAAAAAAAAAAAACAACAAAAAACAAAAAAAAAAAAAAAAAAAAAAAAAACACCAACTGTAAAATGCTGTAAATTTGCATTATAATGCATACGCGTGTATGTCTTTGTTTTCAAATTGGGGTTCCAAATTATATATTTAGGAAATAAATACCTGGAACATTTTGCGTGATGTGTTATATCGTCATTATCGAACTTATAATGATTAATAAATACTAATATGTATACTTATGCGAAACCCGTAACACATGAGATGCGTACTTTTCGACTATTTCATTGCATAATTTTAACATTATAGCCAGCTTTATTTGTTTTTCTTTCATTAAAGGTATAGCTTTAATGGTGTAGATACTATAAAACTGTAAATTTCACATCAATCAGCTAACACAACGATTATGACACCATGCGGAACTACTTGTTTCGTATCGTTTCATTTCGTTGTTGTTTTTGCGTTTGTTTTCTGTTTTGCATTTTTTTTTAATTTTGCAACTTATTGTTTCGCATTAACTGTTGATTTCGTCTTTAATTATGGGTAACACCTTGCTTTATAACAATGCTTTGAAAACTTCACAGAGTTTGAAACGCTATTAACTGCAACACTACACATCAGAAGACCCTTCTATAGACAGTATAGGCGTATAATATAATGTAGTTGAATTTCGATGGTAATTTCGAGAAGCAATGCCTAATCATTTTTAAAACTGTAACATACTTGTGTTATTATTATTATTACTATTATAATTATTATTATTATTATTGTTGTTGCTGTTGTTGATGATTTTCCTCTTTTCTTTCTGTGCCTTGGAAGGGCTTTGTCTCGGCATTATAATCTTTTCTGGCTATCTCCATTGGTTATTCAGAAGTTGCTACTTTCATGTCAAATATTCCAGATATTTCAAAGTGCAGTTAAGTTCTGCTTAATAAAACCAGTTCACCCTGCAGACCAAACCGTAAAGAGCCCTCATCAGGATCTACACATGAACCGTCTCATCAAGATCTGCACTTATTAAAGCTATATTTGATTTTTGATTGACATCCTTATTAGCAACAATGAACATATTCAAATTCAAAGATGGAAAAGTCTATTTTATAAACTCGGAGAGGAAATGGTTCAGCGGTGTATAGTACACGTATGCAATGTTTCTTTTCTGCAAACATTGACGGCTGTCAAATAAAAACAAGCGAAAAACCAGTTTCTGAAAATAAATTTATCTTAGTGAAGGCATAACATGCCGAAACATTTGAACTAGAGGCTTTATAAATTATGATATAAATTTGTTCTGAATAATAATTACCCCATTTTCTTTAAAAGTAAGGGTTTCTATATCTGTACAAGAACGTTTGTTCCTAACAATTTTACTTTAAAATCCAATATCTAAATGAACGCAGTCATTCTGTATGGAGATAGTTGATTATGCCATTCACCAATGGAGTTTATATTCTGCATATTTAATTCAAACGAGAAATGAAAACAAAAATCTCTACAAACCGGTAAAACTATTCACTGAACTATGACAGCAAACAGGCCCATCACCCATAGCAGAGCACAAGTTATCCTCTTGTTGCGGTGTCTTTCTCTCTTTTTCTCTGTCAGTGCCGGAATCATCCTTGCCAAGAAGGTAATCCACGGAAAATGCACGTGCTTTAGCGCTTAATGCTGTCATTCTCTCGTTTAAGTGAAAGTCACAAAATCAAATTGTTAATAACTTAATTTCCATGAACAGTTTTGTATAAGTTATCGGTCCTCATATATTATTGAATTTCTTCAGGATTGCAAAAAAAAAAATCAGATACTTAGTAACAATTTAGTTCAAATTATTAATGGCTTTAAACAATAACTAATATATATTGCTTTCAAAACGTTTGAATCAATCCACAACCAAATAAATATGACAAACTGTCTTTAAGTTTTAGAAACATTTTGTCAAACAGTCCCAACAGTGCCGGCATGCCCACACTATTTCACACCACAGCTGATGTTTGTGTGAGAAAAGTATCATCTTGCTATCTCTTTAGTTGTAAACCAGTGTAAAATTGTGCGAAAACAATTGTCAAAGATAGGGCCTTATGTGGTGATTATGAGCTAGCTGGTGATAAGACACTCACGAGTGCAAACACCTCATACGGACATAGAGGTAACAAGACTGAACATTGAGATAATGATGAATTAATAGCGCCTTGTAGCACTTATACCTACTGAAAAGAGACAAAGTTTATTTTCCTATCACTCTGTACTTACCTTCTCCGTCTTGTATGCCCAAGACTTGTTAAGACTATGAAAAAGTATTTGCAGGTAATATTAGTTTGCCTACAAAGCAGCAGTTAGATCAGGATGTGCATTGTTCGCCCATGGAATCCTTCACTGTAAGGTCAACACATTCTGCCATCAACTGGCATAGACTGTGTGCAGTCTGATTAAGGCATGGCTACTAAGTTTAAAGAGATAATACGCTTCCCATGGGCATTTGCAGTTAGGGACCGTGGATGAAAATGGAATAAATTGAATATCAACAACATCTGTTGCACACTGGTTGGACATTCGAAGTTGAAGATTTAACGCAAATCTACTCAACGAAATGTTTAGTAATACTGTTCGCGCGAGTAAAACTTGTTTAAGCCCGGCCCCATCCTCCAGTAGATTTTCTTTTGACTGTTCCATGGCGGTTCTTCTGTTACAGTTTATCTTCTCTGGCTGCATTTGTGTTGTTTGTTTATTTTGCTGTTCTTTATTCATTGTCTCTTCTTCTTTCTGTGCTCGGGTGGGTTGTGCCTCGTGATTGTGGCATTACTTGAGTATATTTTCTTACAAATGATCCAGCGCATGACAAAACCTTCAAAATGGCATGTGCGCCCAGCGAAGACTCAGATCAGCCTGGACATCCGCCCAGTTTGACCAGAGTCTTCGCTGTCCGCATGAAGAAAGCTTGGGTCCTTAGCTACCCATTGAGCTCAGGCGAACTCTGATCAGGCTGGGCGGGCGCACTTGCCATTTTATAGGTTTTGTCATGCGCTGGCTCATATTTAAGATGTTTTGAGTGCAGATTAAGGGAATGGGTATGAGTTATGTGTCCCTGTTATAATGGCCGCGCAAAGCGAAAACGTGCCTTTGAATATGCGCAAAATGCGCAGATTTCGATCATCCTGCGCATGCGAAAAGTATCATCCGGACATTTGCTCTCCATTCTTACATTCTGTAGTATCCAATGATTCTGTTAGCGGACACTTTCAACTTACCGGATGGTTTAACACATTTATGCCGAGTGGACTCTTCTATTAGCTATTTGGACAGGTTCATTTCTTGTAGTAGTGATGTCAGATTAGTTTTCATTATTACCATATTTTATAGAAATTCCTGTATTTTATGCAAATAGTGTAGACCCAGATTAGACGCCGCGTAATCCGGCGTCTTATCTGGGTCTACACGTTTTGCAAATGTCCCTTTTATGGGACGATAGGCATAAATGGGTTAAGTGCCGCTGATGAAGACAAATAGATTCCATCATTGATGTTCAGTGGGGATAGGAAAATCCCACCCCAAGGGTTCAACCTCTAGTCCCACTTGATCGGTGGACCTGAGGGTTGGCATTTTTCTGTCGTCACTGAAAATCAGTGGTCAATTCTTTTTCTCACAGGCCATCAAGACAACACTGCCCTCTTCTCTCGTTTCTCACACGGAAATGCCGAAACAAAATGGTGAAAAATAAAAAAATCAAAAAAAAAAAAAAAAAAAAAAAAAAAAAATCAACAAAACCAACTAATTGTGTTACCAAAAAGTTTTATTTCAGCTAAGACAATCTATACTCCCACTTGATGTTTTTGTTCATAAATAAATAAGTTACAAGCGTTTGAAAATTTTAATCGCCGTTTCATAACCTGACACCGCAAAAAAAAAGAAAGCCAACGTCATTCGATAATAATTTGGAACGTCGTGACGTCAACGTCGCGTGTGAGCTTCCCCTTATTTAACAACACTTATCCCACATGGGAACCAATATGGGATCGATTTTGCCGCTGACAAGAAAGCACAGGGATTTCTCGACCCCATATGCATGGGTATATGAGAAAATGTTAAGAAATGTGCACCTCTGGCACACTAAATTTTGTAGGGTTGCATGTATTAACGTTTTTAATTATAGGAAACCTAGACCGCTTCACGTTAACAACACGTATCACTCGTTTGCTATTAAATTGATAAAAAATCTTCAAACACCAGCACGTGAACAGTGTTTATCTATCACAAACACTGGTATTTCGAAGCAACAGCTTATGTCAAACTAAATTTAAGGCAAGTTTGATTGAAATTCCTATTCATTCCTTGTAATTCAAATATATTTATTTCAGATGAGCACAATAGGATTGTATCTTCAGAATTCGAGAATATGCTGTGCATGCTACTGGAATAGAAGTAGTGAAGAGTTGAGTTTTAATGACATATTTCATACATGTTCGGACTATATATGGTATATGGTCGAAACCAATCAGCTGATGAAAAACTATCTACAACTGCAAAGAGCCTGCAACTTATGTATCAACTTATCCTCAAATATGATCGAGATTGTATTTCGTGAGACTCGAATCATGAACCTTTCTTAACAAGCCCTAATATACAATTCAACTTAAATTACTGAGTATATTCGATCCCGTCATTTATTAACCTGTGCTTCCGAAAGCTTTTCATGCACCCTTGCAAAATATAAAATAATACTTGACAATATTTGTGAATCGCCTGTCTAGCAGACGATATACATGAAAATTAAAGTCATTTTCTCTGAAAACTATACAAAACATCAAAATATCGTTTACTGCAGTTGCGATTTGCGATTTAAGACATCACGAAAACACTCCATATAATTTTGACCCTCTTAAACCCCACTTTTATAAAGTAAAACTGGGGTTTAAAGGGATAAACATTATTTTTCTTATTTTGCTTAAAAACATATATTGTGGTTACTCGTTAGAACCGCCTCGGCGAGGCGGTTCTAACGAGTAACCACATACTATGTTTTGAGCAGTATTATGAAAAATGTCAGATTTTTTTTATCTGAAATTTTTCCCTTTTTGGTTGTAAAATTTTCAATTTATTTGAATAGGTGTGTTTTTGTAATGAAATTCCACGATCATTAAGGCTGAATCCGCTCAAGCAGATATTGTCAGTTGTGAATGAAAGTACCGCCCCTTATGTCAATCAAACTGTAGGTAGATAATGATTTGTCCACATAGTATCTTGTAACGTACGACTGTGTTATCTGACCCCGATAGGTGAACGAGACTTGTCAGTAGATACGAACATGTCGCTTAGGCACAGAATATTGATCCAGATACATGTAGCCATGTGCATCCTCGTCAGGGTGTACATCATATATTTAATTGATTATGCAGTATTACGTATTGCGCAATGTGCATGTCCTGCTGTGGATGATGTCGTCTGCGCCATTCGTGTGCGAGATAAGGTACATTTTCGCTTTCTTAGAGGGACTGATTAGATTTTCCGCCAAATTATAATGGGAAACATACAACTTTCCTGAATGTGTGTTTGCCATTTTGCACACCAAGACCTTTCTGAAAATGGGTTTTCTGTAAATGGAAAGAATTCGCTCCGTTGTAATCAAATTCTTTTCTTTTAGAGCAGATCTCTTCTTCAGAAGGGAGGGAAAACAATTTGAACAGATTTGCCACCTATGAATATGTATCAGTTCCTATTAACCCTTGTCATGCTGAATAAATTAACCCTTGTCATGCTGAATAAATTAAGACGCCACGCCCACTACTAATTTCCAGCCAATCAGATTACGGGTTTTTGACAGAAATTCACATATTCAATGACAAACAGTGCAGATCCAGATCAGTTGGCTTCTTCAGAAGCCAACTGATCTGGATCTACACTGTTTGCTAAGACAGGAAATGTCGTGTTCATCAAGAGAAAGGTTAAGATGCCACGCCCAAGTCGAATTGTCAGCCAATTAAATTACTTGATCCAGATTGTTGATTTAAATTCACATACTTAATAACAAACAGTGCAGATCCAGATCGGTTGGCTTCTTCAGAAGCCAACTGATCTGGATCTATACTGTTTGCAAAGGCAAGCCAACTGATCCGGATCTACACTGTTTGCAAAGGCAGGGCATATCCGGGTTTAGCAGGACTAGGGTTAAGCCCAAACAGAAAATTAATACATCTGGAACTCCAGCTTATTATTGTTATGATATGCAACGTGGAAAAAGGCCATTATACAACATGAGGACAAGGAAGACCCAGATCGATCAGACTGTACTTTCGCGCAGCCCAAGGAAGGCGTCCTTTGCCCCTTACAGGATGAATCGATACTATACAATATATTGACGATTCGAAAGGCCCCGATTAAACTTTGCTGAGACGCAATGCTGATATGGATAATCGCTGTCTGCATTTAGCAAAAGGATAGTTTCACCGCGTTGAGAATCAATATTTATTAGGCCTATGTATGAAAAGTATCACTGTAAACACTGTAAGCATTACTTCATGAATTCGGCATTTGAATAAGTTTGAATTTGCCAGCATAAACCTGAAATACACGATATTTGAAGTATTAATCAAGTGTGATACATGTACATTGTAGTACAAGGTGAAAATTTAAAGAAACAATTCAAAATTTTATCAGACTTAACGGAGGCGAACAGCCAAAGTACAAATTGCCATATTCGAACATCGGACACAGAGACTAGCGTACCGTCTGATCTGATCCTTCGCATCTTCACTGCGGTATATATATATATATATATATATATATATATATATATATATATATATATATATATATATATATATATATATATATATATATATATATATATATATATATATATATCTGTGTGTGTGTGTGTGTGTGTGTGTGTGTGTGTGTGTGTGTGTGTTTGCTATTAACCCATTTATGCCTAGTACCCTGGAAAATGGGCGCTAGCAAACAGTGTAAAACTGACCGCCTTCTGCAGCGTCTGATGAGGTTCAACACTCTTTGCCATGGCGCTACTACTTCGCAATAACAAAGGTAATAAAGACGATTTCTAGTAGATACAAGAATTCCGCGGAAGGCGTCATCGCACCTGCTGGCGCAAAAGTCACAGGAGCCACAATCAGAATGTGGTTATTATATAAATTTATTTCATTCTTAGCATTGCTTACTTGGAAAAGTGGGTTGAAAAAAATGTAGACAAAGTGCCTAGTGGGGCACATATATTCCAGGCCAGTCCAATTCCCTCTAATGGCTATATCTTCAGCATTGACTTTTCGTATCATACAGCCCAATGATAATGGAACGTTGACGTAAAATGTGTAAAAGTCACTGGAGCATGAAATATAGGTCAAGGTCACGGGTCAAGGTATCTGCTAATTCAGTACATCAAGGAGAAGCACAATGCAAGGTGTGGTGGTTGTAGGCCTTATAGTTGAGGAGTTATCAAACATCAACGTAAAATGTGTCAAATATAGGTCAAGGTCACTGGGTCAAGGTACCTGCCAAGCCAGTGCAATGAGGTGAAGCACTGTGCAAGGTTTAGTGGTTGTAGGTCTTATATTTGAGGAGATACCGAACATCAATATAAAATGTGTCAAAGTCACTGGAGTGCACAATATAGGTCAAGGTCACCAGGTCAAGGTACCTGCCGAGTCAGTACATCGAGAAGAAGTGCTATATAAGGTTTGGTGGTTGAAGGCCTTACAGTTGAGGACATATGGAAGGGTGACGTAAAAGGTGTAAAAGTCAATGGTGCGTGAAATATAGGTCAAGGTCACCCAGTCAAGGTACCTGCAGAGTCCGTACATTGAGGAGAAGCACTATGCAAGGTTTGATGGTTGTAGGCCTTATAGTTGAGGAGATATTGAACGTTGACGTAAAATGTATAAAAGGCACTGGAGCGCAAAATATAGGTCAAGGTCATCGGGTCAAGATACCTGCCAAGTCAGTACATATAGGAGAAGCACTATGCAAGGTTTGGTGGCTAGAGGTCTTACACTTGAGGAGATCTGGAATGTTGACGTAAATTATGTCAAAGTCACTGCAGCCAAAATATAGGTCAAGGTCACCAGGTCAAGGTATCTGCTAAGTCAGTACATTGAGGAGACGCACTTTGCAAGGTTTGATGGTTGTAGGCCTTATAGTTGAGGAGATATCGAACATCGACGCAAAATATGCCAAAGTCACTGGAGTGCAAAATATAGGTCAAGGTCACCGGGTCAAGGTACCTGCCAAGTCTGAAGCACTATGCAAGGTTTGGTAGTTGTACACCTTATAGTTGAGGAGATCTGGAACGTCAACGTAAATTGTGTCAAAGTCAATGGAGCGCAAAATATAGGTCAAGGTCACTGGGTCAACATATCTGCCAAGTCAGGAGGTCAGGGAGATGTGTCATGCAAGGTATGATGGTTGTTGTAGAATTGTAGTTGATTAGAATACTAACTTTGACGTAAATGTCGAACTTCGACATAACAGAACTGTTAAGAGACAGACGGACGGACGAACGGACAGGCGAATGGAAAAGCGGGCACCTATGTCGCAAAGTCAGGAGGTCAGGGAGATATTTCATACAAGGTTTGATGGTTGTTTAGTCTTGTAGTTGTTTAGAATACTAACTTTGACATAAATGTCGAACTTCGACATAACAGAACTGTTAAGAGACGGACAGACGGACAGACGAACAGACAGACGAATGGAAAAGTTGGCACCTATGTCGCAAAGTCGGGAGGTCAGGGAGATGTTTCATGCAAGGTTTGATGGTTGTTTAGGCTTGTAGTTGATTAAAATACTAACTTTGACATAAATGTCGAATTTCGACATAAATGTTGACAGACGGACGGACGAATGGACAGACATACGGAAAAGCGGACGCCTATGTTGCAAAGTCAGGAGGTCAGGGAGATGTTTCATGCAAGGTTTGATAGTTGTTTAGTCTTGTAGTTGATTAGAAAACTAACTTTGACATAAATGTCGAACGTCGACATAAATGTTGACAGACGGACGGACGGACTGACGGACGGACGGACGGGCGGACAGAAAATCGGACGCCTATATCGCACCCTGCTACAAGCAGGTGCGATAATAAAGTGGAACTGTTCTAAAGGCCACATGTATTACGCAATCACTCTTGTTAAAGTATCAGTTTTTATATCTGTTGAAACGCAAAAATATGGAAATCAATCTGTATCAACTAAGCACCTGTCTTTCGCAACCACTCTTTCAGCTTCTTTAACGCAGACATTTGACTGTACTTGCTAGTCTAAATAAAATTTAAAAAATGTAAAAACTGTTTTCCTTATAAACTGGTAATACGTACACATCTTTATCTCAATGTGGTCTTATTTTGTTGAATTTCATAAAGATTCCATTTGATTTGGCTAAATACGGCCTGATAATGTTGAATTTCACTGAACTCACATAGGAATCGATACAATTACCTAATACCTTCCGTCCAAGACACCGAAGGGAAAGAAGGTCGCACTTATAGCAAGGTACCACTATCAAAATACTACTAGCAGAAAGCCAAAAGGACAGTTTCTTTCCCAAAAACATTTAAAGGCGGTCTGACTAAGTAGAATGTCTTTGCGCTATCAGAAGGTTTTGCTACATACGCAGTGCTCTAGATAAGGATTTGCTGCAAATAGTATTTTACCCCCTGCTTTTAAGGTCAATGCTTAAATGCCCATTTGCAGTCCTTAACTCTTAAAGCAACAAGCATAAGTGTAGCATACAAAATCCTAACTTTTCAGAGAAAATCAAGCTTGGCATGTGATATGAATGTTCTGCAGACAATTCACATCAAATGCCAAGCTTTATTTTCTCTGAAAAAAAAAAACACCTTGAAATGCATTTGTCATTAGTGCTTCAAGGGTTAAACCCTTTCTGATTAATTGTACTGCTACTGCTCACAAAAAAGAATCAATGTGAGGGAAATTGTTTTTTATTTAGCAGCTGTAAAGTTCACTGACAATAGTCTCCCCCTAAATTTAATTTCAATGCTGAAACACAAAATTTCATTGAGTATTTTACCCCCTCAACTTTAATTCCAATGCTGATTTTCAAAAAAATCAATGCTGAAATACGCTTTACTCCCTCTTATCTAGAGCTCTGATACGGTTTGACGAGTTACATTTTATAAAACGTTCAAAAGGCTTTGCTACAAACTGACTGCTTGAGTTGCATTTCATTGCACTCTAAGAAGGTCGCGCTAAAGGCGGTGTCTGATATGAATTGATTTCATTGAACTTGCAGATGTTTTGCTAAACGCGGTCTGTCTGAGTTGAATTTCATTGAATGTCCAGAAGTTCGTATTAAATGCGGTCTAATTTAGTTTAATTTCATTGATTTTCCAGAAGGTTGTGCTAAATGCGGTCTGATTGACTTGAATTTCATTGAACGTCCAAAAGGTTTGCTAAATGCGGTCTACATTAATTGAATTTTATTGAATTACCCGAAGGTTTTTCTAAATGCGGTCTGACTGACTTGAGTCTCACTTAACGTTCAGAAGTTGTTTTACTAAATGCGTTCTAATTTGTTGAATTTCGTTGGATTTCCAGAATGCTTACTAATAGCTAAATGCGGTCTGACTGACTAGCATTTCATAGAACGTCCAGAAGGTTTTGCTAAATGCGGCCTGATTGTGTTGAACGTCATTAAATTTCCAACAGGTATTGCTAAATGCAGCCTGACTGAGTTGAATTTCATTGAACTTCCGGATGTTTTGCTAAATGCGTTATGATTGAGTTGAATTTCATTGAACTTCCAGTAGATTTGCTAACTACGCTCTAATTTATTATACTTCCATAAGGTTTTGCTAAATCCAGCCTGATTGAATTGAATTTCACTGAACTTCAAGAAGGTTTTGCTAAATGCGCTCTGATTGAATTGAACTTCATTGAACTTCCAGAAGGTTTTGTTAAGTGCCGTCTGACAAAGTTGATTTTGATTGAATGCGCGGTCAGATTGAGTTGACTTCCATTGACCTCTCAGAAGGTTTTGCACAATGCAGATGCAAAATATTTTCTTAAATGCGGTCTGATTGAGTTGAACTTCATTGATCTTTGAAAGGTTTTGTAAAAATGCGGTCTGACTGAGTTGATTTTTATTAAACGTCCAAACGGTCTGATTGAATTGAAATCCATTGACCTCTCAGAAGGTTTCCCCATTGCAGTACATATGCGTAGAGCTTATAGAGAAGACCCCTTTGAGCTCGCGGGTATTCGCAACTGAAATCAGCTAAAGGTATCTAGTTTCTCCATAGGGCGTTAATTTTTCATTAATGGCAATTTACAAGCATTTGATTTTCTTTCAAGTGAAATCACCGGCTGAAACAACTGACAGCAGTTCATATGTCAAGACCTCTTGAAACTGGGCATGTTTAAGAAGTCCCCGGGTCACAAGTCTCTGTGTGTTTAAGCCTTTTATCCTAATCATGATAGCATTAATATGACTACTGACAAAGTTTATTCCCTGGTGTTTCACGACATGATATCCTACCATATTAAGATAAAAATTGGCTACAACATGAGAAAAGAGTCCTTATCTCATATCCGGGCAACAAATGCCCAATATCAGCCTGCGCATTTGTAAAATGTAATCGTCAACTGCCTGTGGAATTGCTTTGTTCTGTAGTATATATATTGGCATACAGATACATCCCAATCAGTCTGCGCGAATACACAGGCTGATCTAGACATTTGCTGTTTAACAAATGTCGGAATGGTCCAATCTCTTATGGTTGGGTCTTAAATTATGATTATTATATTAATACGCCATACATCCGTCTTTACGGGCTGCTTCTACAATCCATTTATCAACTGTAACAGCCACTTGATGCGCAATGCTATATAAAATGGCCATTTCGCCCTATGCGTACAGGAAAGGTCCAGGTCAGAGTGCGCAATCTGATCTGGACCATTTCTTTTCTTCCATACATTTTTCGTTAACCAGTGTCTCTTTTTGCGGGCAACTGATGACAATATCTAGTAAAAATGTCGTTCTTAGCCTTCGCTGTTCGCATATGACATAAGGTCCATTTATTTGTGTTGTGCCTCGCTTAAGTTAAAGTCAAGTACCCAAAAATAATCCTGCGGTATTGTCTTAGTTTACAGAAACTGCCACAGATTCAGAGAATATTCTATTCACATTTTAAACCGGAAGTTTTCGCGTCAGCAGCATTTTGCTTTCTTTTTGCATCCGTGTGTGCGTTTGTGCGTGTGTATGTGTAAAAAAGTACATGGAACAGAACATTGACCTCTACATGACCTTTGTTGACCTTACCAAAGCATTTGATACAGTTAGTCGTAAGGGTCTTTGGAAAATTATGGCGAAGTTTGGCTGTCCGACCAAGTTCATAGCAATTGTGAGGCAGTTCCACGATGGTATGCTTGCACGGGTCCGAAATGATGGTGAGTTTTCTGATCCATTCCCTGTGACAAATGGTGTCAAGCAAGGCTGTGTACTAGCCCCAACTCTGTTCAGCATGATGTTCTCTGCCATGCTCACAGCTGCTTTCCAGGATGGTGACAATGGTATACCTGTTAGGTATCGCTTTGATGGGAAGCTTTTCAACCTAAGAAGGTTGCAAGCCAAATCCAAGGTGCAGACAGTGATGCTAGACGATTCCAGACGCAGAAGTCCTGAAAAGGGCAGGGATGCAGAGTGTACATACTCTTCTGAAACTGGCACGAGGAACGTTTGCCAAAGAAAATCCTCTATGGAGCAATGGGCAAACTCTCCCATGGTGGTCAGAAGAAGCGATACAGAGACACTCTCAAAGCCTCCCTCAAGGATTTCAACATTCCAACAGAGTCGTGGGAACAAATTGCACAGGACTGAGCAAAGTGGCGAGGCCTCATCAGAAGAGGTACTAGTGAATATGAAGCAAAAAGAATCAGCGAAGCCGAGCAGAAACGTGCACAGCTCAAAGCCAGAGCTAAGGCATCACCAACAGAGCTGTCTTGCTCTGACCTCTGTTGTTCCATCTGCAACAGTCAGTTTAGACCTAGAATTGGTCTAATCAGCCATCTTAGAACACACAAACAGTAGCATTTCTCGCATGTGATTAAGACTGGTCATTGTCAATAATGACAGACGAACTATTTTATAAAAGTACACACATTTAAAATTATACATATATGTAAACGACGCATCTGGCGAAAAACGAAAGCACTGTTCGAAATACTTTTAAGCCATATATGGGCATTCCCTCTCCCCTGCCTTCAAGAGTATCTATCGTTTCTCTTCTCTACCTTTGAGGGCAGCCATTGTTTCTGTTCACTAAGCCTGTTTTACCTGACGCGGCTGCACAACGGCTGGTGTTTAATGCTGTGTGGCAGCCGTAAAACGTCTCCTGGAAATTCACTCTATTGTAGTTTCTTATTTTGATCCTTTTGAATTACTGAGCTCATTTGAATTTTGTTTTAGAAAAATAGATTATCGCTCAGCCGATGGGCTAGAAGACATGGACTGTATTGTACGTTTCATTACTGTTCGTGAACAGACTCCATAAAATATCGAGTCTGCCATTTGTATTTATTCGCTATGTTTCTTGCATCTAAAAAAATTCTTTTTTTTTTCAGAAATTATTGTAATAATAATCAACAAAGAATTAATAATTTTTCTCTCTATGCCTTTGCATATTTGCCAAGAATAGGAAGTAGACGAACCAGCCTTATTGCGCATGCTCAACCCATTTACGCTTAATGTCCCATTGAAGGGACATTAGAAAACAGTGTAGACCCAGATCAGACGCCGCGGCATCTGATCAGGGTCTACACTGTTTGCCATAGTGGCATCTAATCACGGTCTGCACTGTTTGCCATAGTATTAGAAAGTTTCAATAATAAAAACGAGATTAAGTTAACAATGTGATATAATTGTATGAATTATTTACAAATTCATGTCAGTTGTTTTCAGATTTGACTTTGGCAGTAAGAATCATTAAACATAATTTTGTTTGAACAACAAGCTTTTGCCTCAAATCATTCTTGATATCATTTCTGATCTATTTTAAAAGTTGTAAGTAAATAAAAATAACATTTACTTTGTAGCAGTGATCGAATTCATGAAAACGGATGAAAAAAATATCATGTCAATTCCAAATCTATGCCAGTTCTTTTTATATACATACATGTATTTTGTTAATGGATAAGTCATCTTTCTTACATTTTGATAGATATTTACTCAGAATGCACAATTCTGGGATGAAACATGTTTCAAATTATCAACATTAAATGCATTACTAAGTGATATAGCAAACGTAAATCTTGATCATTGTTAAACATGATTTGATGCGGCTTTTAAATTTGGTTGGTTATTTCATTTAGTATTATTTAATACAATAAGCATAAACTTTATTTTGCTTATCTTAAAACGATATTTTAATCTATTTGTTATTTTCATCAGCCAGTTTTCCTGCATAAACCTGTACAAGGGGGCGTTTGTTCCACATCTTCGTCATTTCAGCAATTTTATATAGTAAAAAATGCTATGTCATAGAAGTCAGCATTTTGCATAGGCATGTTAATGCAATAATAATACTGGAAATGAAAATATAACTTATAAAATGACTACGCATTAAGCAACCCCAAGTTTCATGCAGCAAAAAAAAAATTCAAAAGTATCTATGGTTCTGAGCATGCGTGTATCACACAAAAAAAATTAAATTCTTTATCAACACGAAGAAATAAGAATGAAACAAAGCTTAAACTGTGTACCCTTTTTCTTCCAATTCATTTACATCATTTATGCAAAAAAATAAAAAAAAATAAAAAAAAAAAAATAAAAAAAAATTGGTTAGTAAAGAAAATTGATTGAGTATAATCTTAAAAGATTAATATTTGCAACTGAAATCTACTTTATATAATGAATATCACGCAAAATGTCCTCCTAATTTCTGAGATCCCGCCCCTTCCCGCACACACACACATACGCACGCACGCACTCCCGCCCACCCGCCCGCCCGCCCGCAGGTACGCACGCACGCTTCCATTTGGTCAAGGTGATGCTGTAACGCTGTAAGGACCAAGAAAATCACGATGCTACCTCTAATGTTTTAGCCGCAACGTGAGAAAACGTTCCTATGATATGTTTGCCCAACGAAGACACAGATCAGCCTGTGCATCCGTGCAGTCTGACCAGAATCTTTGTCGTCCGCATGAAGAAACTTTGCACCTTATTTATCCAAAATACGCTCAGTGAAGAGTCTGTTCAGACTACGGTGAGCACATATTCAAAGGTCCGTTTTCTGACATTTCGGCTCATTTTTCTCAAGCTTAGTTATCCAAAATACGCCCAGTGAAGATTCTGATCAGACTGCACGAATGCGCAGACTGATCTAAATCTTCGCGGTGAGCACATGTCCAAAGGTACGTTTTTGACGTTTCGGCTCAAGTTTCTATTGAATAGCATCAGGCCAAAAATGTGTTTTCTGGGTTCACACCCAGATTGGCCAGCGAATCAGCACATATTAATCTTGGTTGGACCTCGATGCATTCTGCAAAAGACAATGCTTCTATAGAAGAACTCCGAAGTCTATGCAGATGCACATGCAGCTCTAGGTATTCGTTGTCCGCATGTGCAATCATTTCTAGGAAGTCAATAGTTGTGGGCTTTGGCATCTCCGTGACATCTCCTGGCTGATGGCCTCGGTTGCCAGGATGCAGGAACGCTGTAGCGTGTTGGGCGTGATGTGGGGTGTTTGTGGTGGTCCGCATATGCCTTGACGTCAGATTTTTAACAGGTTGTCTTATCAATATTTGAGCCGCATCTGCGCAGTCTGATCAGAGTCTTCTTTGTCCGCATGAAGAAAATTTGCAACCTTGGCTATCCAGAAATGCACCCAGTGAAGATTCTGATCAGACTGCGCGAATGCGCAGGCTGATCTGAATCTTCGCTGGGCGCATATGTCTGAAGGCACGTTTTCTGACGTTGCGACTTTATTTTTGTATTTCAACCAAACTTTGACTCCGTTTCAGTACCATATCAGTGTCTGTCAATTTTGTGTTTACATTTGTATCTACTGTTTCTTCTGATTATTGTTTAAATTCAAATAGTGCATTTCTATTATCATCATATCACACTGAGGTCTTGTTGAGACTGGTGACAGTTCTGACCGCGCTTACCGAATAATTATAAGAAAAAGGTCATCCGGGCAGGTGCGACCAGGAAAGGGCTTGGTCCGCCTGTGAATTTGCACAGTCTGTTGCGGACTGTTACCGTTTGTCCATAATCTCAAAACATATAAATGATTCTGTTGGTGAGTAGAAACATCTCCGATCCAACTACGCGAGTGAGCTTTCCCTTCCCGCTTACACCCACAGATCCATTTTACCGTGCGCGGTCGCGTCATTATCTTCTCTATATCAACCAACTATCATTATTATATCAGAATGAATTCAGAGGGATCGATGAGAGGAGGAGAACTCGAACAGGTTATCGGTATAACTGAAATGATCTCAATATAAATTGGCAATCCCCTCGCTATGTGAAAATTGGTCCAACAAAGGTCTAAAGTGACCTGCGTCAGATCGTTAAGAGACAATGCATTTTGCATTATACTAATATTCCACAAGCTGACCGTAAATGTCCTTATTTCGTAATCTGATCTAGAAGGGTCGCATGACCACTTTGTAACTAATCGCAAACTATGACAATTTGCATAAAATGAAATGAGCTTGGGTACAGAATTCCTACAAAATGGCATGTCATTACGAAAACACGCCTATTCAAATACATGGAAAATTTCACCTCCAAAATCTGAAAATTTTCAGATAAAAAAAATTATATTTTTCATATTTCTGCTCAAAACATAGATTGTGAGTACTCGTTAGAACCGCCTCGCCGAGGCGGTTCTAACGGATACCCACAATTTATGTTGTTGAGCAAAAATAAGAAAAATAATTCATACCCCTGTAAGCCCCAGTTTTACTATATAAAAGTGGGGTTTAAGGGGGTAAAATTATACGTATAGGCATGTTTTCGTGATGTGCGTCCAGCAAGGATTCAGATCAGCCTGCATATCCGCGCAGACTGAACAGAGTTCACTGTACGCTGTATGGATAGCCAAGGACCCAAAACTTCTTGATGCAGACAGCGATGACTCCGATCAAACTGCGGGGATGCGCAGGCTGATCTGAGTCTTCGCTGACCGCACAGATAATTTTGAATGAATTGCTGTGCCGCAGCTCAAATCTGGTCTTGTGGGCGATGTAGTACTATTCATAAAACCTGAGTTAGCTAATCTAATGGTCAAACGATCTGGCGGTTTTTGTGGTAATGTTTATCTTATCTTACAAAATGGGCTCAATGTTCCTAAAGTAGTAGTATTGTATTACGACAACCACACGGCACTAAACCCCAACTGTATTGAAGATAAATAAAACTCTGGAAAGAGAATGCCTTAGAATAAGAGCGCTAATATAGGATGGTGCCTATTAGCGACTGGCAAAGCTCAGAAATTTATTTTAATGTTTCATGCTAGTTTCATACTCCCTTGTTTCATACTCCCTTGTACTTTATTATATAGACTGGTCATGAATTTGAAAGTTTGAAACATCAACCCAGTGTAAAAATCATTCCAACACCATTAGCTGTCTCGGAATCAGTTTCAAGTTTTAACTTATCTAACATTAATGAGCCAGCGCACGACAAAACCTACAACAAGACCTATGTGACCAGCAAAGACTCAGATCAGGCCTTACATCCATCCATCCAGAATGACAAGGATTCTCGTTTTGTCCCTCTTTGGATAACCAAGAGGCTGTAAAATGCACATGCGATCAGCGAAGACTCTGATCAGACTGCGCGGATGCTGATCGCACAGGTGTTATTGTAGATCTTGTTCTGCCCTGGCCCTTTTGTCTGTAACGAAGAATTAAGAATTCCATTTTAAAATGAAAACATGTTATTAGGTTCATTATAGTGCGGCATTTATTGTAATGTCCTCGGCATCACTGAGTCAATTCTGGTATCTTGAATAATCGAGTTCCACTTCAGCTGATGCTAGGAGGGGGCGGGCGGGGCGTATGTAGATCTGCAAGCTGCACGGCTGTCATATGAAGAATCTCAATGAAACCAAGAGTCCGATTAATATTCTTTCATGTGCTCTTTATTTCAAAGAGCAACCTTGACAGATTCTTACAACGCGGTATAAATTCATGCCAATGGTAGTCATGCAAATAATATTAACTAGTCTAAAAATAGGCAAGATAAATAAATAAATAATGAAATAATAAGAATTTGTGTTTTTTTTTTTTTTTTTTTTTTTATGTCTTATTGTTGTGTTTAGTGGATCCTGTCTAGCACGTTGTTCACCTTGTTGGGGAATAGGGTGCTGGTTTTCATTTGTCTGTGGCTTCTAGTGCAGGTTATATTTTATTTCCTTTTGGATCATTGAGCCCATCCTGGTTATTTGACAATCGAATACCGCTGAAGCTGGAGCTAGGGGGCGTATGCAGCCTCACAAACGGCAGTGTTGCATATAAAGAGACTCAATCAAACCGAGTCTCCGATTTTCGTGATTTTGTGTGTTCTTTGTTTCCAAAGGCAATCCTTTTTGACTTTTTTATGTACTTTCTGTCATGGTTTGCTTCTTGGTAACTGTGATTGTGTCTATTCCTGTGCATCTTCAATACTATTTTACTTTACTGCGCGGGGGTCAATGTTTTACAAAGTCTACTCGTTTCGACTTTGCCAATACCCTTCATAAGGTATCCATGGTCGCTTAGGGTATTCATAAGACGCGCTTCTAATATGTACCCACAACATATTTCATAAAGAAGAATTAAGAAAAAATATCAATATAAGTAGTTTTGGTAGAAAAACGAAACAAAGCAACATCACGAAAACATACCTATGTTATTTTGACCCCCTTAAACCCCACTTTTATATAGTAAAACAGGGGTATATATTATTTTTCTTATTTCTGCTAAAAACATAGATTGTGGGTTCTAACGAGTACCCACAATCTATGTTTTGAGGAGAAATATGAAAAATATCAGAGTTTTTCATCTGAAAATTTTTCAGTTTTTGGAGGTGAAATTTTCTATATATTTGAATAGGCGTGTTTCCGTAATGAAAACAAGCCTTTTCTACTCGTAGAGCGAAGTCTAACCGGTATATACTTCATGTAGACGAGTTACTGTAATGTGTGTTATATGCATGTACTTTTATGACGAAATTCCATTTTAATGTTACAATTTTAGAAACTCTGACTGAAAATGACACTAAGGACCAGAAGTCCATTACGAAAACACGCCTATATAATTTTGACCCCCTTCAACCCCACTTTTATATAGTCAAACTGGGGTTTACAGGGGTATACATTATTTTTCTTATTTCTGCTCAAAAACATAGATTGTGGGTACTCGTTAGAACCGCCTCGGCGAGGCGGTTCTAACGAATACCCACAATCTATGTTTTGAGCAGAAATATGAAAAATATCAGAATTTTTATCTGAAAAGTTTCCTCTTTTAGGTTGTAAAATTTTCAATATATTTGAATAGGCATGTTTTCGTAATGGTCATTGAAATGTTTTCTAGGTTAAGGAATTAGCTTTATTTTAATGGTCAAAGCATACAACGCTGAATGTAAACGCATTCCATCACGAAAACATGTCTATATACTTTTTACCCACTTAAACCCCATTTTTATATTGTAAAACTGGGGTTTACGGGGGGTGTACATTATTTTTCTTATCTGCTCAAAACATAGATTGTGGTAATCATTAGAACCGCCTCGCCGAGTGTCAATGTCAATCCCAATGTATAGTTACATTAATGCGGTCTTTGACTGATTTTTTGTCAAGTAAAAATACATAGGACACCCTGTTAAACATATATAATCGCCGGCCGTACGGTCGTAACGTATCATAAACGGTACTTATAGCATACATCAAAAGCAAAACAGTACCATTTTATCCGATGTTATTAGTATTTTCGGTTTAAATTCTATTCTAACATACTAACAAGATATATTTTCATCAAATTCGTTTAACTGATCAAAGAAAGACTTTACTAATGCTCGAAAAATACCCCACACGTTCATTATTTTGGCATAGTTTGAAATGTACGAACCGTCCTGGGAACGGATGTGTTGGCCGAGCATATTTTTCAACTTCTTTTTGAATGTTTGAGAAACACTAAAAAAAATATGGTAATATTCTTATATATTTAGAAAACGTGGTTTATTCTCCAGTAACTGCGCTTTGTTTTATGTTGCAAAGAGCCATCAGGCATCAAAACGTATGTATTTTCTTACCTGTCGTAGTGTAAATCCTTCGAAAAATACTGTTTATGATGCGTTACGACCGTATGGCTGGCGTATACGTTGAACACTGTGTAATAACCCATCAGACATACAACGTCGTAACAACTTCGCTCCGAAATCACCGCGACGTCATGACGTCGTGCGACGTCATGACGTCGCTCGACGTCATGACGTCGCTCGACGTCATGACGCCGTGACGCTGCCGGAACGGCGACGTTGTTACGATGACGTCGGAGCGTCGTCGGAACGACGCTTTACGAACATACGATATTATTACGACGTCGGAACGACGTTATTACGATGATGTCGCGGCGACGTAGGAGCGACGTTGTTATGACATCTTTGTTAGTTGGGAGGTACCTATATATCCTTATATTTTGAAGGTTTTACCTCTTTAGCCTTGGGAGAAATTTATTTTCTTTCAAAATAGACACCTCTTGAGAAGGGACATGTTGTTCCAGAAGTTGCCTCCCTTGTAAAATAGCTGAAAATCTATCTGATGTACCTGGTCCCCTTAAATGTATATACACCAGTCATAAGCCATCGTCATGTTAGTTTCTTACAAATGTTTGATAAAACAAAGTGTTCATTGTGTTCATTACATTTTCAAGTTTTAATTCTTTAACGCTCAGCCTGCTGGGAGAAAATGTTCAACAGACGACATTTTGAAGCAATAGTTTTTCTATTTTTCCAGACAATAGGATTTGATATTCCATACCAATTGTTCCATTGAAGACAATTTGCATGAAATAGCAAAACCAATTTTCGGGGGAAAAAGTAAGAAAATATCCTTAATTTGTCGTCTGCTGAATTTGCCCAAAGTGTAGTAAAATTTAATGTTGTGATTTGCTGCGGGAAGAAATACACAAATCACTTCAGATAATCTATTATTATGTAGTTAATCTTTTTAATCAGTGTAATATTTAACACTATCAGATGAGAGATAACAGATTGTTTCTATTGCCAGATGTTAAGTAATAGTTGTAGCTCTGATGTAAAATTTCACCATTTTGTTATCCCCGTATTAATAGGTGATGACTGGGGATAATGTAGAGAGGTGTTGTCCTTTGAACTACCAATCAGTTTGATATCAATATAATAAACAACATTGATTAGTTGATATCATTAACGCTCGTAGGTTCGGAGAAACTTTCCGTCGAGTGGCGATGACAGGGGATAATTCAGAGAGGTATGGTCATTTGAAGTACCAATTTTCGTCATATTAATATAATAAACAACATTAGTGGATCGACACAGAAAAACAACACATACAGTCGAACCTCAATAGCTCTCTAACCCGGATGGCCCGTTTATCATGGCTAATTGCAACCCGTTTTTGAGTCCCATCGAAATTCATTCGATTGCTCAAGAAAACACATATTTAGGGAAATTTTGTTATTTTATTATGAAATTGTATGTTGTGTGTACTCATTAGCCTCATCGAGGAGATTCTGATGACTACACTCAACATACTAATATTTTGTAGAGGATCGACAATATTTCCCTAAATATCGCCATTTGCTTCCTGACCTGGCCTATGATTAATCGCACCGTGAATTATTATTTTTTGTACTGCCGTGACCTTGAAAATTAGGTCAAGGAGTTTACCAAAACCTAATCAGTTCTTTTTAATGGCCCAATTATATATCCATGAAACTTTGGTAGAAATTCAACCACTGGTTTACAAGATATTGTGTAGACAAAAAAGTGTCACGCCGACGCCAACGTCAACGCCGACGACAGCGGGATCCGCACAAAAAACAATCAAAATCAATATGCCCCCTCTCCTGGGGGCCATACTTAATTTGATAACTGTTTGCAGAGCTTCATTCAGACGTTTAGCGAGCACAAAATCTAACGTACAAACAGGAAGTGACCAAATCTAGTTGTGAAACACTGCAATATTTCATTTCGCAAAACTAAAATTTACAAACAGGAGACAGAAAAAAAGTTACATTTAAGTGTGCGTAATATGTACACATGTTATCAGTGTTTGAATACAAGACCGAGAAACTGTGCTTAAACTTAATGCTTATATTTGAGCGTCGTATAAAACAGACAAAGCGACACTTGGTCGTTGACGGTGCCACTGAAAGTGAACTGATAAGGCAAAAAAAAAAAAAAAAAAAAAAAAAAAAAAAAAAAAAACGAAACAAGGCTGCCCACATAACACACTGTACACTAAAAAGCGCACATAACTTCCCTAATACTCCATTACGAAAACACGCCTATACAAATATATAGAAAATTTCACCTCCAAAAACTGAAAATTTTCACATAAAAAACTCTGATATTTTTCATATTTCTGCTCAAAACATAGATTGTAGGTACCCGTTAGAACCGCCTCGGCGAGGCGGTTCTAAAGAGTACCCACAATCTATGTTTTGAGCAGAAATAAGAAAAATAATGTATACCCCTGTAAATCCCAGTTTTACTATATAAAAGTGGGGTTTAAGGGGGTCAAAATTATATGGGCGTGTTTTCGTGATGCTCGTAGATAACTGTTGCAAGGACCATTAATCTTAGAAAACAACCACCATCAGTTAATTCAAGTTACTTTTATGAATAATGAAATTAGCCGCTACGTCAGAAAACGTACCTGCGGCAATGTGCGCCCAGCGAAGATTCAGGTCAGCCTGCGCGAACGCGCAGTCTGATCTGAATCTTCGCTGGGCGCATTTCTGATAGCCAAGATGCAAAATTTCTTCATGCGTACAATGAAGACTCTGATCAGACTGCGCGGGTGCACAGGCTGATTTCAGTCTTCGTTGGGCGCATATGTCAGAACGTACGTTTTCTCACTTTGCGGCTCTAATGTACCTGCATAAAGAAGCTTAACGGAGAATCGCCGCCATACTGACAAATCCTTCAGTGGCTTCCCTTTGTATTGCGAAAACACAATTCCTGGAAATTTCTTATTCGTAAGACACTGCAATAGGACTATAAACACATTAATTTGTATCAGTTACCTATTAATCCTACGTATTCGGAATATTGAAAACCTTACCATATGTTTTCAAACTTTTCACAAAATCTGAAGGGTTGGTGGTGGTCTGTTGTGTAGTGGAAACAAAAGAAAGAAAGTACAGAACAAAATAAAAAAAATACAGAAAAATAACAAAAAAGAAAGATAGCAGAATCGCGTTCATGCTGGCTCCTCATCTTTCCTTATTTAAGTGCCTCGGGACGGCTGTGCTTCGAAGTTGTGACCCTTTCCTAGATACAATGTAACTGCATTTATTCAGTGATAAGAAGAAATAATAACAATTATACTGCAATATCCCACACGTTCCGAGCAGTGTCGGCATGAGGGCCACAATTGATATGTTTGAAAACGGTTTGATGCATGGCAAACAGTATAGACCTGCGGCGTTTGATCTGGATCTACACTGATGGCTCTCCACTTTCTGTTCGAATACGTAACAGTGCCAAAAAAAAATAGACATTTGTATCATTTACCTAAGGCAACTCTTATCGGTTCCATGGCTCCAGCTGTGAGGTGTTTTGTAATTACGTTTTTGTTTTTATTTCTCTACTTTTCTATAATATTTGCTATGGGTAGGCATTGTAATAACTTTGGCCAGTCCGTGTAAACAAGCACATATGAAACTGTATACGTCTAAGCCAAATACTCTAGTAGATAAGGCGCTTTTTTAACTGAATAATTTATAGAAAAAATACTAGTAAATACTTATCTGTACAGCCTTCTTATCTGGAGATTTCTCTATGCTATGATATTTCCGCTATGAAATATGACGAAAAAGAGGAAAATTTGGTTACAAATACTTTTAGACAGATATATGCACTTCAAAAAAGAAATTGAAAATCTTCTTTAAAGGCTCCATATTCTAAAAAAATGGACAGTTTTTATCCAATAAAGGTTAAAGAAATCGATATATGGTATTAATACGATTATAAAATGTGGTATCTGAAAGCCTGTAAAATTTCCGTTAGTCTCTCCTTTATGAACTGGATCAAAACTGAAATATTTTTTATCGTATCTCTGAATTAATGCTGGCAACATCAATTCAGAGATACAATATAAATCATTTTATTTGTGATCCAGTTCAAAAACGAGACACTAATTGAATTTTTACAGGTTGTCAGGTGCCACATTTACTGATTGTATTAATATCATATATCAATCTATTAAACCTTTTTTTTTTTATAATTAAGTGTCTATTTTTGAGGAATATGGCGCCTTTAAAACCCGCACATTTATGAAAGTCTACCTTATAATGGATACCCCTGCATAATCATTATTTTTCTATACTGTCGAACCTCAGTAACTCGAACTGATGGCTCGTTTACCATGGCTTATTCGAACTAGTTTTTGAAAACAAATATATATATATATATATATATATATATATATATATATATATATATATATATATATATATATATATATATATATATATATATATATATATATATAAGGAAACTGTCTTATTTTATCATGAAATTGTATTTTGTGTCTACTCATTAGAATAGCCTCATCGAGGCGATTCTGATGAGTACACTCAACATATTATTATTATGTAGAAGATCGAAAAGATTTTCCTAAATTATCATCATTTGCTTCCTGATCTTGCGCCAGGATCAACCCTCAGTGGCTCGAACTACCCATATCTCGAACAAATTTCCATAGTCCAAAGATTGTAATATAATAGAAAAGGAGTCCACATTACATATATTTGTTAATGTAACGTGAGTATGCACAGTTCGCTTATACCTGGAGATAGGTTTTGTCATGACGTGGCTCGTAAGTCGACATCCAAAATGCTTGAAAACATGAATCAGTGTCTCAGTAGCTTCATTATACTCGCAAAGATACAGTATCTTATAACAAGGGGGTCATGTCCTACCTTGTAGTCGTCAAAACTGATAAAGAGTGGGCTATCGGGTGCTGAAGATCTACCACTGACGCCAAAATAAAATGTTACAAGTTCTTTAAGTATTCGTAAGCGCAGTCATGTGTCATCTTATTTGTTCTGACTGTAACATAAGACCTTTAACAGGGAATCATCTGATTTGCGTTCAGAAGTGCAAAACTCTCGCGGACGTTATGATTTGCAGTCCTGTAATTGTAGGCAATCGACTTTTGTGTACAGGACTCCAGTATAAAACGTTCGCAATAGTTTTTGCACTTCTGAGTGTAGCCCAGTTCTACATAAACGCGAGATAAATATGAAAGGAGGGAAACAATACACGTCATAAAGATGGTGACTGTCACATAACTTCGACTTTATCATTTATTTCGTCTTATACTGAACCATTAAAACTGCAAATAGTATCTTATTATTAACACGTCGGGGTTGGCAACATTCTTTCGTGGAGATTGATCATGAAATATTTTCTACGGTCATTCTCTCCCTTCCGCTGATTCAAGAAGGGCAGTTATCAGTTTCTGGCGAAAGAATGTGCACAATACTGGTTAACCGCTTAGAGGACTAAGTCTGCCCAGTAAACGTGTGGTTGATAAACTGACCACGCTCGACATGACCCCATTGGGTTGACTGGGCCGTAAAACCTCAACACAAACAAACAAACACGTCGTGCATCGAAACTATCCATTTGATCTTCATTTATTGTCTGGCTTCCTAAAACATGGGCCTATGCATAAAGTGCAGATACGAAGGACGCGGCGTTTGACTGGTCTGCACTCTTTGCTAACGCATGTAAAATGTGAAAATGCCATGCCGAGTTTTTCTCTTAGAGAATTTGACCCCCACCTTCCCGACTATTACTATCTAAAAGTCGGGTTATTGCACTTCCATGTGTTTCTAATGACTGAGACCATAAAATTCTGCCCAGATATCAATAAAAAGATGTTCTGTTATGGAATTAGTCAAGTAAATAAGACAGTTAACTAGAAACCCACTCACAAAATTCTTAAATATAAAACACAATGAAATAGCTCAAAACCGATTCCAAAATCTACATCTGCATAAAAATTAATCAAATTACACAATTTTAAATGGTTTCCTATGTTAAAAAATAGAGATTTAAAGACTATATATTACAGTGCAGGGAACCAGTTTTATCAGAGAAAAGTAGTCCCCCAAGTAAATCTGGCAATACCACCTGTTATGAGCAGACTCATTAGTGTACGAGAGTTGAGGGCAGTAGCCATAAAACATCAGGGCCCGGTTGTTCAAAGCGTCGTTAGCTTAACGAGCTCGTTAAGGGTCATTTCGTTAACTGTTTCAGCAGATTCAATATACAAAATTCTGATATTTTTTGCTGAAAAAATGTGAGTAGCTTTTGCACTGCAAAAGCTACTCACATTTTGTCAGCAAAAAATTTCAGTATATTTGCGTATCACTTGATGTAAATTTTAACGTATCGTTAACTAACGACATCGTTAGCTTTGAACAACTGGGCCCTGGTTGACTTATCAGTTGAGCATGAATTTTTTTGCCACTTGTTTTTCTAAGAGAAAAACCGGTCATGCAATTAAGTTGAAAGGATACGCATTAAGGAGAGGGAGCTCTGTCAAATTTGTTCTGTCCCCCTTCTGAAAAAGGATCTCCTCTATAAGGAAAATATGTGCCCCACTTTAGAATAGATCCTTTCCAGAAGCTTTTTTCTGCATTTGCAGGAAAGCTAACAGCAATTCACAAAGTCATTTGCTTTGTAACAGAGGCGAAACATCTACCAGGCCCCGAGGTTATGAAACTTTTTTCGTGCTCAACTCAGCTGAGCATGAAATTTGTCCTGTTTATCAATCTAAAATTACTAACAAATGCAAATTCGTTCTTGCTTAACATAGCTGAGCATGAAAATTTCTCTGCTAAATAAATATGAAAATGCCAACTATTGTTGATATTTTCATATTTATTTGCAGAGAAAATTTCATGCGCAACTGAGTTGAGCTCGAAAAAACTTTTAAAACGTCGGGGCCAGGTGTATCAAGCCTCGTGGAGACAGGTTATGTTTAACACTCCTTTAATCGTAACAGTCTCATGTTTAACATCCCTTTAAATCCTGAAAGTCTCATGTTTAACATCCTTTTAATCTGAACAGCACTCCTTCTGAATTCCACCGTGATGAAATCAGCAAAAGACATCTGGAGAACCTACTGTCTTTACGCTAAATATTTGGACAGATAGGCCTTAACACATGTGACATATGATCAGGGTTTACATTGTTTGTCACTTATCCATCGGTATCAAGGTACATCAATACATAGCAAAGTGGGCTTGGTAATTGTTTAGGCAATTATGGTAAGGAATTATGGTGTCATACATGTAGGATAAATAAGGTATTACATTTCAGAAGCCCGCCTTTTAACTATTTGAAGTCCGTTTTCCTAAATATTGCCGATCCCTATGGACCCAATCAAGCGAAAATGAATCTCTGAGCATATTTGAAATGTGCCAAGCTGATTGTCCCGTTACGAAAACACACCTTTTGAAATATACTGAAAATTTTACCAGCAAAAAAAAAGAAAAAATATGAAAATTTTCCGATAAATATTTGGATATTTTTCATATTTCTGCTCAAAACATAGATTGTGGGTACCCGTTAGAATCACCTCAGTGAGGCGGTTCTAACGAGTACCCACAATCTATGATTTTGAGCAGAAATAAGAATAATAATGTATTCCCCTGTAAACCCCTGTTTTACTATATAAAAGTGGGAAATATAAGGGGGTCAACATTATATAGGCATGTTTTCGTGATGCTCTGCATTTACATAATCTTGTTCCAGGGCTATTTCTGTCAGTAGTATGCATAGAGGATATTTACTCTTTTGTTGTGAATACCATAAATATTTTCATGAAGTGTAATGAAAACAGCAGTTGTTTTACGAGTGCGAAGCAAGAGTGATAATTCGAATGTTTTCATTACACAAGATGAAAATGTTATGGTATTCACTGAAAAAGAGTATTTTTTTTCTTTTTATTTTATTGTTTACACACCAATGCGCGTTTCTGACGTCATAACTAACGTCACCAAACAGAACATGAACGTCATGGCGTCGACGTTCAGTGCTTACCATGTGAATTGCTGGATTGACAAAAACAAAAAGTTTCGGCAAATCAAAAAAAAAAAAAAAAAAAAAAAAAAAAAAAAATGTTACTGAAATGTTCTTTACATTCTAACTAAGAAAAATGCATACCAACATTTGATAGCTTAGCTCATAAACAAAGAAGTTAGAGGTGCTAAAAATCTGAAGTAGAGGTAACATCCACTTTTGAAACAATAAAGAAAACCGAAGTCATCCAAAGCTAGAAGTGAAAATATAAATCATATTAGTCACTAGTGAGTTGATACGATATCATTTCACTAGTGATTGAAAAAAGAAGGTAAGACAAAAGTCCAGGGAGTGCCACAATCACAAACCGAAGCCCTTCCCTGACACCAAGAGGAAAAGGACACAGACAAAACAAAACAAGTGCAAATCAAACAAACGTACGAAAAGCACCAATACTAGCTCTCTCTTCCCCAAGCGAGGTAATCGCAATGCTAAAAGGACTGAAAAACACAAGAACAAAATAACACAAGGCAAGACATAAAACAAATCGCCCCGTAGAATAAACCATAAAGCAACAAAGAGTAAGACTAAAACCGGGAACACTGCTTTAGAACGGTCAGTAGAAATAACATCGGGGGAGGGTGGGGTGTGTGGGTGGGTGGGGGGGGGGGGGGGGGGAGGGGGGCGCGGGGGGAGGGGGATTAAAGCACTTTTAAGGCCAGCCAACTTCACCCTGATTTTTTTTACCAGATATACACTGATTTCACCGCTAACAATAAAATAAAACGATTTTTTTTAAACGGATAATTAAAACCATCACGAAAACATGTCTATATAATTTTGACCCCCTTAAACCCCACTTTTATATTGTAAAACTGGGGTTTACAGGTGTATACATTGTTTTTCTTATTTCTGCTCAAAAACATAGATTGTGGGTACTCGTTAGAACCGCCTCGCCGAGGCGGTTCTAACGAGTACCTACAATCTATGTTTCGAGAACAAATTTGAAAAATATCAGAGGTTTTTATCTGAAAATTTTCAGTTTTTGGAGGTGAAATTTTCTATATATTTGCATAGGCGTGTTTTCGTAACGTCATTATGTTTTTACAGTAATATGATCTGATGATCTGTATTACATTGAGTGGATGTTCCAAGATCACAGTATCACACGGGATGACTGCATTTCAGAGTGATGGAAACATACAGGAGACGTGTGGAAACATTAGGAAAACATGCCTATTCAAATATACTGAAAATTTTACCACAAAAAAAAAAAAAAAAAAAAAAGAAATTGAAAATTTTCAGATAAAAAAAACTCATATTTCATATTTCTGCTCAAAACATAGATTGTGAGTGCTCGCCTCATCGAGGCTGTTCTAACGAGTACTCACAATCTATGTTTTTAGCAGAAATATGAAAAATAATGTATACCCCTGTAAATCCCAGTTTTACTATATAAAATGGAGTTTATGGGGGTCAAAATTATATAGGTGTGTTTTCGTGATGACATACAAGAGATGTGGAAACATACAAGAGACGTGTGGAAATATACAAGTGCCGTGTATATTTCCACACGTCTCTTGCTTGGTTTATTATATACCTTGCAAATTAAACCTTATTGCCCCAATTATAACATCAGCGCATAACGTTCTATAATATTTTCTCGAATAATAAAACTAAGAAGAAGAAGAAGAACACAGATAAATGCCATTTGCTACAATTTTTAAATGTAGCTTAAACGCTTTCAACACCGCAAACCAGAAAAAAAAATTTTGCAAGGTTTTTTTTTGTAAACAGTGTAGATCAACTTGAGACAGTCTCATTAGGATCTACACTGTGTGCCTTTTTCTATTTTGTCACTACTCTGTGTGCCAGTTTGTTTTCGAGTTTTGTCTACGCGTCACCCCTTATTGTGACAATGGACACATTTGATTTTATAGACGGAAAAGTCCATTCCAGAAACTCAGGGATGAAAGGGTAAAGTCAGCAGCTTTACGTTATCCAAAACTGATCTGTTTATTCATAACAATGGTCGTCTAGAGCAATTTAAGACAATAGATGGTTACCCACATTTCGCTCTAACTTCGTGACATCAATGTACTCAATAGAAAGGAAGGCAATGATCAGGAATCGATAAACTTACCTAACAACTTCCGTCCCAAGACACCAAAGGGAAAGACGAACGCAAAGCAACGGCGTCACAATCAAACCACTACAAACAGAAAGCCAAAAGGACAGTTTCTTTCCCAAAAAATGGCCAAAGGGCCATCCAAAATAAAAAGAAATCGCCAAAATTTCAAATTTCGTTTGAGAGGTTGTGATATGACTCTGGAATAATTGAAACTCTCAGACGATTCGGTTTTTGATCAGCTTTTAAGAAACTTTTAACTGTTTGAAATCATTGGTAAGTTTGAAGTCATTGGTAAGTATCTAATAAAGGACCTGATCGGACCCGCGATTAAGCAGGCTTATTAAGATCTTTGCTATCGCAAGTCACAGAGGTCATATTAACACTAGACGGCTCATTTATCCGTTTGTAAGTGAACTAAGTGAGCTTTGTTTAATTAGTACTGTGTCCTTGTTACGGGGTTAATTATGTAATTTAAATGAAACACACGGCATTTAATAACATATTAGAAATTAAGTTAAGTAGTTTGTTAAAAACGATATGAAAATCGGTTGATAGATAGCATAGATATTGAAGATCATCAAGAAAACAAGCCTATATAATTTTGACCCCCTTAAACCCCACTTTTATGTACTAAAACTCGGGTTTATAGGGATATACATTATTTTATTTCTTTTTGCTCAAAACCATAGATTGTGGGTACTCGTTAGAACTGCCTTGCCAAGGCGATTCTAATATGAGCTTAACTATACTTAATTTAGTGCCACAGAGGCCTTTCTGTTATTTAAACTTCATCAGTGTGGCTAAACCCCAAAAGATTGGAAATGAAACGTATGATGCGCATGTCTTGGCAAGCAGCAAGACATACAGAAAGCAAAATCAGCCTAAAAAGTGGATTCCGAACCCGCTAAGATACATGTCATTTTGACAAGTCAGTCTTAGTTTTAGAAATTTTTTGAATTTGTACTATAACAAGGATTAAGGTATAAAATAGTTATTTAATTCAGTACTTAAGTACTGACGTTAACACCGCAGTATCAACCTCAGCACTGAGGAACTGATACTGAGCTGATGATATCCTCGGGGACGAACGAATCATCCACCAGCAGAGATATCGACCCAGTGGTACTCTTTGTTGTTTTGTGGTTTATTCTACGAGGCAATTTGTTTTATGTCTTACCGTGTGTCATTTTGTTCTTGTGTTTCGCTTGGGGAAGAGAGAGCTAATCTATGTGCTTTTCGTACGTTTGTTCGATTTGTGCTTGTTTGGATTTGTCGGTTTTCTCTTCCTCTTGATGTCTGGGAAGGGCTGCGGTTTGTGATTGTGGCACTGCCTGGATTTTTCTCTTACCTTTTTTTTCATGTCTGAAACTTCTTACTATAGAAAACATCTTTTTAACGCTCGCCTCATTATCCAGGAGCGGATCCAGGATGATTTCTGAGGGGTAGGGCTGATTTGATCAATTTACCGTACTTAAGATACATGGATGTGTTCGGACTGACATACCTGGGCAAACAATCTAGACTCAGATCAGACTCCGCAGAACTCGGCGACTGATCAGGTTCTACACTGATTTCCACTTTCCCAGCAATTTAAGATACATTCACTAATAGTAAATCGACTTGTTGAGGTTTAGGGGAAAATAGGTATCCAAAATTTATCAAAATGAAAAACTTCTCATTGAAAGTTTGCGTCAAAGTAAGGATTGACTAAACCCCTGAATCCACTATGGATCCGCCATTGTTATCAATGTACCATCATCGTCAATCAGTTGTCTATAGTTTGTAGTATCAGCGTCTCAACAACTAGCTAAATATGACAGAAGATCAGGGCCCGGTTGTTCAAAGCGTCGTTAGCTTAACGAGCTCGTTAAGGGTCATTTCGTTAACTGTTTTAGCGGATTCAATATACAGTATTCTGATATTTTTTGCTGAAAAAATGTAAGTAGCTTTTGCGCTACTCACATTTTTTCAGCAAAAAATTTCAGCATATTTGCGTATAACTCGATGTAAATTTTAACGAATCATTAACTAACGATGTCGTTAGCTTTGAACAACTGGGCCCAGATAACCAAGAGGGAAATGTTACCAAAGATTAGCAAGACTGTTTCACTGCGCATGCGTGAATCACTAACAATGTGCTTGAGCAGTAGTAAACAGCAGACGCATGCGTAGCGGTCAAACAATTATTTTAACAGCAAATGTCAGATTAATAATAATTAGAGTCAGCAAACAACAGCAATTAGCAAAATTAAAACATCAAAGATAGTCGCTGTTTATTTTGTTTAATTTTCTAATGTCTAGAAATAGAAAGCGAGATTTGAAGTCCTCATCAGATTGCGAGGACTATCACTGCGTTTTAAAACGTTCTTGAACGGAAGCTGGCTATCATAGGTCAAGCATAGTAGTGAAAAATGTTGGGAGTTTTACATTTTCAATTTGGTGTACATTTATTGCACATTTTCGTTTTTTATCAATTGCATAACAAGATAGAGAAGTAAGCCATCTATATTAATAAAAAAAGAAAGATAAACATTCGTGTAACATATTTTGTAAATATTTACAGCGTGATAACCGAATAAACAAATTAAAGTGGTTTTCTCTAAAAATATAAATACTTGTATGCAGCAAAGGCCACATTCACAGAACACAGACCTCTCAGGGCACTGAATGTTGTTTGAATTACATGAAACGACAGTATTGCATTAAAAGCAGTGTCGCACGTTATTAACAGCCGTGCATTAACCAGCGAAAAGCCATGTATTAACAAGGCAATTCACGCGCTGTTAATGCATGGCTACGCAACTTTCAATATGCTCGTACCGGGGCCACAGAATGGCTGCCGTCACGAGATGTGTACTGTCCTGCCCCAGAACGAACATTGTCCGTGGAAAAAGCGTTCATGTGACATCGGTGAAAAGGCGAAGCAAAATAGTGCAAGAAATAACGCGAAATGTAGTAAAGTGTTTTTTAGTTTTTATGCAATAAAAGCGATCGAATATGTCTTTTTCAATGCATTAAAATTCGCCAGGTCTCTTGGGAGGTGTTGAAAACCGTGGCCTTCGGCCTCGGTTGTCAACACCTCCCACGAGACCTGGCGAATGTTAATGAATAAAAAAAGCATATTCAATCCTTATATTACGAAACAAAGCACAACGAAGAGGAACTACAACAAAATTACCAAACTAGGAACAATCAACAGTAAATCTGTTGGATAGTTCTGAACAGTAAATAACAACAAAGTCAGAAACTTATGTACTGCGCCTTATAAAAGTCCTCCAAAACGACCAAGTAAAAAACTCCCGCACCCCTGCGCGCACACACACACACAAATACACATACAATGATAATATAAAAGTCACATCAACAGCTTCAGACCATGTCCAAAGCATCAGCAAATTTTCAAATAAATCGGTCAAAAACTCCTGGAGAAGTTGTGCATGCAAGGTATGACTCTCAGCTACAAAACATCCTCCAAATAAAGACTCCAAAAAATTAATGATTTCATGAAAATAAAACAAAGTCACAGACTAAGTCCATTTACCTATGTAAGTTTTAATCGATCAGTTAAATACTGTACTCGTAGGAGGAAATGCGTATAAGGTTAAATCCACATACACTAAGTAAAACAAAATCCCCAAAAGAAGACTAAGTCGAAACCCACAAAATGTGGATGTCACGTGCCAACCTGTAGACATGACCAAACTCGCTTGTCAAGTTTTAAAAAGATCAGACTGGAACTGTAAGAGGACTTGTGCACATAAAGTACCCTATTTCTTATCATTTCGATAGTATTAGCGAAAACAAATGACCAATTTCAAAATGCAGAAAACGCAATAAAAATGTACAGCTTTAAAAAGGTAGCGTGATCAAGCGGGGTGTGTTGCTCTTACAAGATACCTACTATCTATCTTTATTAGTATTTGAGCGGAAAAAAAGTAATAAAACTAATAAAAGCAGTATACTTGAAGCACATGTATATAGACAGATCGTGACATAAACACCTGTTAATTTTAAAATAAAGATCGACCTTGAATTAAAGAAGGAGTTGCGAAAACAAGGTGCCAATGATATTAATTAAATAGTTTCGGATCGTTGACTAAGGTGGTTGTCATGTCCCAATATAGTAAGGACTTAAAAAACATATCTTTTTCCAGAACCGCGGAATATTTTAGATTGATGCTTGGCATATAACATCAGTGATAAAAGGTTTATCAATTTTGTTTATCTAATGATTCTTGGCTAATCTTTGACTTTTTTCATTTCAACGCCAGATTTGCTATACATTTGTCTATGGCTAAAATGTTGGAAAATTATTTCATTGATATGTATTAATGACTAAAAAGCTTACATTATGTGACATTTCTTCAATATTGCAATATAATGTGCAATAAATTTTAAAGTGTCACAAATCCAAGATTGTAATGTTATCTGATAATGGCCACAATAAACGTTTAGAGATTGGATCAATTAGTGTGAATAGTTTCGTTGAAACAGGAAATAATATGTTTTTTTTTTTTTTTCAAATAGCTTTAGAGGACTTGATAAGAAGGAATATTTGGTGATAATTCTCGGATCTTGTTTTCTTTTCTTCCCTCTGAAAGCATATGCTGAGGTATTCATTTAGAGCGCCTCGATAAGGCACTTCTAATGAGTGCCACAGCATATGTTGTGTATGGAGAAATAAGAAACATTACCCCCAGAACTAAAGAAAGATTATTCACCTTGACAAGTCCTCTGAGCTTATATCCAAATGATAATTTGTCATCTGATCAGGAACTACCATATTTGGTTTTTGTCTTTAAATTTCAGATATAGATATCAACTTATTCCCAATAGATACTTTGTTTTAAAAATTGCAGACTACAAACGACATCTGAAATTGTTAACACAATCACCGAGGTCTTACAAATGGATTATCATTTCGTTTAGAACCACTTGCTGTATCGTATCCTTCCTTTAATTTCGAAATTATAAACATCAAAATAATCGACCATGCTTTATATCGCTCCGCCGTGAACTTGTCCTGAAATTTCTCCTTCCATATGCAAAGTATTGCTTCGGGGCACGAGTCCCAAAATATGGTGTGAAATCCTTGAAAACTATAATGTTGTTTTCCCATTTCTATTAGCAAAGGTGTGATGACTGTTTCCAACTCATCTATGTGATTAATAACTGTTTCTATCGACTGCATCATCCTAGTAGCATGGCCTTTGAAAACTGTGTCCTCAGCCGAGTCACTCTTACTGTGCTTTTGTGGAAACAAATCCTTTATTGCAGGAGTTAATTCAAACATTTTTAAGAAAACTTTATTTTCCAGTCTGGAAATATCCGTCGAGAGGATTTTCCAAGTTCTTTTTATAATACGTTTGTCTTCGCTATTTAACATGTGTGTGTCCTTTGTTTTATTTTTGCAATTATTTTCTTCTGCAACTGACACGTTAAAGCTAGATGTAGCAGACACAGTACAACCCATAGCTTTAGGTGACTTGATTATATATTCACTTGTATTTTTAGAAATATGTAAATCTCCTACCCGTGACGGTAGAATCGTTGATAGACGGAGACCAGAAAATAATACCAGCTGGTAAAGTCCCAGATGACCGTCCTGATTAATGCACTATGTCCGAAGTATAATTTGACTTTGGTCCCATTTCCTACTATTTTAAAGCTAAGGAATTTGCAAAAGTTGTCTAACTTGTAAATCTACCCAGTGTATCAATTCATTCCTCTTGAGCACTTCATCAGATGAGTTTAGTTTAAACATATTTTATTCAGAACAGTTCACATATACAAACAGTACACAGAAACATAACATGTAAGCACTGAAAGGATTAGATCAGATGAGTTTCAAAAATCAGACGCTGTATCAAAATGAGGCAGTCGGCCTATTTTGTTGACTATAGCCTAATTAGAGTGCTACTAAGGCACTAGTTCGTTATATCGCAAATGTGTTAATTGTATTTAAAACACCATTAAATTAAATTCGAACCATTCGATTCATTACACCTAAGAAGGTTGATTAAGAATAGAACAGACCACATAAACACTAATACAGTACATGTTCGCAAACCTGAACAGGCACGAAAAGTGTGTGTATGTGTGTATGTGTGTGTGTGTGCGTGCGTGCGTGCGTGTGTAGAATATTGGTCAAACAGAGCGTTACTGCACAATGTATTATCCGAATTCTTTCGAACTCCTTCTTCAGGGGTGTTTACTGAAAATAATGTACCAAATACACAAAAATAAAGTACAAATTCACATAAAATCTTAAGCATTAGGTTATACGAGGGATGTACGAAATGAATTGCTTATTGTCCTCTAGCTCGATATCCACGTGGGGCACGATAAAAACCAATACATACCTGTATAGGGTTATTCAATATCTACACAATGGTGTATAAATGTACATGTTAGACTAAGTGTAAGACATAAAATTTGCCATTTGAATACACGCAGTCATTGACCACTGCAGTAAAAATGGTTGGTAGAAGCGTCGACAAAAAAGATGAAATACGGGCTTACATCAAAGCTCGCTCAAAACTTGGTTGTTCTTTGAAGAAGCTGATGACTGAAATTTCTACTGCTTTTGGACCTTCTTGTGTGTCTTATGACACAGTTCGGCGGTGGAAAAAGAAATTTGAGTCTGGTGTAGAGTCCATCAAAAATGCACCGAAATCTGCATCTCGTAAAGAAATCGTTTCCAAAATAAAGGAAATCATTGAAGGAGATGCCAGATTTACAGTTCGTGATATTGCACGAAAGGTAGGCATGTCACTTTCAACGGTTCACCTTATTTTGAAGAAGCATTTGAAAGTCAGAAAGATTTCTGCTAGATGGGTGCCACATCTGTTGACTGACGAGCAAAAGAGGCAACGGGTTAAAGTGGCCAAAAAGCTGCTTCAAATGTTTCCAAAATATGACAAAAAGCAGTTTGCCAATGTCGTCACAGGTGATGAAACCTGGGTCCATTATTTTGAGCCCGTCAGAAAGGTTAGCAGTAAGATCTGGGCCACTAAACACAGCAAACGCCCAATAATTGCCAAACGTTCTTTGAGTACAAAGAAGGTTTTGTATGCAATAATCTTCTCTGGTGAATGAGTCGCAATAAAAGTACCAGTGAAAAAGGGCAAAAGCATCACCGGAAAGTACTACAAAGACGTAGTACTGATGAAACTGAAAAAGTATTATCAGAAACGACGCCCTGCCACTGGTTTTAAACATGTCCGTCGTCTACATGACAATGCCCCAGCTCATACCTCCGCAATAGTTACGGCGTTTTTGAAGAAAGAAAAACTAACTGTTTTGCCTCCCGCCCTCCGCCTCCCCCCTCCCACCCCCCCCCCCAACGGTATTCCCCGGACCTTGCCCCATGTGATTTCTTTTTGTTTCCGAAATTGAAAGCATTCCTTGCTGGGCGGAAATACCAGTCCCGACAGGCACATGGATCTGCCATTCATCAGTACCTTATTAAGCGTACCGTGACGCCTTCAAAAAGTGGATACATCGGCTTAAACTTTGCATTTCTAGCCACGGGGAGTACTTCGAGGGCATGAAATGAGTACTTTTGGGCTAACTTGACATTTGAAGTCTGCAGATAGAAATAAGCAATTTATTTCGAACATCCCTGGTATTGAACATTTCATATCAGAAATCTGAATGCATAGCTGTTTTTTTTTTTTTTTTTTTTTTCTAAATTTTAAACTTTCAAATTTGATGCGCTATGCTATTTGAATGCAGAATGAAGAATTTGTTTTTCATTTTCGCAGACCACAAATACACATCACTAAAAGTGTAGAGTTTTAGATTCCAACGCGTCTTCAGGCGGACAGTGAAGATTTATGAGCCTGTGTGAATGCCCAGACTGAGCTGAGTTTTCTGAGTCTTCGCTGGGCGCTCATGCAGTCTTGTTGGAAATGTGTCCCGGCTGATATGACTCGTAAAACTGAAGCTGTCATATAAAGCTATTAAACAATACTCGCTGAGCAGGTACTGATCTGATCAGTTTTATTCATCTGGTGTCGATGAAGTGTATTAAGTCTACAAATCCAGTGACTCTCGAGTTGCTTGTTTTGCCCGCTCAAATTTGGGTCATGATCGACAACATCAACTATGATACAGTGAAGCCTCGTTACAACGAAAGCATTTGTTCTCGGAGAAGTTGCAGTTGAAATGATGTAGCTGAGGTGAAGAATCCTTCATGTGGAGAACAAAATATTAAAAAAAAATTATAGTTTATTTTTATTTTTTCATTTACATATGTTTTGGATATTTGTTAAATCGCCTTACTTATACTTATATTTCTAGGAGACATATATCAGCGCTACGCTTCTTTTCTGATCCTATTATTGTATATGTGTTTACTCTGTGTATGCGACTAAATGGATTAATAAAATAGTGTTTGAGCCAACAAATAATTCAAAACGTATGTCTCTTGAAGTATGAAATGCATAATTTCTGACTGTCACCTCCTGAGCGAAGGTTTTGTGTCATTCAAATTACCATGATAACAAATTCTGTTGTTTTATCGAGTGTAAATATATAAAAAAGTTGACTGTGTAATCAAAATGAAGACGCAATAAAATGAAATGACTGACGAATGAGCTTTTGGTATTCCAGCCAAATATGTGGCGATCCGTCCTTTCCACTCTCATTATATGTTTGAACGCCTTGTATAGCTTTTGCTGCCATGTGGTCGTAAGAGGAATACATTCGCAGGCATTTCTTGGGAGACCGCTCGTATGCTTTCTCTAGAATGTCTGTCTAGAATGTCTATAAGGTTTTAGGGTTTTCTATGGAAAAACTTCTTCAACTAGTTAGGGGAGGACGATGCGTTCCAGTGACTCTGACGGACGCTTTTGACATTAAATATTTGGATCAGTGACTATTTATGGTATGAAAGGCCTCCAAAACTATTGTCAGATGAGCCCCATTATGAATGTCTCCAAATATAGATATGTTAGTATTATTTTACTGTTTGGAGCTGCATCAGGTCTTTAAATGCACGACGGCGGTTCGGGCCTCAGACTCAATGACGGCCTCTTCGTAAAACTTTAACCTATGGGTTGGAGCTTGACGATATGTCTTTGGCTTGGCCCGCCGTGGTTCAGCTATTGGTTTTTTCATTACTCTGGCATACAGTAGAATTAGCCATGAGTACTCGTCTTTGTTTATTATAGTGATTAATTTGATTTTTATGTTTTCGCTTTGATGCATTGACTGAGTTGGGAGCCTTTATGCGAACCGATTGTTTTATATAAGTCTAGCATCGGGACCGAGGGTGCAATTGGCTAGCTGTTAAAAAGTGCTTTAAACCCTTCGGTGGTTTACTCTACTGACCGTTCTAAGGCGGTGGTCCCGGTATTAGTCTTACTCTTTGTTGCTTTGTGGTTTATTCTACGAGGCGATTTGTTTTATATCTTACCTTGTGTTATTTTGTGCTTGTGTTTTTCAGTCCCTTTAGCATTGCGATTACCTTGCTTGGGGAAGAGAGAGCTAATCTTAGTGCTTTTCGTCTGTTTGTTCGATTTGAGCTTGTTTGGTTTTGTCGGTTTTCTCTTCCTCTTGGTGTCTGGGAATGGCTGCGGTTTGTGATTATGCACTCCCTGGACGTTTCTCTTACCTTTTTTCGCGCGATTAAACTAGTTGAAACCCACTAGATTTTCAACCGACCGTACCGTGGCGGTTCACTATATCATTTCTTCTGTCTTTGGTGGTTTTATATCTGGCGTGTGTTTTGTCATTGTTTATTCCTCAACTCTCATTTTTTCTCCTATGCTTAGTGCTCCTGTGCTCCTGTGCTTTGTGATTGTAGCATTTCTTGGGGAAAAAAGGTAAGAGAAAAGTCCAGGGAGTGCCACGATCACAAACCGCAGCCCTTTCCAGACCCCAAGAGGAAGAGGAAACCGACAAATCCAAACCAGATCAAACGTACGAAAAGCACTAAGATTAGCTCTCTCTTCCCCCAGCGAGGTAATCGCAATACTTAAAGGACTGAAAAACGCAAGAACAAAATGACACATGGAAAGACATACAACAACAAATCGCCTCGTAGAATAAACCACAAAGCAACAAAGAGTAGGACTAACACCGGGACCACCGCCTTAAAACGGTCAGTAGAGTAAACCACCGAAGGGTTTAAAGCACTTTTACAGCTAGCCAACTTCACCCTGGAAACCCACACACACACACACACACACACACACACACACACACACATATATATATATATATATATATATATATATATATATATAATCTTGAAAGTAAGATGCAAAATGAACCTTGCATTGGTATCAATCCCTCGTATCATGATAAAATAACCCATTGATTGTCGCTCAAGACATTTCTAATTTACAATTTTTCTGCCTTTTCTGCATCTTAATTGTACTGAACAATATTTTTTTAAAAGAAATAGCCTTTAATAACCTAGCAGATTAGCGTTTAAGTATTTGTTACTTTTTATATGTCGTAAACACGTTACTGACATCTGAACTTTTTACAGATAATAACAATAATCATATTTTGGCTACTACAACTTACCACCACTTCCACAGAGCTCGAAGACATGAAACGATAGAGAGAGCACTTTATAACATTTCAGATTGTAAAACTAGTACCTTTCATTCGTTGTGTACCGTCTCCCCTCTCTGGACCCATTTATCCAGAGCATTGATTGAAATAAATATCTAATATTAAACGTAAAGCTTGCGCATACAGGTAAACCTGTGTAAAACAGAAGTCTAATGGAAAGCAAAACAAAGTGGTTGTTTAAGACAGGTTTTTGTTATACAGGTAAATTTACACTTATTTTCTTTCCATGGATCTTTAAAAAAAACAGACGTTTATTTATAGGGTTTTTTTAATGCAGCTGGCTTTAAGATAGGTTCGAATGTATATTTGTCCACACCACCAATTCTAACGTTGCTAGTTTGTGTCATACAGAAGGCGCTGAAAGTATTTGTTTGTTTATTTATTTGTTTGCAGTAAAACTTCACTTACTTGAATACCGTTGTTGTTACCGTGGCTGATTTGAACTTGTTTTTGAGTCACTACATTGATTCATCAGAATAGGATATCAGATACTTCCAAATTTTCATCAAACATAAGTAGTATTGGACACATCCCAAAGCAAATACTTACTTACTGGAACAGTTTCGGTTCTCATCGAGAACAATCATATTACCGTCACCTTGACCTCGTGACGTCACGGGATTAGGACTGCTTACAATTAAACTGGGTTTCAAATGGTAAACATATGCCAGAATATGTTACTCAGGTTGTATTTCCCCTTATCCTACCAGCAGATAAAGGTAGAGCAACAGTGATAGTGTGAGGACAAAATGGATCTGCTGATGAGCTGTTGATAAAACTTATAAGCAACTCAGCAAGGATCCGACACACAAATATAAAACAAAGCTAGTAGACATTTTAAAGATACTGAAAACGAGGATGAGATCTCGTTAGCCCATTTAACCGCCTTTATCCCACAGCAGAGAACATTCCCAATATGTATTGTATACTGAAGATATATACATAAACAAAACACCCCTCTCCGACCGATAGTCGACTACACAGCGTCTTTAGACTAAAACACATCTAGGGCTCAGGCAGAGATCCTTGGTCCCTTAGTTGGCACCACTGAGAACCATTTCAAGAACTCAAAGAACTTCAGCAGGTAACTGACAGGGGTCATGATTGAAGAAGAGAAAATATTCAATTTGCATAATGTAGTTTATCTCTTGACCAATATCTCGATAGACAAGGCATTGGAGGTAATTTGCAGTAGACCGCGAAAAGGACAGTAAACTTAAACCGAGAACACAGTTACTTGTCTCGGATATTATAGAGCTCCTAAAATTGGTAATAACTATAACTTATTTCTCGTTTCGATGTAAAATATACCAGCAAAAGTTTAGTACGACAGTGGGTAGTTCTGTTTGTCCAATAGTCGTGAACTTGTACATGGAAGTTTGGAACAGCATGCTATCGCTACAGCAGTAGTCACTTGTGCCCCTCGATTTTGGAAACGGTATGTGGACGATATTTTAGAAATCATTAATAAATGGCAAGCAGATAATCTTACACAGCACCCAACTCAAGCTGATGCCACAGAGAGCATCAAATGCACAGACAAAGAGGAACAAGAGATTAATACACTGATTAATAAATTGAGAAAGGAGGAAGTGGCAATCGAGTTGTTGGTTTACCGTTAATCAACTCGTACGGACCAATATCTCCAGTTTGATTCACACCACCCCTTACAACATAAACTCAGTGTAATCAAAACATTACAATGGTTACGGCGGAAAAGGACAGGGAAGAAGAGCTAGTGCATATAACATCTGAACTTAGGACATGTTGGTATCCACGGTGTTTGATAGAAAAAAGTAAAAGACTTTGAGGTAGATAAAGAGAAGAAAAACTGGAAAAGGAAAGAAAAACACTCAAAATTGACTACGATAAATCCAAAGCTTGTGGGGCTATTCCATATGTCAAAGGCTTAGCGGCTAGGAAAGCTTTATCAGAGTAATGAAAAAACAACATATCAGTATCTATGCGACTGCATTATACGCAGAGGAATGCCTTAGTCCATTCCAAAGATGAAGTGAAAAAGTAAAATACTTGTGGAGTCGTGTACGAGATCTTGTGCCACAATTATAAATTAAAATACATATGTGAAACAGGCAGAACATTCAACACGAAACTGAGGGAACATCAGAAAGATGCCAAAAAACGTACCATAGTTATAAACCATGTTTGATGAATATTTGGGATGCTTCTTTTTGAGTCCCTTGGAAGTTCTTCTAATAATTCAAGAGAACAAATATTTAGGGTTATTTTATGAGAAATTGTCTTCTCATGAAAATGTAAGTTGTGTGTACTCATTAGAATAGCCTTGTCGAAGCGATTGTAATGCGTACATTAAAAAATTATTATTTTATAGAATATCCCCATTTGCCTCCTGACCTTGCACTGTGATTAACAATCAGTAGCTCGAACTAACCCTGTGTAGAAAAAAAATCAATAATCGCAAAGATGTTCGAGCCAATGAAGTTCGACTGTATATGCAAATAAACTGGTTTTGTTGACATGGGCATGCTATCGCCTTGTCCTACCAGTCACATTCACTGACATGGGCATGCTATCGCCTTGTCCTACCAGTCACATTCACTGACATGGGCATGCTATCGCCTTGTCCTACCAGTCACATTCACTGACATGGGCATGCTATCGCCTTGTCCTACCAGTCACATTCAATGACATGGGCATGCTATCGCCTTGTCCTACAAGTCACATTCACTGACATGGGCATGCTATCGCCTTGTCCTACCAGTCACATTCACTGTTGATAAAGATCATAAAAACATTTCTCTTTTTTGCTGTTCTTTCTCTTGCCAACTACCTGTCTCACTCTAGTGAATCAGCTATTAGTTAAGGGGAATTACTGCGCCGCCAAGAGCAATCAGTCATTACTTGCGGTCTTACTGAAAGGAGCTACCATAAAGGAAAACAAATGTCTTCCAGCAAATGCTTTATTTTAAAAAATGTTCTCTTTTAAAGATGAATTTATTTATCTTACACCATGGTGTATGACAATGCAATTTTGTATCCATCATTGACATGCGCATATGAAACGCCTCCTATTCTTATAATAAAAATCCTTGTTTCGTTATCTTTCAAGACCGCCACGGATAGAGTAACCACAAAATGCCTTTCAAACAACATAAACAAATAGAAAAAATAAATAAATAAAAGTACCTTTCTGTAAAAAAATGCTTTATAATGTGGTATATTCTTATCTTTTGCTAGCAGCATTACGAAAACAAGCCTATTCAAATATCTGAAAATTTTACCACCAAAAAATTAAAATTTTCAGATAAAAATTCTGATATTTTCATATTTCTGCTCAAAACATAGATTGTTTGTACTCATTAGAACCGCCTCGACGAGGCGGTTCTAATGAGCATCACAATCTACGTTTTTGAGCAGAAATAAGAACAATAATGTATACCTCTGTAAACCCCAGTTTTACTATATAAAAGTGGGGTTTAAGGGGGTCAAAATTATATAGGCATGTTTTCGTGATGAGTACAATAACATCATTCTATAAAGGTTAACCTTAATTCACTACTTTAATAGTACAATAGTAGGGATAAGAAATTACGACGACGGTCATTTGATGACCAGTCTCCTCAAGATGTGCATTATTTGACCTTATCTAATTTGTATTAGCATCACGTAAACAGTTTTATAACTGCATTACCAAAACACACCTATCCAAATATATTGACCAGTCTCCTCAAGATGTGCATTATTTGACCTTATCTAATTTGTATTAGCATCACGTAAACAGTTTTATAACCGCATTACCAAAACACACCTATCCAAATATATTGAAAATTTCACCACCAAAAACTGAAAGTTTTCAGATAAAAATTCTGATATTTTTTCATATATCTTCTCAAAACAGATTGTGGGTACTCGTTAGAGCCGTCTCAGCGAGGCTGTTTAACGAGTTCCTACAATCTATGTTTTTAAGGAGAAATAAGAAAACTATAATGTATACATCTGTAAACCCCAGTTTACTATATAAAAGTGGGGTTTAAGGGGGTCAAAACTATATAATTAGGTATGTTTACGTGATGAAACTCACCCAGCTGCCTTTTCTATTATTTTAAGTCTATCAGTTCCTAAAACGAAATCAGTATTTCTGCTTATGGCTGTGTTTAGTGTTGAAGTAATTAAATAAACTTACTATTTATTAGGCTACCTCTGAACAGTGGCGGAGCCTATATAAATGGTCTATGTTTTATCTGACATTAAAATCTGCCCACCTGTCTTAACCATTAACCAATTGACAACAAATAATAACAGAATATTGAAAGACCAATACTGAATTTTTGAGAAAAATAAGAAAATATCACTTATGTCGTCTGTTAATTTAGCCAACAAAGCGTTCTAGTTTTACCTTTACCATTCTCTAGGTAAATTCAGCAGATGGCAAATTGATGACATTTTTTGTTATTGTTTTCGTTTTCTGTTTCTTTAGAAGATAGGCTTTGACATTTGCCAATTGTCTCGTAATGGATATTTTCTGGGAAAACTAAGAAACATGTTTCAAAATGTCGTCTGCTGAAAATTCTACAAAGAATGCTAAACGTTTAAACTTTTAAACTTTGTAACATGAAGTGACCCCCGTTTAAAATTTCAAGCATAATCAATATGACCTTGTCACTTCTTCAAGCGTGGCTAGATGATATCCCTTTTTCAGTTTCTCCATTATAAGCACAAGCAAATGACCCCATGCGACTGTGCACTCAGTCGTGAAACAATCATCAAGAACGGTTTTCCACGCATGCAGAATTGCATCATAAAAGACTTGAAAATATAAAGGCTTGAATCCAGTGAACTTTGTATGTTGTTTTCCAAGTGTAAGAAGCGTATCTGGCCATTTACTGTCGATGTCATCAATGTTATTTATAGCTGCCCCGATCGCCTGCATAAATCGAAGGGAGTGCCTTCTCAGCTCCGTGCTCCTTGGTAATTCCTGGTTATCTATATCTTTGAAGGAAAACAAACACTTTATTTCGGGATGTTCCGTGAAAATCCGCATAAACACCGCAGTGCCAGTCGCTTCCATGTCAGCAGATAATGTTTCCCATTGACGTTTAATTATAGTCTTTTCCTCATTAGATATAACAATGTCTGGTTCCCGAAACCTATCAAAGAATACCGACTTATCTTTCTTCGCGGTAACAGGTTTCTTGGTAGCAATGGACTTAGAAGTTGTACATCCCATCTCGTCCAGGAATGTATTCAAACTGCATCAAGTATTTTGGCAGCAATGAACTTAGATGGTGTACAGTCCATCTCGTCTATGAATATATTCCAGCTGAATCAGCTGATGAATGTTATTTTGAAGCACTTTGCGACTGATGCACATTTTGCAGCTTACAGAGCTTAATGCATTATTGAATATCAGCATATTGTTATCCTAAATCATAGACAGTCAATCAAGTTGCAATACTTAATACGTTATATACAAGTTATATATACTACGCATCAATTCTCAACCAGACAGTGTCTTCGAAAGTCCAAAATATGTAAAAAGGACTGAATACACCTGGAAAATTGTCCGCCATTATCTATCAGGGAGATAACTTTTTGTGACTTCCTGTTTGCATTCTTCCATGCGTAGTCCCTTCTTAAAAAGGGTCTACTCAAAAAGGAAAGAATTTGCTCCCTTTGGGAGCAAATTCTTTTTTTAGAGTAGACCCCTTTTCAGAAGGGCTGCCAATCAGTTGGACAGGCCTGAAAGCATATCCATTCCCCTATAAAAGGATTCATTTCAAACCCTTACATATCGAGAGATGGCAATAGTCTTCAAAATCAGTTTAAACATCATGATATTTAAATCCAGTTTTGTTTCTGCTATGACAAGCACTTTTCTCAGCGGAAAAGATTCACTGCTTGTTAGTTGGCGAAGTTCATCAGAATTTCTATAAATAAGTACAAAATATTAATCAATTCCTTTTGTATGATCATCGTTTTATTTAAGTAAATCATGGTTGCTACGTATAAATAAAAATATTTTCGGTTCCTTTTGTATTATCATTGTTGATTTAAATAAATGATTGTTTCTACGTATAACTTAAAATTTGATACTTTGTCGAGTTTTTTACATTGCTGTTATATATTTGTCTGGAAGAATGACGTTTTAAAAGAAGATTGGCAATTAAGTTCTTATTGTTATGATTTTAACGCAATCACTTGTCACATCTTAAGGGGAATGGATACTCTTTCAGGTGATATAACCCTGTCACTATTGTTTTGCCTCCCTTAGGAAAAAGAATTCATTCTAAAATGAATTAACTGCCATTTGGAGAAAATTCTTCACTTGTAGAGTAGACCCCTGTTCAGAAGGGACTTGCTGTACGGGAGAGGAAACGGGAAGTCACAGAAGTTATGTTTCTTGATAAAATGGCGGAAAAATTACCAAGTATATCCATTCACCTGAATAAGTGATAATGGTCGGTCTCAAAACGGATGCTAATTATGGGAAAATCACATGGTGCTTTTTGCACCGTGACATGTAAAAACAGATCTTTTGGTCATTAGCAAACAACCAAGGATAAAAAAGGACCTCGCTACAATGCATGGTCATCAGAAAATTTGCTCTTTTATCGATATATCCCACCTGCATCCATAAAGTCTATTATCGGACCGGGAAAGAAAGAAACGAACCACGTGGAAGTGCAGCTTTCTGCTTTAGTGCAGATTTTTTGTCCATTCTGATGAGGTTCAGTTATGTTTAAATATTGCTGACACGCACATAATGGTACATGTCACTTATACAAGATAAAAAAGGTAAGAGAAAACCATACTTTCCTAAGTGTTCGGATAGTTTAAGTCCTTGCTATATTCTCCCAAAACTTGAGCAGGTCCATTTTATTACTGGTGGATGTGTGTTGAAGTAAATTTTGATGATTGAATGGCAAACAATGTAGACCCAGATCAGACTCCACGTTCTGTGGCGTATGACAAGGATCTGTATTGTTTGCTCATGCTTCCCTGTCCAAATACAGTCGACTCTCGTTATCTCGAAGTCCAAGGAACTCTCTGAAATACGTCGAGATATCCGTATCGCGACAGATCAGACTTGCAGAACTGAGAAAAAAGTAAATGGAACAACCTCATTTAACAAATGAATATGTAATTTCACTTCTATAGTTAAAGATATATAGAAAATATTGTGGAAAGGGGAGAAATAGCTCCATAGGCGCAATTCTCCCCTTTCCACAATAAGTAGTTATCTGTTGTTAGATTTCCGCGTTTAAACAGGGACAAGATTTTCACTTTGAGATAGGTGTTATTCTAGATAAGCGAAGTCAAAATAATGAGAGTCGACTGTACTTAGGTAAATAGAGTATGATGTTCTATGTAAGGAGTGATATATATATATATATATATATATATATATATATATATATATATATATATATATATATATATATATATATATATATATATATCAAGAAAACCAATTGAAGGATATTAATATTCTAGTACAAATATTGCATTTAAGAACACATAAACCAATGAAATGTGCATGAATTTAATAGAACTTGGTATATATTGTAGCGAATGTTAAATCAAATTCTTGCTTCACCGGTTATACTACAGTACTTCTCCAAATACCATGACCCTCTAAAACAAATTTTAACAAACAATTAAAATTAAACGTGATTTTCACAACTGCACACCTCAAAGACTGGTTGCATCATTATTGCAAGTTATGAAGGGTTGGCTGGTCCTATGTGTACATTTCTGCCAAATTGGTTGATACACATTACGAAAACAGGCCTATTCAAATATATTGAAAATTTCACCACCCAAAACTGAAAGTCTTCAGAAAAAAATTTGATATTTTTCATATTTCTGCTCAAAACATAGATTGTGGGTACTCGTTAGAACCGCCTAGGCGAGGCGGTTTTAACGAGTACCCACAATCTATGTATTGAGCAGAAATAAGAAAACATAAGAAAAAATATTGTATACCAATGCAAACCCCAGTTTTACTATATAAAAGTGGGGTATAAGGGGGTCAAGATTATAAAGGCATGTTTTCGTGATGAAATATAGTATTAAGAATGTTTTGGGAAATAACTGTCGATATATGGTAAATTCTGCAGTTCTTTAAAAACAGTTTCAATAACAATATCACAACTGGTGTGGAGTGTGTAATGCATACTGATGATATGATTGCTGTTACTCTGAATGGATGTTAAAGGACATAGTTCGATGACCATCTCAACCTGAGACAGTTTAGTAGGAGTGTATTTATTTGCATACAGATTGTGCAGCTTAGTGGAAGACTTTTAATCATTTTTGTTTCAAGTCCATTGTCATGTATGCTTTTTCTTTGGGTATCTTCACTTATATTTAATAGTGACAGAGGAATAAACAAGTCAAATATACCCTCAATTGTTAATTCACATCAACGTTTTATACACTAGATGAACTTTAGTTGAAAAAACAAAAACAAAAAAAACAACATTTTGTTTTTCAAGAACCACAATGAATTTGCATGGATGGCATTATATGCATACAGATGATAAGATCAGAACGAAACCATCAACTTATTTAATTCTTCTCCTTTCATGTATACATTACTTGTATTACATTATGTCAGTATATAAGTATTTAAATCGGTTAAACAATCATATGGTATTAATCATAATTTATTTTCCCATTTAGTGCGTTCCTGTTTTTGATGCAGTACACTCTCGTATAAACTAAGCAAACAAAACAAACCAGACAACAGCTTTACTGTCACTTTTCGACTGAGTATTTTAAGAGATCCCTTCAGGCAGGGGTCCCTTTAGAAAATATTTAAACCTCTGAAATGCTGTGCCCCGACTCATATGCCTTTGTATTTAAAGGCATATGAGTCGGGGCACAGCATTTCAGAGTTTTAAATGAACGCACAGCGACGACGCAGATCAGCCTGTGCTTCCACAGACTCTGTTCAGTCTTCGCAGGGCACTAAGGATCAAAAGCGACTTCATGCGGACATCGAAGACTCTGGTCAGCTTGCGCGGATGCTGGGCGCACACATACTCTTATAGGAAATGTTGTGCCCCGGCCCAGATCTTTCTACTGAGTATCAGTTCAAGTCGTATTCTGACAAAGTCCCTAAGTATTGCTAGTCTTAATTGCAGATGCACTGTATAATTATGTAAGTCAGTTAATAGGATTACATAACAGCGAACTCAGCATGTCATTCTAGATATTTTGATTAAGGTTAATAGGGTTTCGCCATTTTTGACAAGGGAGACGTTTTATAGACTTTCTGTTTGCCTCCTGTACATCATACCCTTCTGAAAAGGAGTCTACTGTAAAAAAAAAAAATATTGCTCTAGTATGGAGCAAATGCTTTCATTTCAGAGTAGATCCCTTTTCAGGAGGGAGTAAAAATTGTAAAAAGGCATTTCATGCTGCTAAGTTCCATAGTAATGGGGTGCATTTTATGAATGTCTCGAAAGGACACATTTTAGTGTTAGAAATTATGCTTTAATCCTGTCAACGAATATACAAAATAGAGTGCACAATGTCAGATGTGAACTCTCTGAAGTGTCTTCATCTGTGGCGCTAAGCTTTGAAATTTGAAAGTAACTAAGTGAACTCAGGGACTGATACAATCAGATCAACATCAAGTTCTCAACACCAAAGGGAAATACAAACAAAAACAATTTAACAGCCACAAATACAACAGATGACAAGCACAGTTGGCAACCCTTTCCAAAAAAGGTGGCAACTCTGTTACCCAAACTTAACTGAATTCATCTTAAACTCACATAATTGTTATAAGAAAACATTTGCAAGTGAAACACTACAGAGCATTCAATGAAAATACCACAATAAAAGAGCTGCCTTGGAATGGTCAGCAACAAACAACTGGGGGCATAAGCTAGCTTTTTGGGATCCCTACCCTCGACCTCAGCTTCCATAGTGGTAAGACAGGTATTTGTTCTGTCTGCGTGGAGGTCTTCTAACTCATGCATTAAACATTACGTGTAAGAAATAAATCACAGATAAATCCTTCAATAAATCAAAGACAAGGATTTAACAGAAACAAATCGTTGAGACACTTGGAGATCCCTGGGGTGTCCAACATGGCGATTGGAATGTTGGAGCAAAAGAAAACCACCAGCTGAACCACGATGTGCCGAGAAACAGATATTCAAAGTTCCGGCCCAGGCCATCTAATGAATTACTTTTTCAATCGGGGCCATCAAAGCGTCTGAACCACGTCCCGCCGGTGTGCAATAAAAAAGGTAAGCAGTGGTCAACCGTGATTGGGTCAACCGCTGTTTTATGACATAAATATTATACCCGTTTCATTTATAACATATGACAATTTTACTAAATTACCTACATTTTTTTCTAAACTTATATACTAAGTCAGTTTCTGATAGGCCTTGTAGCAGAAGTGTTTGTTAGTCCGGTATCATATTTAGAGACGACGACAAAACATAGAAAAGTTTTTGATACCTATACTCCTGTTGGTGAAGTTTGGCTGTCAAAGTTTTGTTTCGAACATTGAAGTCAGCCAAATGTCTAGACACTCTGTTAAACCAAATAAGTTGAGAAATGTAAACACTTTAAGAAGGGGCACGAGGAACGTCGCAATCCCAAAACGGGAACTCTAAAAGGTCAAAATTAAAATCATCGCGTTTGTTATTAACTTGGGATGGAACCGTTTAAGATTGATAAATCCAAACCCTAATGAAAATAAGGTCAAGGTCACCAAAATCTAATCAATTCTTTCCCCCATCCTTAGGATGTATCTGTGCTAGTTTGGTCAAATTCCAGTCATTGGGTAAAGAGATAATGTGCACACAATCATTACTGCATTAACAAGGCTCACTTTTTGAGTATTTATAATGTAGTGAGCATGAAAATAAGGTCAATGTCACCAAAATCTAATCACTTCTCTACCCTATCCGTATGATATACCTGTGCAAGTTTGGTTAAATTCCAGCCATTGGTTAAAGAGATAGTGTGCACACAAACTTTTTCTGCATTAACAAGGCTCATGTTTTGAGTATTTATAATGTAGTTACCTTGAAAATAAGGTCAAAGTCACCAAAATCTAATCATTTCTTTCCCCCATCCTTGTGATGTATCTGTGCTAGTTTGGTCAAAATCCAGCCATTGGTTAAAGAGATAGTTTGCACACAAACTTTTTACTGCATTAAGTAAAATGTTTAAAACGGGCAATAACTCCAAGAGACTTGGTCCTTAGCCCTTACTTTCTCTTATGTAGGTACACCTTATTGACATCAATGTGTCTGCAGAAATTGATGAATATCCATCGCTGCGTTTTCAAGATATTAGGTAAAAACCAACGTCGCGGACGGACATACGGACGGACGGACAACGTGAAAACAGTATACCCCTCCCCACAAACAAAGTTTGCGGGGGTATAAAAAATGGGCAACAGTATTAGTAGAATTATCTTTCTTCAATCGCTGTTCAGTAAGATAAATTTGAGAGACCATTCCTTCAAGTGAGGATTGTTGATGTTCAAAAGGTCGTCCAAATATGCAGAAGTGGAATAATATCAGCTTGTCTGTCATTAGAGAGAGATATCATAAAATCACCTTTATAACAAGACAAAAAATGCTACAAGAGGAGCACAATTAGTACCCATCGGAATTCCCACAGTTCGTTTGTGTAACGTAGTGCGAAATCTAATGAAAGTGTTGTCTAAAAGATATGATTCTGCGTCACAAACCTTTTGACAAAAGCTTAAAACGGTTTGGTCCTCAGAGGTAAAGAATTATTACAAGCGAGATAAGGAGAGCCTTTCCTTTGAAAAATACTCTTAATTAAGTCAGTAAATATATCTTTGATTAAATAACGAGGCGTAACAAATCTTTTGACAAGACAAAAGTTTAAAACGGTTTTGGACCTCAGAAGTAAAGAATGCATTCATATTATTACAAGCCTTCCCTTTGAAAAATACTCTTAGTTACGAGTAAGTCAGTAAATGTATCTTTGATCAAATAGCTAGGCAAAGTTGCATAGAGCATAGAAAAATCATTTATTGACAAACTGGACGCGCGAAATCTTCTTGACTTTAGTTTATTAAATACCTCACTAGAATTTTTAATTGACTAAAACAAATTCCTTTCTGATCTTTCGTAAACCTTTTTTTACAATATATAATTAAGCCGAGGCAAAACGTTAATGATTTAAAAAGCTCCCTGGGGGTAAATGAGCTTGAATTAGCTATAAACTTTGCTTTACATAGTCTTTTATTAAGCTTAGGTAACCAACGAACACATCGTAGGAATCTTGTTTTGCTGTTCCTAACAGACAACTTCAGGGCTAAATGGTTGCAGTGGCTATAGACAACTGACTTCTCTTCTTGCGAAGTCTCTTTATAGGCCTTGGTGCCGTACAGTTCCTGTTACAAAGCATTGATATAATAAATAACGTCAACTTTTTTGCGACCATGTCAGCTGGAAACAAAACATACTTCCTATGAAAATCTTGAATACTCAACTTCAGATGACGGAAAGTAGATTTAGGTTAAGGTGGTTCAGGAGTATTATTTTGGGAATAAATTTTGATACGATTATCAATAACATAGAAAATGACTAATTTCAATTCCTTAAACTATTAAGCTAAACATGCTCTCGTTTACACCGTCGATTACCGAAATTGTTCACTGCAGAAGCATTGAAGTAAAATGTCAAAGGAAACATGTTGGCAGGCACTGTAAATTCCTGACGGAGCTCATTTTAACTGTTGTGATCCAAGGCACAACAACCACAGACATTATGCAGGATCTGTTTGCGCAAGAGATGAGAAGACAAGCATCCCAAAGCAAACCAAGCTGCCCCGACCCGGAAAACACACCTGCAGACAACAGAAATGTGTTCAGATATTGAGAGTAGTTGGGAACATTTTTTTTTCCGGAAAGTAAATTGCCGCCATTTTATTTGCGCCAAGAAACAGCGCAATGTATTGCTCAGGAAACCACCTCGCAATCTTCCATCCAAAACCGTCACATTTGAACGGAAAATTTGAAAAAGTCCACGAACCTTCACGTGTTCAGCTTTACTGACGGCAGTTCGGGTAGAGACATTCGCCGAAGGGAAAACTCGCGTGTAAAGCCAAATGCTCTAGCACGAGGAGAATGGATTTCACGAAGAATAATTATTGTCGCCAGAAGATCACATTTGAGTCGCAGTCATAAAAAGCATCTAGCACACAAAACTGGCCCAACGAAATCTGGCTAATCTTAATCTTTGCTGCCCAAAGATACGTTTTCTGTCGCTGTGGCTCATTTGTTGTTACAGTCGAACCTCGTTATCTCGAACTCGCTTATTTCGAATTACCGCTTATCTCGAAGTGAAAATCTGGTCCCTGTTTTAACATAAAACTATGAAAACAGATAACAAAATAATGTGGAAAAGAGGAGCAATTTCTCCTCTTTTTCACATTATAAAAGAGGAGAAAAGGAGCAATTTCTCCTCTTTTCCATATTATTTTATGTATATATTTCTAACCTCAGGAGTCAAATTACATATTAATTTGTTAAATGTGGTTGTTCAATTTATTGTTTTCCTCACTCTCTCAACTCCGATATGTCGAGGTACGGTCATCTCGAAGTGTTTCAGTGAGTCCCTTGGAATTCGAGATAATGAGAGTCGACTGTATTTAGAACATTGGAGCTATTCTGACTTATTTCGTTACGTTTGTAGTTTAGACACATTCTATTAAACTGCGCTCTGCCTCAAAGCGTTTGCCAGTCTGTGCACAGAAGACCTTGAAACTTATTTACTGTTGTTCACGTTTGTAATATCGAAAATTATATCATTTTACTGCTTAACTAATGAGTGTTTGCAAGGCACAATGCAATCGCTTCATTAACCTTGTATTGGGAAATACGTTGCAAGACTAGACATATTATGTGGACACATTCAGTAGATTTTCTGAAGTTTTGACAAGGGAGTAAATTTTTGTGACTTACTGTTTACTTTTCTGCCCACCGAGTCCGTTCTGAAAAGGGTTCTACTCTTAAAGGAAAGCATTTGCTGCCAATGAGAGCAACTTCTTCCTGTTTAGAATAGCTCCCTTTTGAGAAGGGTTGCAAACATTTTGACAGATTTGCCTTCCCTGAAGATGTTTTTATTCCCATTAAAACTATAAAAACAGAAAGAAAGAAACACGCTTCGCTTGTGTAAAAAGCAGCAACTGTCCGGGTCTTCATTTTTATAATATTTGTTGAGCAATACAATGAAGTCGTCTTCGTCTGCGGAGGCAATGTATTTTTTTTTTTTTTTTTACATTTTTTGTTCAAATATATCTAATATATTGTGCCGATTCAGTGGCTATGAGACTATATGTCTATATATGATCTCCAACACTCTTAAGAGTGTTATTGAGATGTGTGTTAGTAATGGAAGAGAATAGTGGAAAAGTGCAGATAAAACGGTTTTGGCACTTGGGGTCTTGATGTGTATCTGATTAAATGAGTTCCTGAGTTTATGTATTTATAGTCGAATCTCGATGGCTCGAACACCGATGGCTCGTTTACCATGGCTGATTCGAACTCGTTTCGAGTCCCTACGAAATTCTTCCGCTAGCTCAAGATAACAATTTTTTAAGGAAATTTTCTTATTTTATCATGAAATTGTATGTTGTGTGTACTCATTAGAATTGCCTCATCGAGGCAATTCTAATGAGTACACTCAACATGCAATCACTGTGTAGAAAATCGAAAATATTTCACTAAATTATCGCTAATTGCTTCCTGAACTGATGTCATGATTAATCCTCAGTGGCTCGAACTACCCATGTCTCGAGCGAATTTCCATGGTCCCAAAGATGTTCGAGCCATTGAGGTTCGACTGTACTTCTTAAAAGCAAGGTGAAGTATAGATGGCAGAGCGTTAGTAAGAAGAGTTTAAAATTAGATAAAAAAAACAAACAAAAAAAAACAAAACAGTCTACTTCTTTATGGAAGAATGCGGCTGATCTGACTGACTTCTGATTGGAAGGAGTCCAGATCTGAAACGATATCAGCTGGTAATTTGTTCCAAAGAACAATGGTCATGTGAAAACGAATATTCGTAATAGCAGACGTAGGTATGGATTTGTCTGAATGGGAGAGGATAGCGAGTATATCTTTTTTTTTAATTTTTTGATTAAAATACTGGCTGAACTGGTATAGCGACGAGGTCATGGACTACCTTGTGAAACATCGTAAGGTGCGCATCGTAGCGTCTCTGCTGAAGCAACCTTCAGCCTTGATTGATTGTCATATTGGACACACTACTTTATAAACTAATTGATTAATCCGTGGAGAGTACCCGTGTTATCCTGTTGAAATAACATTTTTGAAGTAGAAATACAAAACTCTTCTAAAACCATCGAATGAAAATGGTGCTAGGCAGTCGATTCGCATAAAATGTCAAATCCGATTTTCTCGGAACAATAAAAACATGAACACTGCATGTGTCTGTCTGTCACATGTATATTTCTCAATTCCGTCCTATTAACTTCTTACAGTGTCTTATTATCCATGCCTACATGCTGTAAAAAGATATGCGGTTCTCAATAACTACGTTCTAAAAGTAATGACCCTTGAGAGCAATGTGCACAAGCTGTAATGCCAAGTTTCCTCGCAACTTAGCAAGATGTTTTATATGTGCATATATGTGTATCAGCAATCTGAAATAAATGGATCCATAATAAATCAAGACCGGTAAATTAAATGGCAGACCCGTTTTATTATGTCGGAATGAATACTTTTTCAGGGCAGATGACACCCCAGCAGGCACATGACGTTAATACAACATCGGCTCAACGTCGATGCAATGTCATAACGTTGCATCGACGTTGAGCCGACGTTGTATAAACGTCATGTGCCCGCTGGGACTGTACAAAATAGTTTGCCTCCCTTCTTAAAACGTACCTCGCCTTGGGAGCATTTTATTTTTCATATAGTAGTCACCTTACTAGATACACTCTGCACTATGATGAAGTACGGGGAGACGTTTTGTAGTCACCACACGTCACTTAACACCAGCTGCAGCTAAGTAAACTTAAAATCAAATTAAAACCCTTTTAAAACCCCATATTCTGGGTCAGAAATAAGAAATAAACATTCAGAAGTGACGTCTGCAAATTTTTTACCAATAATGCTATGCGTTTAAGAAGAAAGTGATAAGTCGCATTAATCCGTGGTAATCTCAGAATGGTTATTATTGTTGACAGAGTCACCACATGTTTACAAGTCCGTTTGACAAATTACAGGCATTCCTGTGGTGATAGCATGTATCTCTTTACTCGGGTTCATCATTTATACACAAACACCACTTTGAAACCCAGTCAAATGTTTAAGTTGCCAATTAGGAGCAGTATTGTTCACACTGAATCAAAGATTTCCGAATTTACTTTCATACTGAAGGAATGCACACGTTTTAATCTACCAAAGTGCTTTTATATCAAAGGTGATGCATCCTATCACGTGGCGATAACATAATAACTCTTAAAGGCGTTGGAAACATTATGGATGTTAACTGAAACACATTACCCCTTAATGAAGTCCAAAGAGGTTCAATTTGTCTTCGGAACGATGAAATCTGTCAACTAGTTTAACATTTAGCATGATAAATAAAATTTGATTCAGAGTGTGTACACAATTTCTGAAATTTCCTGTTGAGCAAACGTATGTTATATTACAAATGATTTTATTTTTTAGATTGTTAGAAACGAAGAAATTCGTTGAATGATATACTTACACAATTAGACATTAAATTAGCCCACATATGTTCAATGTTCTGCTCCAGTTCCTGACTTTTCACTGGGAAATGAAAGCCACTAGAGCAGATTTACGCAGCAAAAACACTTAAACTAACATAGTAATTACCGAAGTAGTAAAGAACGTCTCCAATAAAAGCCAGAATCAAAGAACAGCTTACGTATGACACTAAGAGGAAGAATAATCACACTACTACGGGCAGCACATACGTTACAAACCAACGAAAGCAAAGTAACCAATTTTCTTTTCAAAACACACACACACACACACACACACACACACACACACACACAGATAGACAGAGAGAGAGAGAGAGAGAGAGAGAGAGAGAGAGAGAGAGAGAAAGAAAGAGAGAAGCAAACCGCAGCAAACAGCTACAGGCTCCCACAAGCAACATGCGGAACATTTAAAAATTTTATTCGCTTTCATTGCAGCTTGTTTAAAGTGCCATGAGGCGGTCGTAAAAGTCTCTCCGTATTTCATTATAGTGCATTTTTTTATGATTATTATTTTTATTTAATTATCCTTGGGATCATTGAGGTAATTCGGCTGTCTTAGAAAATCGAGTTCTGCTTAACCCGGTGTTATGGGGCGTATGTGGCCCAGCAAACCTCATCAAACCTCATTGCTATCATATGAGCCAGCTCATGACAAAACTAACAAATGGCATGTGCGCCCAAGGAAGACTCAGATCAGTCTAGGCATCCGCTCAGTCTGATCAGAGTCTTCGCTGTCCGTATGAAGAAAGTTTGAGTCCTTAGCTGCCCATTGACCGCAAAGCGAAGACTCTGATCAGACTGGGCGGATGCCCAGGCTGATCTGAGTCTTCGCTGGGCGCACATGCCATTTTGTTGGTTTTGTAATACGCTGGCTCATATAATATCTCAATGAACCAAGACTCCGTTGTTCGTTTTTATGCGTTCTTTGTTTCCTAGCCATTACGAAAACATGCCCAATCAAATATACTGAAAATTTTACCACCAAAAAATGAAAATTTTTAGATAAAAAATTCTGATATTTTTCAGGATTCTGCTCAAAACATAGATTTGAGTACTCGTTAGACCCGCCTCGACGAGGTGGTTCTAACGAGTACCTACAATCTATGTTTTGAGCAGAAATAAGAAAAATAATGAATACCCTTGTAAACCCCAGTTTTACTATATAAAAGTGGGGTTTAAGGGGGTCAAAATTATATAGGCATGTTTTCGTGATGACAACCTTTACAAGTGCTATTTAATTCATTATAGTATGCATACTATTTTCTGGTCTTTTGGAAAAACTGAACATTCAGGGAATTTTCAATGTACATAACTAAACATAAATGCGAAAAATTTCTTAATTAACATCAAGTATTTTTGATATTCTTTCTATATTAAGAATTTAAAAGTAATTTTGACCCTGTAAACTCGTACATAAGTGACAATAACCACATTATTAACATTAGTGACAATAAACTTTTAACTTGATATCAATACGCTTGATCAGAGAAGCAATTAGTGTTTCAGGGAACAGCAACCAGAGTACATACCGGGGACGAATATTTATTAAAGATGCTTTTACCATAGTATAATTGTTCTTCAGTGTGGAAGGGTCACTTAACATTTAGAAGTTTGAGATGTCTGTATTCATTGATAATGATATTTCCGAGTATTTTCTGTTGTATCTTTTGCATATTGGTCAATTTATGTTCATTGTGTTTACTTTTACGGTCCAAATAATTTGTAGGCGATTAAATATATTTCTGGCAAGCCTGCTCAAATAAACCACACTACAGCAATGCATGTAAGACCTTTTACGATCGCACACAGCGAAGTATGGTAAACGTTTTACGACCGCCACACATCTCGTAACGCTAGATGTGGTGAATACAAATATACTGCTGAGTAGGCGGAACGTTACAAAAAATAAATAAATAAATAAAAAAAAATAGCAGACTTAGTTTTATTGACTTTCTTGATGAACAGCACTGTAATAGACAACGCTGCTCAACCGCGCTTGCGCCGGTTTAACTCTTTCGGCTCCAGATTTCAGACGACATTTGTCGTCTGCTTTTTTTATTTTAACAAACTATCTTTTAAAAGAAGTTTATGTGTAAAGTTGAAAGACTGAATGTCAAACAGCATAGATCCAGATAAGACGGCTCAATGTGGATCTGTGCTATATGCAAAAGCCTATTATTATCGCCTGTGGCAGTGAAAGAGTTAAGCAGTACTCTAATGTTCAGACTTACTTAAACGGAACTTTAACTTTTTCTGGTATAATACAAACATATTTGCACATATACAACATAATATAATTACTACATTACAATATTATACAACTAGAATCAGAACATTACGAAAACGCGAAAACGTAAAATTTGTCAGATACAAAATTTGATATTTTTCTTATTTCTGCTCAAAACATAGATTGTGGGTACTCATTAGAACCGCCTCGCCGACGCAGTTCTAACGAGTACCCACAATCTATGTTTTTGACCAGAAATAAGAAAAATAATGTATACTGCTGTATACCCCAGTTTTACTATATAAAAGTGAGGTTTAAGGGGGTCAACATTATATAGAAATGTTTTTATGATGAAAAAGTCAAGTGACTAATAGTGTCCGTTTACCGCAGTAGAAACGTATGATGATGCACATATTTTGCGCCTTGAGAACGCTGTTGGCCGTACCTGATCATTTACCTTCGTTTCTCCTTCTCCTCCATTTCTTTTTGATGTTTTCGGTTCCAAGCCAGTGTGTATGTTGCAGTTGTTCGTCGTTTTTTCGTAAGCTGTTCGATTCGGTACAGTTACCGTATTCGACTTAATTACCGCATATATCCCTATAAGCGCTTCGTCAAGCAATTCTGTAGTATTCAGATTACAGCCAGTGTATTTTTGTCTATTTCTGAATAAAGGCATATGCTATGGGTACCAATTTGAATAGCATCGACTTGTCGATGCAATTCAAATGAGTACCCACAACATATGCTTTATAAAGCACAAAACCTCGCAAAAGCATCATTAGATAAGTCCTTCGCTGGTCTTTTTTTTAAGCGGATTCTTAGTATAGGTGGATACATCTTTTACCGCAAGTTTTCCCAGTTATTTTGAAAAACCTAAGCGCACAGTGCGGCAATTAGGTCGAATAAAGTATATATTGTAGAGTATATCTTGTACCTTTTATCTGGTGCCTTAGAATGACCCACGTGACTCCACATCCTCGATGCTACATTAAATTGAGACACAACGTGAGAAAACAGATCTTCAAACATATGTGCCTAACGAAGGCTCAAGTCAGCCTGCGCATCGGCGCGGTCTGATCAGCATCCTCGTTGTTCGCATGAAGAAATTGTGCATCCTTGGCTTTCCAAAATGCGCACAGTGAAGATTCAGATTAGATTATGCGAATGCGCAGGCTGATCTAAATCTTTTCTGTGCGCAAATGTCCGAAGGTACTTCACAAAACAGTCTTGATTCTACAATTTTAAAAGTTTTAATCATATACATGTATCGGTAGGGCGCAAATGGGTCCTCGGTCCGTCCCTGTTTCGTTCTCCCGACACAAGGAGGCTTCAAACGATATTTGGTATAAAAATCGGCACAACGGCCGTTTAAAAATATTAGCGAACAACGGGCTGACGAATGATGAAAGAATGATTGACGGAAGTGATGATTTATTATTTGTAGCTACTGTAACTTCAACTTGTTTTACACTACAGAGAATTTCAAAATTCTTAACACGTTGTATCTGTTGAGTCCTCATCTTTGCTTTATTATAGGCTTTTTCTGTGATTTTTTTGTTACCCGAACAAATATATGATGAGAGACAGCAGCAGTATTTCTATTATCTCCCTTGACAGGTAAAGTCCAAGGTAGATCAAATACTAACCAGGTCCTTCTAACTGGTCTCCTCTGCTTTTATCATAGGTCATCAGTGGAATTTAACAAATTCTTAATTTAACATTTCTCCATATCCACATGGAAGATTAATAAATATTATATATTTCATTGCACAGAAAATGTTTCTTTTAAATATTTTGGAAGCTGTATTGGCATATGACCTTGTTAAAATTAGATTTATGAAGGAAAAGGAAGTGATACTTAATGGAAACACTAATGATAAACGCAGAGTAATCCAATTAATTGGACCTGGTTATTTACAGAAAGTAATCAAGGGAGTTAATTGACTGCTTTCTCCTATTTTACTACTATTAAAGCCGAGGGCGAGGGTTTTGATCCCGTAAAACAGATTTAAGCCCCGCCCACTTCCCCGTATTACTGACCGTTCCAAGGTGGTACTTTCATTGTGGTACGTTTTGTTAATATTCTGCAGTGTTTCACTTACATATTGTGATGTTGAGAACTAGATGTGGCTTTAATTGTGTCAGTTCCTGAGTTTACTTTTTTTACTTTACGTGGGTACATGTATTCCAAATACTCTGAAAAAAAAAGAATTGTTCGTAGATAAAACATCAACTATAGTATAACCGTATACAAAATTAATTCATAGTGCAATAAAATCTATAGAGGTTGCCCTTGGAAACAAACAACACATAGATGAAAGAAAATCGGAGTTTCGATTTTATTGAAACTCATCATAGGACAGCAATGTTGTTTGTATGGCTATATACGTCCCCTTGCGCCGACGTAAGCGGAATCAGGTTGATAGGACCCTATGCGGACTGTACATATGTTTGTAACTTGGAGCTGCATCATAATTTAGGGTGAGGTTTCGTAAACAAGGTTTAAGCCTCACTCCATCCTTCCCCAAAGTAATTTTTCTACTGACCGTTCCAAAGCGTTTCCTCTGTTACAGTTCTTTATTTTCCGTCGTTGATTTCATATAAGGCGTTTGTTTTATCATTGTTTGTTCCTAATCTCTCCTTCGTTTTGCGTATCGGGAAGGCTGTGATTCGTTAATGTGGTATTTATAATTTTCAAAGAACCAGAACGAGTCCGATGTTCCAAAGGAAATTAAAAAAAAAGCAAAAAACTGATATGCGGGGAGACATTTTATTGGCGCATGGCACATAAGACCAACTGCAATGAAGTCAAACAAAACTTGTTAAGGTTGCCCATGGACAAAAAAAGAACACATAAAAGTACGAAAATCGAAGTCCCGAGGCTTGCCTACATTAAAAATCTGCATAGTATTAGTGCAAAGAAAAACCAGTCGCAAATAATGGTGCGCAATTGGTCCCACGCTTATTGGAAATAATGTGCTCCCCCTTTTAGAGTTGATCCCTGTTGAGAAGAGAACGGGTGTACAAGAATAAAAAGAAACAGAAAGTCACATATAATGTCGCCCTTATAATCAAAGTACCGACAGCGCTGGTGGGTCGGTTGTCTCTGAGTGTAGGCTAGGAAAATGGTCCTGAATTTAATACATTTTCATTTCTGTAACGTCTTGTAACTCAAGCAAACAGTGCAGACCTTTATCAGACGCCGCGTCTCATCTGGGTCTTCACTATTTGCCAATGTCCTAGTCCAGGTTTTACAGATAAACCTCTTATACGACATTATGACGTCACAGCGTGAAAGAATGGCGCGGCTATAAATATAAATAACGTTACCTGGATTTCATTGGTCAATGATAATCACGTGGACAACAACCTTGAGGAAAGTTTGGGGTATGTATACTGTCTAAGTAGTTGTGAACAGTCGATCCAAAACCGGCAATTATTCTACCAGATGTATCCGTTCATCTTAATTTGACTTGTTTTTTTCTTTCCAGCTAAACAGCCTGGCCCCGAGGTTATATTTTTATGCTCAACTTAGCTGAGCAGAAATTTTGTCCTGCTAATAAACTTCAAATTACAAACAGTTGCAAATTCGTTCTTCCTAAGCTTCTCTGCTAATAAACATGATAAAATATGAAAATGCCAACTAGATATTTGGACAGAAATTTTGTCTGGTTTTGATTGTTGAAAATACCAAAGTATCTTGCAATTATATGATAGACTGGACTTTCGTAACAATTAAAAGGGATTGTAAGTCGTTCAAAAAGATAGACTATAACTTGAATGCTAGTCGACAAACTGCATGCATTGTCTTTAGCCCAGTTACGGTTATTAACTTTGACAGCGGTCAATCGGGCCTTTGCATCACGAAAACACGCCTATATAATTCTGACCCCCTTAAACCCCACTTTCATATAATAAAACTGGGGTTTACAGGGGTATACATTATTTTTCTTATTTCTGCTAACGAGTACCAAAAATACATGTTTCGAGCAGAAATATGAAAAACATCGGAATTTCTTATCTGAAAATTTTCCTTTTTTGGTTGTAAAATTTTCAACATATTTGAATAGGCGCGTTTTCGTAATGGACTGAATGACGGCCCTCCTTCGTCAGTCTGTTTCAGAAGGATGGTGCCTGACTGTCGATGTCTAGTCGGACCAATTCATTATGAAAACATGCCTATTTAAATATACTGAAAATTTTACCACCAAAAAATGAAAAATTTCAGATAAAAAATTCTGATATTTTTCATATTTCTACTCAAAAGATAGATTGTGGTACTCGTTAGAACCGCCTCGACGAGGCGGTTTTAACGAGTACCCACAGTCTATGTTTTAGAGCAGAAATGAGAAAATAATATATACCCCTGAAAACCCCAGTTTTACTATATAACAGTGGGGTTTAAGGAGGTCAAAATTACATAGGCATGTTTTCGTGATGTGTAGTCCAACTCGTGGTTTTATTTTCCTCTGGTTTCAGAATGTTGAGTGATTTATAACTTACCGTTCCAAGGCATATCCTTTCGTTGTGGTACTTGTTTATGAATTGTTATGCAGTGGTTCACCTTCTAATGTTTTTCTTTTAACTATTATGTTAGTTTAAGCTATATTCAGTTAAAGTTTGGTAACATTGTTGCCACCATTTTGGAAAGAGTTGCCAACTCTGCTTACCATTTGTTCATTTTGTGTCTGCTTCAATGTATTTGTCTGTCTTTCCCTTTGCTGTTGGGGACCTGATGTGGAGCTGCTTGTATCAGTTCCTGAGTTCACTTACATACTTTACTAAGCCCTCTACTTTATTCCATTGAAATATTGCAATTCGTTTTGTTTTACTGAACTAGAGGACCCTTAGCCGACTACACATATATTCGCTTTTCTGAGCTGCATCAAAATTAAGGATTAAGGATGTATAAAACCACGCCAGTATTTGTTTCTGTTAACCCCCCGTTCCAGCGCAGTTCTTCTGTTACAGTTCTTCTTTATATGTCGGTTATTCGGATATTGCAAATCTGCTGTTATGTTTGTATATGTTCCTCTCACTTCTTCTGTCGGTGCTTCGTAATTGTGTATTTTCCTATAAAATGTCACAAGTACATGTGCAAGATGGAGGATCGCAGATAACGTCTAAGCTAATATTAACGTGAATAAATGATGTTGTATTTCAATTTATCACATATACACGCCATTTACACACTACTCATCAAAGGTATCTCCTATTTCAATTTTATTGGCATTTCTGCACAATCAGGAAGGAAACGCTACAAACAATTTCATACTACGAGCCGTAACGTCAGGAAACGTACTTTCACATATGTCCGCTCAGCAAAGATTCCGATCAGCCTGCACTTTCGCGCACCGAATCAAACCGAGTCTCCGATGTTCGTGATTTTGTGTGTTCTTTGTTTGGAAAGGCAATCCTATTTTTTTGACTTTTATTGCATAGACAAGGATACAAAGTTTCTTCATGTGGACAACGAAGACTCTGACTAGACTGCGCGGATACGCAGGCTGATTTGCCTCATTACGAAAACACGCCTATTCAAATATATTGAAAATTTCACCACCAAAAACTAAAAGTTTTCAGATAAAATTCTGATGTTTCATATTTCTGCTCAAAACATAGATTGTGGTACTCGTTAGAACCGCCTCGGCGAGGCGGTTCTAAGAAGTACCCACAATCTATGAGTTTGAGCAGAAAAAAAAGTAATGTATACCCCCTGTAAACCCCAGTTTAACTATATAAAAGTGGGGTTTAAGGGGGTCAAAATTATATAGATATGTTTTCGTGATTATTCGTTTAGCGCAAATGCCGATGGTACGTTTTCTGACTTTGCAATTCTTATGTCTGATTGAATTAAACATACACAAACGGATATTTGCATTACAGTTACATACATTTCCACATTCAATGTATAGTACTCTTAAGTTACAGGACACTGTAGTATATTCATTCACGATGGAAACATATTTTGTTCTTTGATTTCCATCTCAATTCAATAACAAGGTAATAATCAATTAAAAATTTGCATAATACTGGAATCAAGCTCTAGAAAAGGTCTGACTTTTCCATATTTTTTCTTACTTTCAGCACAGCAGTTTTTGAGGGGTTCATTAGAAGCGCCTCTGCGATTGATAGTATTTCCTATATTGCATTGTAAATGGCTCTTCCTGGACGTATAGCGTAATATTATTTTGTAAAAGACGGAGTTGGGTTTTATGTTAATAAAGCTTCGTCGCAAGAAAAAAAAATCTTCGGATTTTCCGCTGGATCAACTGTCAGTGCGCATGCACTGCCTCATAGCGGGGCTACATGTCTAGTTATTTGACTGTTTGAGCGAATGCGCAGGCTCGTCTGAACCTTTCCTGTTCGCAAATGCTATAATGGCTCTTTTCCCATGACGCGGCTCTTATAATTATAAGCCATACACAATATTATTTCGCAAGTATTTATTTTTCTTTTTGTTATTGAGAATTTAAAAAAAAAAAAAAAAGAAAAAAAAAAAAAAAAAAAGCATATAAAAATCAGCTTCAGCTAAGTTCATTAAATCTTTGATCAAATCATATGTACGCAACGACTTCAGCTTATAAGCAAGATAAAATGCAAGGAGTTATTACCTGTCATGTATTAAATGTGATTATCTGAATAAGTCAGTTGTCTCCGCATCAGCAGACACTGTGGAACCTAATAGAAACAGAAAGACCTGATAGAATTTGTCAATGAGCAGGCTGATAATAATCATTTTAACCTCACAAATAGTGTAGATGCAGATAAGACGGTTCGTAATCTTTATATATTATCATTATTATTATTGTTATTATTATTATTATTATACATCCACATTTGTAGGTAAAGACGTGTCTGAATTTTAAGACAGAATAGTCCCCTACAATTACATGTATGCCTGATTTCTCTGAATCAGAAGTTTCCATTTTACTTGATTCGATATAATTCAGATTTTACTTGTAACATGCTATAAGTCAATTGAAAACAAAAAATCGATCATAACAGATATTGTAACTAAAACGATGAACCTGTCTAATTTAACCTTTAACATGCTGCAGAAAACGACATATAGAATATCTTTTATTTTCGGGGAAAATTAAACAAAATATTAAAGGTTATTGCACTGATATTTTTTAATATTGTCCAGGGTTGGGATATCGACGGACGGGCTCGCGTCCGTAGATAACACAATGAGGGACAATATTCACCAATATTAGTGCAATAACCATTTTATTATATAGCTTTAAATATTGTTCTCTAGTTTTGCTTCTTATTCTGTATTTTTTGTTTAATTTGTCTGTAAATAGCGCTTTCTGTAACAGTGCAAAACTGATACGTGTATCAAAAATTGATATCATTTTTGCACTAGTTCAATACCAACATGCTATTATTTTTGCACTGTTGCTATTTTGCAGCAAACCTAGTCGTAAAAACAAACTATTTGAGCAAACATCAGTGTTGCTTCATTTGCGATTTTCAAACTTTAAGAGTAGTTTATATGATGCTTTGGTTCAGCGTAACATCATATTTCATGACGTCAAGTGAAAAGGACGTCAGCGATATCTACGTCATACAACGTCATTATTCCACAATGGTAATAAAGTTTGAATTTTGTTAATGGTCAACAAACAAGCATTACCGATCTAAAAAAAAAAGCGTGCAATTTTGATACTGCGTGCTGGTATTCAGAAATACGGCACCATTTTAATTTTTATTATAGTACGGACTCAAGTATTCAATTTTTGCTCGCCCTAGCATCGGAAAGATATACGATTTATTTCGATATTGGAAGAAAGCCTGGACATGTCTGTATATAAAACAACTGTATAGCAGATATGCATACATGCATTTCGCGAAAACTTGCACCTTTCTATGGAAGCCCAGTTGAAACTTAACAAATTCTAAGTATACAAAACCTTGTGTATTCAGGTGAAAATCATAAAAAGGAAAGAAAAATTTGCAAAACAGAAAGCAGAATGTTTATTTTCTCATGCGCATATGCAGACATGACGTCATTAATGACACCCCGGTTGTTTTCCGCATTTAAGGGAGAATACTCCGTTTTCCTATCTTACATCATTTATTAAATATCGCTTGCAAACTGCGTTTCAAATAAACATTCTACCATTTTCTATAGCCTTCATTAGAAGGTATACAGAAATGGATCAAAACCAAAAAATGTAGGAAAAGTTTTGATTGCAAATTATTTGACACCATTTTGAATGACACATTCAAAATTTTACCAGACGTCCTTCGGGCGTTCGTGCTTATGATTATTTAATAAAAAAATATTCGTATAGAACACTGTATTGTTCTTACGTAAGTCTTAAACATGCTTGTTGAGGGGAATCGCCGCGCATTTCTTCATGTCCATAATTTCAAAACTTTTGTTGACGAACTATACTGGGTAAGAATGTATGTGACAAGACATAAAAATTGACGTAAACTAAAATGTCCATCAAAATTCCATAACAGACACACAGTTTTCAAAACGGGACAAGAATTTTAAACTATCTTAGATAATTTATATTCAGTCATCAATTGTACAGATTACTTTATATCGAGTTGGGTGTACACTGAGTATTTTATTACCTGTTAGTACATACATGTGTAGTGTACGCTTAATAGAACTTACAGTTGCTTGGCAAAACTCTAAACCAGTATCATGCAAAATTCATGCGTTTTTCAAAAATGTAATTAAGTTCGCATTGTTATACAGCGGTTTTGTATGACCCAATATCAAAGCTTTATATATTCAAAAACTCAGCCGTATATCTTTCTGATTGTAGTACTAACGTTTTTTGCAAGACACAGAAATTCAGAAACCTGACTATTAAGGGTAATGTGTACGCTTCTAGTAGAGGTACATGTACTGTTGTCAAATTATATCGCATTTCTTCTCAAAGAGTTTCTTTGCCCTATGGGGAAACTCTTTCTTTTAGACAAAATCCCTTTTTAAGAAGATATGTATGCTGGAAAGCCAATAGGGTATTACGGAAGTTCACTTCCCTTTCTGATCACTGAGCCCTTTCTGGTATCTTGGAAAATCGTTTAACGTTACTGGGATGGGGTGGGGTGGGGTGGGGTGTATGTAACCCTGCAAAGTACATTGCTACCATATGATCAGTGTAAATAAAACCGAAACTCTTGTGGTCATCTTTCTATTATGTTTTCTTGGTTTCCAAGTGGAACCATTATAGATTTTATTCACATGTAGAGGATGGTGACCAGTCTACCAAATGTATACAGTACCCTTAAATTTCTCTTTGTCGTTAACTCTCTTACTGGAATGGGCATTACTTGAGAAGGCACTCTGTATTAGGTCTTTAATTAAAAACGTGCTAGTTTTTCTTTTGAGGATGACAGATATCAAAATTTATAGTCATGTCAAAAAGTTTATGAAGCCCTTATTTACCTTTCGGATAAATAAATTTTGTTGATTTTGTACTTTTTGTTGGTGTTCCGATTGGGGACTAACTATGCCCCACTTTGTTGTGGATATGTTTATATTTTATTATATGACTGACTTCAAAGTTGTCTCTCTCTGGCGAAAAATCAAGCTGATATTATTAAATCTTTCAATTCTATATTTATTTACCTAGACGACCTGCCGAATATTTATGATATTTATTTTGAGCAAATTCTTGATCAGATTTTATCCCATCGAACTCCAGTAAAATAAAACTAATTCATTTGATACCGAGGTATCTTTTTTGGATTTCAGTAAAACTAGTTTAAACCCCAGTCCAAGTAGTTTTCTACTGACCATTCTTCTGTTGCAGTTTTTTTAGAGTGTGCGTCAATAGTTTCATATGTGGTATTTGTTTTGTCAGTTTTTGTCATTATTTGTTCCTCATTTCTACTTTTTTGGTATGTCGGGTAGACCGTGCTTCGTGATTGTTGCATTGTGTCTGTGTGTGTGTGTGTGTGTATATATATATATATATATATATATATATATATATATATATATATATATATATATATATATATATATATATATATATATATAGAGAGAGAGAGAGAGAGAGAGAGAGAGAGAGAGAGAGAGAGAATTACAAACATGTTACGCGTTGACGGTACATGTATATACGATAGGATTACAAAAGATCGGACTTCACAATAATGTTCTGAATAAACTGGACAGAAGATGACTTAAATAAGTCTTTTCAATATATAGAAAGCAAGGCATGCTTTCACATAAATGATCTTCTGTAGGTTGTCCAAATTGAATGACGTTGTTAAAAACAGTATAGAACAAGTTAACAAGTTATATATAAGTTACTGATATCCAGTTCTGTTTTTTCGGCTAGAACGTTTCGTCTAAAATGTTGCAATATTGTTTGTCTCTCTTTGAAATTAGAAGAAAGGATTTTATAAAGTATCGAGGTATCGCCTTTCGTATGATGTTATTTCTATTTGTATGCATTCATATATAGTCAATCATGTTAGCATTTTGTATAACACGTTGAGTTTTAAAGGTGTGTGCTGATTAATCTAACATGAATTAAATTTTATAAGAACATGTCGATATTAAAACTTTGAGCCTTGAAATCTCTGAGTCATTAGAAAGAACAGACATTAAGTTAGATTCGATGAAATCTTCCGAGTATAGATAAAACGATTTACTTTTCAATTTTGCAAATTAGTTTGCTAGTGCAGCACACCGGGAAGTAATCACTAACAGAACTACTCGTGTATGATAAAAAGACACTTTTTTTTCCTGTGGTTGAAATATTCATACAATGAATAAAGACCTCTTGGTATAAAATGTACATAAATATGTGTTATATTAGAAGTACAGTGAACCCTCGTTTCAACGACAGCATTTGTTCCCAAAGACGATGCCAATAAAATGAATTTGCTGTTGTGCAGAATATTTAATGAGCAGATTGGTATGTAAGAAAGGTCTTGTTTTGTTTTTTTTGTCATTTCTTCATAAAACATATGTTTTGAATATTTGTTAGAATCGCCTCGTTGAGGCGATTCTAACAAATATCCAAAGCATATATTTCTTTAAAGTATTAAATACAATTTTCTTGCATAATCTGTGACTAATTGTTACCTCTTAAGCGAAGGTTTCGTTACAGTCAAATTGTCATTATAACGAATTTTGTCGTTGTATTCAGTGTCGGTATAAAGAGGGTTGTCTATATGAATCTGGCATCTCACGAGATCTCAGCAAAAATTATTTTTTTTTTGCTAACATATTATTACTGCGTTTGAGAGAGGGTGATAGTATGAACTGTCACCTTAAGGATATATTTATCATTTACGACGATTAAACATTCTTACTATGATCCTCACAGGAATTTAATAGTTATTTTTATACCAAAATTACATATATTTTCACCCTTAAGTTGTCACAAAAATGCCGAAAGGCAGCAGCGCTCCATCGGGCGGACCTTTATATGCTTGTCGCATTATTTGCAATTGTGGCCAGTAGACAATTAAATCCTCTTCAGTGATACTTGCGAACTTGCTGTACGCCATGATAAATGATTAAGATATTGCAAAGAACTTGATGTCATTTGGTGAAAGATCAGGAAAACATTTTAATCTTAGTCATATTTCAGTTGCATAAAATGAAAAACAAGGAACCTTGCGCGCATTCTTGTTTTGCATGTGATAGTACATAAATACTGCATTCCTGAGAATGTGATGGTACGAATGTTCACCCTGAGGAAATGAAGGGGTGAATTTGCCATTCGAAAGTTTTATGTCACAATTCCGAGTTCGAAGTGAGTCCTACGTTATAAAATGAAATTTCAAGGTGACAGTTCGAACTTAAACTTAGTGTGGGTGTTTTCTTTTTTCAGGGTAACAATACATTTACTTTCGGCATTATAATATAAATACTCCATTCCTTAGAGGGTGATAGTAAGAAAATAATTATCGAGCTCGGCTTTTTCACAGCTCTTTGTTGTGGCTAGTAGTTGTTTAAGATTAGCCTTGCGAGCTTGTTGTCCGCCCTAATAGATACATTTTGTTGAAAATATCGCAAACAACTAATTATACATCGTTTGGTGAAAGTCCAGCGAGTAGCTTAGCGCTAGGGTAACAGTCGTCGATCGGGAGTCGTCTATCAGAAGTAAATTTATGTAATAACATAAACATACCTAACATTCAGTTATGAGAAAGTTAGGTAAAGGCTGATTCTTGAAGGTGTACGAAAGCTAAATGCAGTCTGCTTTTGCAATATGGAGAAATAACGTTGATAAATACTTTTCATATCAAATGAAATTTGTTTCCAAACATAAATGTATGATCAAAAATATTAACCAGCGAGTAGCAATGCTTATCACTTCCTTGCAGTACTCCAGCGTGACGTCATCAATGTAATCCGATGACATCAGTAAAGATGTCATTTCTGATGTCTCATTTCTGATGTTTCATGTTTACTCTAACATGCTCTGAAGATTGACTGATTCCTTATGATTATGATTATTGATTTGCAATTTGTCTCTTTAGGTAAATCTTAGTTAAACTTCTATTTAGCTTTTGACGGTATCGAGGGCTGTAGTTTTGGCTATTCCACCAAAACAGCCATGAAGTAATTGTTTACCCAACTAATGCTAAAACATTAATATACCGCTGTCCATGGTACCGAGGGCAGTAGTTTTGACTATTCCACCAAAACAGCCATGAAATAACTGTTTTATTATCAAATTAATGCTAAACATTATTTATTTAGCCAGTGAGCGCAGTTTTTATTGGCACGCGATGTCGGCATGTAAACGTCAGTCTCGTGAAAGTTGACGTCACCAACCGAGGTATAGTCAAATCTTTTGCCCAGCGCTTTTACATTGAGTTCGTGATTTTCCTTTGTTTTCAAAGGCAATCCTTTTTGACTTTTATTTAAATGGGTGACGTCATTAACTGTGGTATAGTCAAATTTTTGAACGACTGGTAACGTCAACATTGCGTGATTTCTTTGACGTAGCTCCGGTGCGCCCCAATTAAGAAATTAACAGTAGAAATAGACAAAACTATTTCATTGCGCTATATATAGTAGGTTGGGTAATAATATAAGTTATCAGCTGATGGTCTATCGGCATTTTACATTGAAAAGTCACATGAGGTATAATAATCAAAATTATCACAATGGAGGAGTAGTAAAATGATCAACAGATGGTCTCATCACGAAAACATGCCTATATAATTTTGACCCCCTTAAACCCCACTTTTATATTGTAAAACTGGGGTTTACAGGGGTATACAATATTTTTCTTATTTCTGCTCAAAACATAGATTGTGGGTACTCGTTAGAACCGCCTCGTCGAAGCGGTTCTAACGAGTACCCACGATCTATGTTTTGAGCAGAATCAAGAAAAATAATGAAAAAATAAATATCTGAACATTTTCATTTTTTGGTGGTAAAATTTTCAGTATATTTGAATAGGCATGTTTTCGTAATGTAAAGGCATTTTACATTAAAAAAAATCACGTGAGGTATAATAACAAATGAGCCGGGATACAACATTTCCTTTCAGGTTGCATGTGTGCCCAGCGAAGACACAGATCAGCCTGCGCACAGATTGGTCAGAATCTTCACCGAGCGCATTTTGGATAACCAATGATGAAAAGTTTCAAAGTTTCTTCATGGGGAAAACTACATGTAAGACTCTGATAAGACCGCGCCGATTCACAGGCCTTCGTTTGGTGCATTGTCAGAAGATACGTTTTTCATGTTGCAGCTCAAATAGTATTGCCTTACTGTCACATCAAGACTGTAGTTTCTCATAGCATAGTTATGTGTTATAGGAATGCAGCTAAACATTTGTTTCGCTGAGCAGCAGACCCAAGTAAACATTTGACGACCGCATATAAATAAGCTGCGAAGCAAAGACATATTTCTTACTAAATCTATCTATATCAAAACCTGTGTAGGCATGCTTGCGACCTACATGTAGAAGAGCGATGAATAATATTGAGTTTTGCACTGTTCCATATTGAGTTTACTTATTTTGTATGGATAAGATGCAATAAAGTGATGTAGCTATTCAATTCATACACCTAAACATACTTTAAAGGCTCTATATTCCTCAGAAAAAGACATTTCATTATCCAAGACAGGTTTAATAAATGGATTTTTGGTATTGATATAATCATAATAATGTGGCACCTGACAGCCTGTAAAATTACAGTAAGGGTTGCTAACATTCATTTCGAAAACATACCTATTCAAATATACTGAAATTTTTACCACCCCAAAAAATGAAAATTTTCAGATAAAAAATTCTGATATTTTTCGTATTTCTGCTCAAAGCATAAATTGTGGGTACTCGTTAGAACCGCCTCGACGAGGTGGTTCTAACGAGTACCTACAATCTATGTTTTGAGCAGAAATAAGAAAAAATAATGTATACCCCTGTAAACCCCAGTTTTACTGTATACATTTAAAAGTGGGGTTTAAGGGGGTTAAAATAATATAGGCGTGTTTTCGTGATGAATTCAGAGATAAAAAAGCCTGTCATTTTTTACCCAGTTCAAAAACGAGAGACTTACTGAAATTTTATAGGCTGTCAAGCGGCTCATTTTATGAACGTATTAATAACATATATCAATTTATTAAACATTTCTTTGATAAAAAGTGTCTATCTTTGAGGAATATTGAGCCTTTAAGGGGTGGATACATGTTCAGGGGTGGGGGAGAGGCAGCTCTTTCAATTTTATTTCCTTTTAAGTAGACCATTTCAGAAGGGGTTAAAATGATGAAGAGGCTACTGAGTGTCTCCAGTCACTTTAAACAAAATCATCAATCGATTGTCTGACTTGTACAAAAATATTGTCGAAAACGCTACTCGGAATCATTAATCGGTAGTATCGATTGTTTGATAGATGGGTATTTGCTCTGTGTTGTTTGTATTTCTGTTTGTTTCTTTGTTTCTTTGTTTGTCTCTTGCAGTTTTTTTATTTACTTGTTTGTGTGTTTGTTTGTTGTTGTTGCTATTGTTGTTGTTGTTGTTGTTGTTTGTGTCCTTTTTTCAGTTAAAAATGTGTCTTTTTTTCAGATGAAAACAAAAACGACAAGAAAAAAAAAAACAAACAAACAAAAAAAAACAAAACACACACACAAAAAAAAAAACAAGAATATAGAAGTCAGCACATGCATAAAGGATCATTAAACTTTTGTGCTAGCTGACTTCTATACTGTGGTGGTTATCGTTTTGGAACAATAACGGACACGCAGACGAAGAAGAACGGTCGTGGAATAATCAGCGGGAGCTTAAACTAGTTTTGTTCGATTGAAAAATCGCCCTTAATTCTAATACAGGCATTTTTTTATGTTTTAATTCTTATATAAATACAGTAAACCCTCGTTACAACAACAGCATTTGTTCCCAAAGATGTTGCCGTTAAAATGAATTTGCTGTTGTAAAGAATCCGTAGTGTACAGAATGATATGCAAGGTAGACCTTGTTTTAATCTTATTTCTCATAGAACATATGGTTTGGATATTTGTTAGAATCGCCTCAGTGAGGCGATTCTAACAAATATCCAAAACAGATGTTGCTTGAAGTTTTAATGCAATATTCTTGCATAATTTCACATTAACTGTCACCTCTTGAGCGAAGGTTTCGTATATTCAAATTGTCATTAAAACGAATTTTGTCGTTGTATCGAGTTTCGGTATAAGAGGGTTGACTGTAGGATTGTTTCTCCACAAGGGCGGCGCTTCTAATGGGTACGCTCAACATATCTTTTCGTGGAGAAACGAGGAAAAATGTCAACAGCTTTGACACAAATCGACTCATCTAGCGCTGTGGCTGTGAAGTACAAAATACATGTTTCATAGATGTTTTAATGTAATGGCCGAATTGGCTGTCACCAACATTACGAAAACACTCCTATTCAAATATATTGAAAATTTCACCTCCAAAACTGAAAGTTTTCAGATAAAAGATTCCGATATCTTTCATATTTCTGCTCAAACCATAGATTGTGGGTACTCGTTAGAACCGCCTCGGCGAGGCGGTTCTAGCGAGTACACACAATCTATGTTTTTGAGCAGAAACAAGAAAAATAATGTATACCCTTGTAAACTCCAGTTTTACTATATAAAAGTGGGGTTTATGGGGGTAAAAATTATACAGGTATGTTTCCGTGATGAAGTGATAGAGTGAGTCACATTCGAATGAGGTCTGTTGATTTTTCTTTTCGTCAAAAGTAAAGTACAGCGGACCCTCTTTACAAAAATATTATTATTATTATTATTATTATTATTATTATTATTATTATTCAAAGATGTTGCCGATAAAAGATTAATTTGCTGTTGTAAAGAATCATTAATGACACATTGATATATAAGAAAGGACTTATTACCTCAAAGAATATATGCCTTTTGATATTTATTATAATCGCCTCTCTGAATGATTCTAACAAACATACGAAACATTTGTTTGTTGAAGTATTCAATACTATAAATCTTTCATAATTTTTGTTTAGCTGACACCTCTTGAGAGAAGGTTTCGTGCCAGTCAGATTATCATTCAAACGAAATTTTGTCGTTGTATCGAGTATCGGTATGAAAAGGGTTGACTAATTACGTTAAACATGTTGTTCGTCTTTGTGCTTCAAAAACAGGCCTCAAACATTTGTAGAATTCTTAACTAAAATGTACGCTCATTACGAAAACATGCCTATTCAAATATATTGAAAATTTCACCACCAAACAAAAATGAAAATTTTGAGATAAAAAATCATATTTTTTTTCACATTTCTGCTCAAAACATAGATTGAGGGTACTCGTTAGAACCGCCTCACCAAGGCGGTTCTAACGAGTACCCACAATCTATGTTTTTGAGCAGACATAAGGAAATAATGTATATCCCTGCAAACCCCAGTTTTACTATATAAAAGTAGGGTTAAAGGGGGTCAATATTATATAGGTATGTTTTCGTGATGTGCTATAAGCATGCGCTTACTCGGTTATATGCCTTCTTTCTGAATGTTGTATTCAGTGTGATGCAAATGTCTACGAAAATAGAATGCTAGAACGGTACATTGTAAAAACAATTCCATACATACAGTACCGTCGAACACAAGACTAAAATAATTGCAAGTCATCCTTTCATTTACCAATAAAAACAACATTAAAAGGAACATAAAGCAAACAAAACAATAAAATCTTAATTGATAGAAATCGAAAACATCAAAGGAAACTAGTATTAATTTCGTAGCCCTCCGAATACGTGTATAAGACAGACAGACAGAGAGAGAGAGAGAGAGAGAGAGATTTTAACAGGGACTCGAAAGCAGCAATTTCAACAATATATGGGCATATTTACATAAATTACTGAAACGACCATCTGTTACTATTGGACTACTTGTACAGCAATTAGGAGCCAAGCGGACACCCAACGCCAAGACAAATCGCATCAACGTCGAAACAACGTCATGACGTTGCATCGACGTTGTTGCGATGTTGTATAAACACCATGTGCCTAGTGGCGCTAGCGTTTTATTTCCATATCTTATCTCCATTTATTCAGAAAACTGTACACGTTTTCTAAATAATACCAATGAATTAATTGGCGATACCCAGGAAAAGCCACCATTACGAAGCCAAGCCCACCCGAAGCACAAGAAGAAGAGAAGATGATGAACAAATAAGGACAACACAAATGCCACATATGAAACCACAGACGCAAAAACAAAGAAAAGCCCCATCAAACACAACGTAGCAACAACGTCGTTTCAACGTCGGTGCAACGTCGTGACGTTGCAGCGATGTTGTGACGACGTTCTGTGTTTGCTGGGACTGCAGCAGAGGAATCGCCTTTGAACTGTCAGTAGGAAACGTATTAGGGGGCTTAAATTGGTTTTACTCGAGCGAAACCTCGCCCTTAATTCTAATGCAGCTCCAAATAAGAAATATATGTTCGATCCGCAAAGTGGCCCTCTTCCTCATCTGTGAAAGTCACAACCCAAGAGAAACTGAGCACTTGTTTTATTAAGCGTCCTGTAGTCTTTATCAGAATGTCAGTTTGAATTAGGTTACTTGACTCATACCTTGCGTCGCGTATGCACATATGGAACACTAAGTCGTATGCACTATGAATTCGGAATGCGCTAAGTTTAATTCCTGTAATTGTTACCCCTCGGTCTCCGCCTTCAGACACAAGTAAATAATAAAGAACATTACGAAAACATGCCTATATAATTATGGCCTCCTTAAACCCCACTTTTATACAGTAAAACTGGGGTTTACAGGGGTAAATATTATTTTTCTTATTTCCGCTCAAAACATAGATTGTAGGTACTCGTTAGAACCGCCTCGCCGAGGCGGTTCTAACGAGTACCAACAATCTATGTTTTGAGCAGAAATATGAAAATATCAGAGTTTTTTCTATCTGAAAATTTTTAGTTTTTTGAGGTGAAATTTTATATATATTTGAATAGGCATGTTTTCGTAATGATAACTGCCGAACCCGAGAAGAAAAAGGATTATCACCAACCAGATAATGAGCATACTTCAACCTTGTCACGAACGTTTCCGTGTTGTTGTTGTTGTTCACTTTACACATCAGCCCGTGCCCAAACTGGTCTGTGCGTCCAGGCAGTCTGATTCCGACCTTCGTTGTCCATTGACAGAGTTGTTGGATATAGTGATATACTAAATAAATGGACAGGCAGAAAAGACCCTGATCTGACTGCAACGTGAAGATAAGCCTGCGCTTATACGAGTATAGTGTGCGCAATCGGATCAGGGTGTTACTCTGCCCACTTATAGAGTTGTTGGAAATTACAGGACAAATATGAAAATGAAAAGAGAACGCCTGATCAGTCTGTGCTTAAGTTTATCTCTGTACCCACTGTTATCATATCGCATACTGACCATTTCTCTTGTTCTGGTTAATGATTATAATAATACGTTCTGTAATTATGTTTTTTTCTGGAGATGTCATTTTTTACTTTGTCCAGATATCAAAACAAGTATCGAAAAGCACTCATGTGTCCAAATTTTTATGCTAAATACAGCAGCTGAGAGTCCGCAGGTCTATCTTTGTCTCGACATTTAACGCATCGCGCAGTCTTATCAGTTTATTCTCTGCTTGCGAATATTTTTCTACAATACTGAGCCGTCGAAATCAAACTTCTTATTTTCAGCTAATCTTTGCTTTGGCTCTCCGCACATGCGATCCGACGAATCTTCCCATGTCCCTGCTTTCGCAAACCTCTCGTAAGAGCAACGTGGTTCGGAATATGTATATTATTTCCTACATACATGTTGAATAGTTTTTGATTCATTTGTCCTCTATAGATAGTTATTCATAACATATTTCAGTCGACACCATTACGAAAACACGCCTATTCAAATATATAGAAAATTTCATCTTAAAAAAATGAAATTTTTCAGGTAAAATACTCTGATATTTTTCATATTTCTGCTCAAAACATAGATTGTGGGTACTCGTTAGAACCGCCTCGCCGAGGCGGTTCTAAAGAATACCCACAATCTGTGTTTTTGAGCAGAAATAAGAAAAATAATGTATACCCCTGTAAACCCCAGTTTTACTGTATAAAAGTGGGGTTCAAGGGGGTCAAAATTATAAAGGTATGTTTTCGTGATGTTTAGCGTGCATAATCCACAAATGCTCGAAATTCGCTAAACTTTGTCTGTCATCTGCTCCAATTTCCGTTTTCCACTGGTTTAAACATATTTTATTTCTTGAAGTACAATTGTTATACATGCATGACATGTACACAAAAGATAGGATCAGAACGAGAGCTTAATCTTCTCCTTTTTCATTGATAAGTTCAGTTTCGGCAAATTCATAATTGTAGGAGGACAGCGTTTGGAACTACCGAAGATCACAGCTTACTGTTATCATTTCAGTGCTGTAGTTTCATGGGATCAAGGATGGATGTACTTTCAATTAAAAATACCAAGGAAAGGAGACGTAAGTTAGGCCTTATAGATAGTGATCAATCCTCCTTCATATACAAGCAAAGTCTGCGACATTTTGATAATTGCGCAAAGACGACTGACACACATTATGAAAAAAAACAACAAACAACAACAAAAAAAAAAAACAAAAACAAAAAAAAAAAAAAAAAAACCATATAAATAAATAAATAAATATGCCGAAGTGAAGACTTGAATATTGTACAGTTAAACAAGCAAGTGGTGACATCCAGAGCCATTTGGTCCATAAAAACGTGTAGGTGGACACAGGTTATTTCTCATCGTTCGTTATCTGGTCGAATTGGTGCATTGTATATTCGACACAGGCCTCATGATATCCTTTCTTCATTTGAGCCACCATGAAACGCAGCAGTGCAGACCATGCTTTGGGAACCTCGGATGTATATTTGTCATGTAGTTCCTGTTTCCATACGTACAGCACAGCTCTTGAAACTAGACTCCAATATTTCGGTAAAAATCCTTGAAAACTATAATGCCGCTTCCCAAGTTCATATAGAAAAGGTCCCATAAGATTTTGTAACTGATCAACATTTCTTACAGTCGCTTCTAAAACCTCTACCAGTCTCGATGCTTGCAAATTGAACGAAGAATCCCTGAGAAGGGCATCTCCTTCAAGACCATCAAAACGCATGATTTGTTTTATATGAGGATCCAAACGAACGATTCTTGATAAAATGTTAATTCCAGTTCCATGTCTATCTCTTGAAAGAATTTTCCATGTTTTCCTGATAATTAATTTCTGTTCGGCTGTAACAATTTCATCCTCAACTCTTTTCACAGTCTCTCTTTTTGTAGCCAGATTATCTTCCGGTACAATCAATGAATTCGAACACCCCATTTTGTATGACGATTTAAATTCTTAGACCAGCAGAACGTAAAATGTCTTTCCTAGTACCTACAGTATTCTCTTCACAAATGCATCATTTTTTTTTTCTCATTTTCGAAAGTTAATTCTAAACTGTTGCAGCTACAAAATGCAACAAACACTAAGTGAAATACTAACTATTTTACATATTCATTTTAAACAACACAGAAAACACACAGTGTCACAACAAAGTCGTTTCGATGTCGCCCCAATGTCTTCGACTTCAAATCGTGGCTGATGCGACGTTGTGTGTTCAATGGGATGGTTGAGTTAAGACTTCGCTACCATTTTTGCCACCATTATGAATTCCTAGTCCAAATAACAGCATTATACAGTAGTTTTTGTCCAGATTGATATCTTAAAAAGTTTGTTTTGTAAGTGTCTTTTCAATTGCTTTCAGAATAAAGGTAAGTTCACTAGCTCTAAGTTGGTACCCACTATAATTAAATTATACAGCTAGACCTAACAAATTGATTTCTGAATGACATTGTTTTATCATTTGTTGATTGATTTTATAATCTTACATGACACGCACTGGGAAAACATGCAACTTCCATTCTTCGAATAAAAAGTAAGAAAATTTGGGCCGACCAATGCATGCAGACAGGGTCTTCATTGTCCAGTCTTGCTCTTTTTGGATCTTGTAATGTATACGGGGCATCATATAGCAAACACTTACGTCCTGGACATAGTGTATAAGAGCAGCGGCTGGTGCGGGTGTTGTCTGTTCAGTTGCCATGGAATTCGACTTATTTTTCCGATTCGTACCTTAATTGCATCAAGCACGAAGAATTAAAGCCACTCAATAGACAATCATAATCAGAAAGAGTCACGTTCTTGGCCAAATACTGTAACAGTGTATGTTGGTTCGTAAAGTTGATATGCACTTTGAAAACGCAAAAGGATCAAGTAAATATGCGTTGCCCGTGGAAACAAACAAAAACACCTAAAAGAATGAAAAAGGGGTTATCGCTAAGATTTTTGCCTGAATTCGGTGCGAGACTTCGCAACCTCGCTTTCTTTGGCACCCCAACTCGGGACAATTTTCACCAGTATCAATGCAGTCATAGGTTTTGAAGGTGGACAATTTAAATGTTTTGATCTCGCATTGTGTGACGTATGTATATAGATTTTAGTTTTCAATGAAAACATATTTTGTGGGCACTAATTAGAATAGTCTTAAAGTTTGTCCTTTTTGGTTTTAAGTATTTATGCTTTCACAAAAACCTTGTGTTACATGCAAGAACTGCATCGGCGAGGCGATTCAAATGCATCCTACAATACAAATTTTCGCGCATAAAAAATAAACAAATGCTTGCATGGATAAGTATTTGATTTTTGCTATTGATATATACAAAAAAGAGAAAAACATCAAAATAGCATAATGAAAATATCAAAGGATAAAATCAAACGTACAATGTACCTTAAAAAGTGTGTCAGACACAGTCATTTTTATAATTGGAACTCCATATTTGCAAAACTCAATTTTGTAATTAGGTATTGGGAAGACAAATACCTTTTTGCTTCAAGATGATAAGTTGAGGTGACGACATATCATCTCGTTTTTTTTTTTTTTTAAGATAAGTCGTTGAGGCAAAAGTATTGCTGCCTCAAAACTATGTCGATGCCATGACATACCTTGTTGCCTCGAAATATAGTCGATGCAATGACATAATATATTGTTGCCTCAAAATAGTAAGTCGATGCAATTACATAATATTTCGTTGCCTCAAAATAAGACGATGCAATGACATAATATTCTGTTGCCTCAAAGTAATAGGCCGATGCAATGACATAATATCTTGTTGCCTCAAAATGATGCCGATGCAATGACATAATATATTGATACCTTAAAAAAGTGTCGATGAAATGACATAATATCGTGTTGCCTAAAAATAATAACACAAAATGCAATTAGTTTAAATTAATAGTTTTATAAAACAAAATGATATCCTTATCTATTTAAAAAAAAAACACATTTCACATATTCATAATAAACAAAATTTCCTACAAAAAAATTAGATACGCGCCAAAGAAAACTCTGATCAGCTTGCGCATCTGTGCCGTCTGATCAGAGTCTTTGTTGTGCGCTCTTAAGATAGCGAAGGACCTAAAGCATCCTCATGCGACCAGCGAAGACTGATCAGACTGTGCGGATGCGCTACCGCCTGATCATAGTTTTCACTGGGCACACATGTAAAATTGTAAGAATTGCTGTGCCCCGGCCTAAGTTTTTTTGCTCTTAGTGCGGGTTCTCGTATAAAATTTTCGCTAACCCTTGCATCGGAAAGATATACGATTAATTTTGATATAGGAATACAAACTGGTAAGGAAAAACTCCAGGGAGTGCCTCAGTCACAAGCCGTAGCCCATCCCAGACACCAAGAGGAAGAGGAAACAGACAAAACCAAAGAAGCGCAAATCGAACAAATGTACGAAAGCCTTGATATGTCTGTAAATTGTATAACAGCCTTTGTTCATTGCATTTCACGAAAAGTCGCACGTTTCTATGGGGCCCTAGTTGATACTTTACAGATTCTAAGTATACAAACCTTGTGTACTCAGGTTAAAATCATGGAACAGAAAGCAAGAAACGCTCAAAACAGAAAACAGAATGTTTATTTAGTCATGTGCATATGCAAACATGAAGCCATGGGTGGAACTTTCGTTGTTTTCCGCATTTAAAGGAGAGTACCCTGTTTTCCTGTCTGACATCAATTTTCAAATTTCGCATGCAAACTTAATTTCAAATAAACCTTCTAACGTTTTCTATAGCATTCATGAGAAAGTATATAGGAATGGATTAACACCATTTTTGATGTTTTGTCCAATATGGCCGCTACGATAAACCCGTAAGAAAACATTTTATTGCAAATTTATATGACACCATTGTGAATGGCACATTTAAAATTTTACAAGACGCCTTTCGGGCGTTCATGCTTATGATTTTCCTATAGAAATATTTGTATAGAACAGGGCATTATACTTGAAAATGTATTTTGAGGGGATTCACCGCGTATTTCATCATGTCCATTAATTCAAAACCTTTTCGACGATAGTTCCTTCTTATGATGTTTAGTCATTCGGTTAGCTAATCTAGTCATTTGGCTAACTTCAATGCTTGTAACATAACCGACTGTCAAACTTCTTCGACCGGGGAAATGGGAGGGGGGACATGGGGAGGGTGTGTGTGTGTGTGGGGGGGGGGGGAATGGGTGCGTTATTATAAAATTAGGAAAACTTTGCCTAAGTTTTATCATCGACACTACGAATTGATCTCTAAATACGATACCGGACTGAACACCCTTCTGCTGCAAAGCCTATGGGAACCTGAATTTTATAGTGACCTCGTGTATAAGTTCAGATAAAATTGTGTGAAAACCTGTATTTTCTGATCATTTTGTAAAATTGTCATATGTTATAAACGATAGGGGTATAAATTGATGTCATAAAACAATCAGGACCCAGTTGTTCAAAGAGTCGTTAACGAGCTCGTTAGTGGTCAAAATGTTAACTGTTCTAGTAAGTACAATACCAAATTCACAGGTATTTTTACTGAGAAAATGTGAATAACTTTTGCAAATGCAAAAGCTGCTCACATTTTTTCAGCAAAAATATTATCGTAAATGTCATATTTAATGTTCAAAATTTTAACGATACGTTAACTAACGACATCGTTAGTTTTGAACAACTGGGCCCTGTTTGCTTAGCGGTTAATTTAATAACGGTTGACCATTTTGCTTGCCTCTTTAATTGCGGGCAGATGGGTCGGGTTTCAAACTCTATGATAGCTCCGACTTAAAAACCATTCGTTAGTCGTTTCTGGGCCGGAACTTTTTATGTCAGTTTCTCGGCTCACCGGGGTTCAACGTGGTTTTCTTTTGCTCCAGTATTCCAGTGATGTTGTTTGACAAACCAGCGATCCCAAAATGTCTGAACACATAGGCTTTATCTGTGATTTATCTGTTGCCCGTAATGATTCATGGATGAGTTAGATGATTAGATGACCTTCACATGAACGAACAAATATATGTTTTACCAATATAGAAGCTGAGGGCGAGGGTTCCGAGTTCTTATGTTTTTTTTTTTTTTGTTTTTTTTTAATAATAATTATGTAAGTTGATTCTGTATTCAGCTAAGTTTGTGTAACAGAGCTTCCGCCTTTTTGGGAAGGAGTTGCCACTGAACTCTGCTTACTGTCTCTTCATTTTGTGGCTGGTTTATTGGATTTGTCTGTCTGTCTCTTTGGTGTTTGGGGCTTGATGTGATTCTGATTTATCAGTTCCTGAGTTATCTTATTTACTTAGTAAGAATGGATGAAGTCCAAGCATAATAAGTGCCGTAATTTCCGCAGGCAATAAAGTCTATCAAAGTTCCATCAAGTATACGCCGTTTTACAAAATGCGACAAGAATTTTAATCAATCAGCGCTAATTTATATTCAGATATCAACTGTACAGATTAATGTGTGTACTATAGGCATAATGGAGCTTACAGTTGCTTCTAAAAATTCTAAAAGAGTATCATACAAATTGCGTGCATTTTTCCAAAATGTAATTAGTTTCGAATTGCAACATAGCAGTTTTGTATGAGCCAATACCCAAGTTTTATAAATATAAAAGCACATCTGTATATCTTTTTGATTGTAGGATTGCACGTTGTAGGATTGAGAAACACAACCATGTAATAACAAGGTCATCGACACCGGCGTGCAATGTAAATCATTCTATATAAGAATATCTATAGCTAAAGGTTATGATCGGCGTAGTAAAACTTTAAACAAGTCTCCTTAAGATATTGAAAATGGCATTGAACTTATCCGCTTGAAAACTGGATCAAACTGTTAAATGTGGCATGTAATTTGTAAATGCTGCAAGTGATGCGTACATGTATTTGCATACCGTATTTATCCTACGTTTTCGGACAGATATGAGCAAACGGTGTAGAACACAGAGCTTAATCAGCCTAATCAGAGTTAAAACGGAGATTCCCGTTTTCTTATCAGTGGTGTGTTCTTTGTTTCCAAGGTCAATCTTTTTGACAGTTATTTTACTACACTGCAGCTGGTATTAGTGCAGTGTGGCGGCGGTAGAACGTCTCCCCGTACTTTACCATAGTGCAGATTATATTTCACTTCCTTTGGGATCATTGGGCCCATTGTGGAATCTTTGAAGATGGAGTTCTGCTCTATACGCTAGAGGGCGTAAGCAGTGTTGCAAACTTCATTACTGCTTATGAAGTGTCTCAATAAAACCGAGACTCCCATTTTCTTATCCGTAGTGTGTTCTTTGTTTCCAAGGGCAATCTTTTTGACGTTTATTAGTTTATATTTTTTCATGTAGAATTGGTTTAACCCCTCTAGTAGGTTTTTTCCTATTGACCACTCCGAGGCGATTTCTTCTGTGGTTGTTCTTCTTTTGTTTGTGCACCAGTTGTTTCTCTAGGCGGCGTTTGTTTAGTCATTATTTATAACTCATCTCTGCTTCTTTTGATGCTTCGGGAAGGCTATGCTGCGTAACTGTGGCATTTCCTGGGGATCTTCACATATATGTTTGAAAACTGAATTGGACAGGTGCAGTTAAGAGTGCATTCGCCCTTTGTATTCTTAATGCCTTAATTACTACTATACATGTCTAAACAAGTCCGTTTCATTACGAAAACACGCCTATTCAAATATACTGAAAATTTTACCACCAAAACGTGAAATTTTTCAGATAAAAATTTTGATATTTTTTCATATTTCTGTTCAAAACATAGATTGTGGGCACTCGTTAGAACCGCCTCGACGAGGCTGTTCTAACGAGTACCCACAATCTATGTTTTGAGCAGAAATAAGAAAAATAATGTATACCCCTGTAAACCCCAGTTTTACTATATAAAAGTGGGGTTTAAGGGGGTCAAAATTATATAGGCATGTTTTCGTGATGGACGTCCTGGTCATGTAGCGAGAATGCAGTGGTTGGATGGCCAAACGTGTAAACCTTTCACCTAAGCACTGAAGGAAAGAACATGCGAACAAACAAACAAAGCAAATGATGTCCTTGCCCCTAGGTCCTTCCAACAAACGTCTGTGGTGAATTTTCTGATCCGTATGAAAGCCATAGTCTTTTCTAATAATTTTTTAAAGTTTTTGTGTTGAAAGCTGTTTTGAAAACAGCTTCAAACACAGTTACTACTAGTGACTTTTATATGTATAGCCCTGAATAAGATGCAAGTGTCCCATACTAATTATGTAGCTGCAGCATTAAACCCAAAACGTTTGAAAGAAACTTAATGAAGCATACGCACATATCCCCACAGAGCACACATCGCAAAACACAATGCTTACAGATATATGTATCATTCGCAAGAGGTGCACAAAATAGGCATACTATAACTACCATGACACACAAAACAAGAATGTCGCAGATGTCATGCAGGACCATTAATATACCTTTAATAGGCGTAACGCTCATTACGCACATCGTTACATGCGTAAGAAAAATATTTTCAATAAAGTGACAATAACATAAATATTTTGCTCCTTAGCCACAGGGGCTGCTCTTAAAAGAAAGACTATCTGGGAGCAAAGTCTTTCCTTTAAAAGTAGCCCCTATTTGAGAAGCGATTCTATGCAGATTTTCAAGATTTTTCACAGGTGTGCGTAAAAAACAATTCCGTTCTGGCTACGCCACCGCCATGTTTTCAGTTTTTAAAATGACCGCTGAGTCGGTAGAAAAAAAAATAATACAAAACGTGTCAAAGAAGAGCCACATTCACAGAACATAGTCCACAAATGCGACCAATAGGATGAGTAAATAAACCATGACAGGCAGTACACACAGTTAAAGAGGAAAGCATTGAGACTGACCATGATTGGGTTAGAAATTAAGCATGCAGTCTGTCACAAAATATCCATGTTATATCTCGTCCTTTTATAAATGTTAATGATTTGTTTTAAATTCTTGTGGAAAATTGAATAATTGGATTTCCCAACAATGTTCCTAATTTTATAAACTAGGTCACCGAAAAATCTGGTTCCAATATTCTTTGCTACAAAAGAGTTTTCAGGTTAACTTTATATTTGTCAATCGACGGAGAGTATCGTTAATAAAATTTTGAAATCGCGCTGCGGACACCGACAGCCTTGTGTAAGGAGGTTAGCAGTCAACACTTTATTCTGACTCAGTCTGTTAAAACATTTATTTTAGAAGATACCCTCGCATAACGAACAGGTTGAGACACGTATACACTATACGAGGAATATCGAGGAACATTTAAAACAAGAGGCCCATGGGCCATGATTCGCTTACCTAATAATACAGCTATTGCATATCTGCGAATGTCATGCAATTTCTTCCAGTATTGCCACAGCAACTAGGACACAAATAAATTTGACCATACAATCAGAAAGTCAAAAGTCATCTAATATCATCATTTCAACAAACTAAGTAGACTTTGAGTCCCTGGTGTTGTATACCGACTCAGCCTCAGAGCTTTCTTAGTTTTGAAGAAGAGGATTTTTAAGTTTTTTTACCGTATATGGGATCAGAGTCTATAGAGGAGATGTCCAAAACATTTATTCCCATTTAAATGTATAAGGCCCATACAAATGCACGATGAAGCAAATTTGACCTTGCCGTAAAAAGGTCAAATATCAACGTAGGAATATCATTAGCAATTTTGGTAGACCTCTCATTCCCAATGATTTGTGCAAAGATTAGGCCCCCAAGGCTTATTTGGTTCTGGAGAAAAAGGTTTTTAAAGGCTTTTACCATATATGGACATAGCGACCTTTTTTATCAATAGACTGCGACCATTTTAGCATCCTTATGTTGCCCAGCCCTGAGGAGGCTCCACATAAAATTTGAGCAACATTGGTGTAGAAACTTCAGAGAATAAGTGGTTTGAAATTCTCAACATGTTTTCCATATAAATGTATGGGGACCATATAAATGCACAGGGAAGCAAACTTGACCTTGTCGTAATAAAGATCAAACGTTAAAGTTCGACCATCATTTTAGCAAATTTGGTAGACCTCCCATCCCCAATGATTTGTGCATAAATTCAGCACTGAGGCATTCTCGGTTCTGGAGCAGAAGAGTTTTAAAGGTTCTTACCGTATATTGGCATGGCGGCCATCTTGGTCAACGGACTGCAACAATTTTTGCAATCTTTCATTCCTCTAATCCAAGGAGGCTCCATATGAAATTTGAGCTGTATTGGCTCAGCGGCTTCAGAGGAGAAGTCGTTTGAAAATGTAAACGGACGGACAGACGGACGGACAACGGACAAAAAGCTGTCACTATAGTTCATCCTGAGCCTAACTCGAAAATGACAATGAACAATGTCAAAATCAAACATCATGTTTTCTGAAGAAGTCAAACCATTTGATATCCTAAAAGTTCAAGTAAAAAAGTGGCTTCGGTATCAGCAGAAAAAGCTTTATTTGACTGAAATTCAGTGGGATAGATCTGATCAATCGTTTGCTCATAATGAATAGTATCAGTATTAAGCAAGTCATCTAGATATATAGATTTAGCTTGGAAATCTTCTATAACATCAGCTTGATTTTCGTCAGAGAGAACCTTATTTAAGTAGGAACTTTAACCTTCTTCTATGTTACCAGAAATTCTCTATGTACGTGTATCCCCAATTTACCTAATGGGCCCAAGGTCAAAATTACTGCACCGAAATTATGAGACTTCCAATCTCTGCAACTGAGAATGTCTTTTTTTTGTAAGTGAATATTGATTTTGTTATGGATATTCTTGAAAAAATGCCATATGGGTCGCGCACAGCGAAAAGGTGCATTCGATCTTGCACATCACGAAAACATGCCTATATAGTATTGACCCCCTGAAACCCCACTTTTATATAGTAAAACTGGGGTTTACAGGGGTATACATTATTTTTCTTATTTCTGCTCAAAAACATAGATTCTAACGAGTATCCACAATCTATGTTTTGAGCAGAAATGTGAAAAAAAATCAGAGCTTTTTATCTAAAAATTTTCAGTTTTTGGAGGTGAAATTTTCTATATACTCGTATTTGAATAGGCGTGTTTTCGTAATGACAAAACCTACAGATTCAGATTCATCACGCTCATTCCCAAAGTCTCATCCGGACATTTGTTCTTCATTCATTACGAAAAAACGCCTATTCAAATATATTGAAAGTTTAACCACCAAAAACTGAAAGTTTTCAGAAAAAAAATTCTGATATTTTTCACATTTCTGCTCAAAACATAGATTGTAGGTACTCGTTAAGAACCGCCTAGTCGAGGCGGTTCTAACGGGTACCCACAATCGATGGTTTTGAGCAGAAATAAGAAATATAATGTATACCCCTGTAAACCCCAGTTTTACTATAGAAAAGTGGGGTTTAAGGGGGTCAAATTTATATAGGTATGTTTTCGTGATGTATACATTCTTTGGTATCCAATGATTTTATTAGCGGACTGATCAGACTACGAAGATGCGCAGGCTGATCTCGGCCTTCGCTGTCCGGACAGATTTTCGCATGGCGCGGTCCATTTGATGTTGCTATTTATGGTGGTCGTTTGGTTTGTTTCTACAAATAAGCCGCAACGGAAGAACACGAATCTTCTGACATATGTGTAAAAAAAAAAAAAAAAAAAAAAAAAAAAAAAAAAGGTAAGAGAAAAGTCCAAGGAGTGCCACAATCACAAACCGCAGCCCTTCCCAGATACCAAGAGGAAGAGGAAACCGACAAATCCAAACAAGCACAAATCGAACAAACGTACGAAAGCACTAAGATTAGCTCTCTCTTCCCCAAGCGAGGTAATCACAATGCTAAAAGGACTGAAAACACACAAGAACGAAATGACACAAGTTAAGTCATAAAACAAATCGCCCCGCAGAATAAACCACAAAGCAACAAAGAGCAACACCGGGAACAAGGAATACTCAAATCAGCCTGCGCATGCGCGCGTCTTTGTTGACCGCCTGAAGAAACGTTGCATCCTTGGCTATCCAAAAGGTGCCAAGCGAAGATTCTGATCAGCCTGCGCAAATGCGCAGGCTGATCAGAATCTTCGCTGTGCACAGGTGTCAGAGAATACGTTTTTCACGTTACGGAGATATGATGTTTTCTCTTACTATCGTACACCTAACTTTTTTCGAGTATTATATGTAGATCTACTAGTTACCTGTCAATGTGAATTCAAACTCAGACTACTTTACCTCAGCGGCTGGTATGTTTTGAATGATGTCTTCAAGCAATTACAAAAACATTCTGTCATTCTCATATTTTCCCAGCTTTTACAATTTTTAGTGCATTTTTGGACGTTTCTCATGTAATCGTCTACCCCAGAAAAAAATGTTCAAAATAAATACCAAAAGCAAAACAAGCTTGCATTTACTTACTTTGTTTTACAGAACAATCGATCGTACCAACTTCTGTGTGGGATTTTTCATTTTAGAACTTCACACATTTTGTTATAAAATGTAAATTGTTAGGGGTACACTCTTGAAAATTAGGAAATTTTGCATATTTCACATTTTTGCTCCAGAAAGTCATTGGAAATATTATTTTGTAAACAAATAAGTAATAAAGATTATTATCTTAGCTGGACTTTACTTGTGAACTGACTTTGAAGTGTTGGCTATGTCCATAAGTCAGGTGAGCTACAGAGCTGACAATTACCGAATGCTGATAAAAAGCGGCAATTAATTTCTTTTTATCAGTCATTCATAAGTTATTATCTTTATGATCATTACTGCCTTTCCACTCCAGATTTAATACATAATACCCTGGGTAAAATATTCAGTAGACGACATATGAAATATTGAAATATTTTTCTTATTTTCCCCAGAAAACAGAATTTGACATTACATGCAAATTCTCTGCAATAGAGACAATTTGCTTGAATGTCAAATCCTGTTTTGTGGGAAAAACAAGAAAAAATATCATCAATGTGTCATCTGCTGAATTAGCCCAAAGAGTGGTAAATGCTGTTAATTGTTACGTGTAAGCCGTGTTCTGAGAAAATGGGTGTTTGTGGAATATGGGATCAGCGAAGACACGGATCCACTGCAGAGGCGCGCACTATTATTACCCATTATCATATTTAACAGAACATGCACTTAATGATCCTGCAAGAAAAAAGCTGCTTGGCTTGAGCAGACCGCGGATGCATATTCCCTGAAAAATACCCTTTTTGTGACGCTTGCAATTTTGATAAAACTGTGATTTATTTAACGTCTTTACCCTTAATATTGGGCTACCAGAACTCCTCACCATATTTCTAGAATTTGAACAGCTACTACCTTTCGATGTGTTTAAAAACTGCCGGCATGGTGGCAAACTGTCTGGTCTGGTCTACACATCTTGCTCAAGCCTGTTCGTCCCGATACTTGGCATTACGAAAACATACCTATTCAAATATACTGAAAATCTGACCACCAAAAAATGAAAATTTTCCGATGAAAAATACTGATATTTGTCATATGTTTGTTCAAAACATAGATTGTGGGTACTCGTTAGAACCGCCTTGCCGAGGCGGTTCTAACGAGTACCCACAATGTATGTTTTTGAGCAGAAATATGAAAAATAATGTATACCCCTGTAAACCCAAGTTTTACTATATAAAAGTGGGGTTTAAGGGGGTCTGAATTATATAGATATGTTTTCGTGATGGGGTAAATATCCGATTTATTAGTCTCAATATATCCGATAATTTCATAAGTTCCTTGAATTAGAGACACATGTGGCATTTGCATTTTATATACGCTGATAATTAGTCGCCACATTGCACTATAATGAACATACAATGTAATATTCTAATTCCAGATTGGAAATAGCAAATCTTTGTCATATACATATAGTAACTGTCACAAGAAAAAATATACAGCTAATCTCTGATGATAGAAAATACACCTTGATCTCGAACGGTTATACATGTACACATAGCATAGTTGTTGTTATTGTTGTTGTTGTTGTTGTTTGTTGTTGTTTTTTGTATAGTAACATGTAGAACAACATTCACAGAACGACACCAAGGGGATTAGCAAACAAACCAAGATGACAGTACACAAAGCACAAACCAAAGAAAAGCAAAACAATCAGATATTTTTCCCCAACACTCCAGCAGGCACATGACGTTAATACAACGTCGCTTCAACGTCGATGCAACGTCATGACGTTGCATCGACGTTGATCCGACGTTGTATAAACGTCATGTGCTCGCTGGGCTTGATGAACACAATGCCAGACAGGATCCACTTATCACAACAATAAGACAGATCATACAATAAGCCTCACAGCGAATGGACACAAGGCCACACAAAAAACAAACACCACCAGAACCGTCGCCTTTGAACTATTACTAGAAAATCTACTGGGGTGTGGAGGGATGTAGTTTATGAGACCGCTAACGCAAATTTCGTTTAAGAAGTTAAGTAATTAAAAAGTTTATTTAGATCGTTAAAGTGACTAACATCACTAGATGAACTTAAAAACAAATGAATTAAGATATACCCAAAATATATGATGTACATGCCTAAAAGGAGTGGCGTGATCAAAGCCAAAAGAAGTAAAATACTTGCAATCAGATTTTTCTATGAAGCACGTGATTTATTTATAGCAGGTTAAAGCCTACATAATATTAGATACATTTGGTTACACCAGAATGCCATATTAAATGAAATGTAAGAATCGGTCATTTTAATGTGACTGCTCGCTGCTGGACTTTTCTCGTATTGGTCCTGTATATGGTTTATTATTGTGTTAAGTAGGTATTGCCTTGTATTGTGATCACCTTTATAGGGGAAGGCAGGAGCTGGTTGCTTAGCTTTTTGTTGGTTTGCAATATATGTAATATCCGTAGGGGTTTGTCTTCTCTTCTTCATGGTTGTGCATGTTCTGTAACTATGACGCTTCCTGATTATTATTACTATTCTGAGATGGATTTGGTACCAGTTGGTCGATTTAACCGGTGGGCATGGGGGCGTTTGACTAGTATTACTTGATCGAAACCTTACTCTTATCTCTTGAAGCAGCTTCAGACATCAATTCAAGAATACGAAATAAAGTACAAGAAAACCGAAACCAGTAAAGAATGACAAAAGTTAAAGAAGTTGCCTTCAATATTAGCATGAGAATAAGAAAATGTAATGCATAAAAACAAAAAAACAAGCAAACAAACAAAAAAGAAGCAAAGTGGGCAGCAGTACAGTGTGTGACATGCTAGATTAGCTCTTTCACTGCCACAGGCAATAATAATAGGCTTTTGCAAACAGCATAGATCCGGATGAGACGGCCCATAATAAGCCGTCTCATCAGGATCTACGCTGTTTGACATTCAGTATTTCAACTTTACATATTAACTTCTTTGAAAGCGACAATTTGTTTAAAAAAAAGCAGACGACAAATGTCGTCTGAAATTTAGCACCGAAACAGTTAACACAACTCGGATCCCCATCCCAATTAGTTTACACTGATATGCGTTCTATGGCGTATTGGCCTTAGAATGGACAGTAGTACTAACGACTTGGAGCTATAACTAGTTTTATCCGATCGAAACCTCACCCTTAATTCTAACACAGATTTAAGACAACGACATATTATACCAGGAAGCTTTATCTTGCTGAAAAATGGCAATAAGAGTAAAAAAAAAAATATTAAGGTCACCAAAAAATAATGAAATTTTAAGACACGTTAAGTTATACTCATAAATATTCAAAGACAGGTTATAATCAACCTAGTTCTTCAAATGAGACAAAGGATGAATATTGGCAATAAAGCAGCAGAGTTTACCTTGAAGACAATACCAGTGTCATCAAAATATATACCCATGGAAGACCAGTCACGGTACACAGCTCTGCCAAGGCACCGGATACGAGTATAATAATAAGAAAAGTAATATCTGTAAAAACAACAGATACACGACGTAAGAACGGAAGTATATTTACATACTTATAACAATGAAAAAAAGGAACGGGACAGATTCATAAAAAAAAAAAAAAAAAAAAAGAACTGGGTTTCGAACCCGCAACCTTCTCCCGACTGAGCTATGGTGGCTGTTTCGGTGCCGCCCGAAAACTAATTATATATTGCTAAGCAGCTATATTTTTCTACAGCTAAAACTAAACATAATTCAATAATGTGCGTATGGAAGGACAAAGAGTACAGTATCGTTCGAAAAGAATTACAAGTATCCTGTTTTTATTTTTCTTTATTTTCCTGTTTAGGTTTGTCCTAACCTCGCAGTTTTACCGTGATCTTGAAAACACTTTTCAAAGCATAATGTACAATGACTAAAATGGCGTGCCCTTTTACAGTAATAACAGAAAAAGGTCGTTGTGTAGATTATTTTCGATTGTATGGCATATTCATGATTTAATACAGCTGCTCAAGACGAAGAGTTAAACGACTATGTCGAATATACCACACATACTACTATAAGCGCACATTCGAGCAATTTCGTAGTCTTCATTACGAAAACACGCCTATTCAAATATATTGAAAATTTCACAACCAAAAACTGAAAGTTTTCAGATAAAAAAATTCCGATGTTTTTCATATTTCTGCTCAAAACATAGATTGTGGGTACTCGTTAGAACCGCCTCGCCGAGGCGGTTCTAACGATTACCTACAATCTATGATTTTAAGCATAAATAAGAAAAACAATGTATACCCCTGTAAACCCCAGTTTTACTATATAAAAGTGGGGTTTAAGGGGGTCAGAATTATATAGGTATGTTTTCGTGATGTCAGATTACGGCCAGTGTACTTTTTATCTACTTCTTTATAAAAAGCTAATGTTGTGGGTACCCATTTGAATTGCATCGACTTGTCGATACAATCCAAATGGGTACCCAAAACATATGTTTTTTTATAAAGAAAATCAGATAAAACTCGCCTAAACATCATCATATAAGTACTTTGCTGATTTTTTAAAGTGTACCTCTTAGTAGATATATGCATATTTTACCACAAGTCTTTCCAGTAGTTTTGAAAAACCGCGCACAGTGCGGTAATTAGGTCGAATACGGTAATAGCAAAATAGCATTAATTTGAACATAGAACAGGATCTTCTATAAAATGCCGTCACGAAACAGTCCGTAGTAAATTGTGGTAGCGGTAGAGCGGTGAGGCAATCGGAAAAGTGAAAAACAAAACAAAACAAAATAATAATACATTACAAATTTAATTAATTTGTAAGACATTCGACATGGTTCGAGATTTCTCTCGGAAATCTTGGCTCTTCAGGTGTTTTTCTTTACATAAAAAATGCCAAGGTCACTAAATGTTATAAGGTAATAAAATCCAGCCTTTTCTTGCTATCGTATAAATCAAATTATTGTGTCGTAATACTTAAGAGGAAATTATACACTTTCAGTGGCGACAACTCTGTCACGGTTGTTTTTGTCTACTTTTTTAAAAGAGGTAAAAGAAAGCAAAGTCTTTCCTGAAACAATAGGCCCCATTTCCGAAGGTGTTTCGCATAAAAGGTAAAAGGAAAGACCAGGGAGTGCCGTAATCACAAACCGTAGTCCTTCCCAGACACCAAGAGAAAGAGGAAACAGACAAAACCAAACAAGCGCAAATCAAAGAAACGTACGAAAAGCACTAAGATTAGCTCTCACTCTTCCCCAAGCGAGGTAATCGCAATGCTAAAAGGACTGAAAAACACAAGAACAAAATAACACAAGGCAATACTTAAAATAAATCGCCTAGTAGAATAAACCACAAAGCAATATAGAGTAACACCGGGACCACCGCCTAAGAACGATCAGTAGAATAAACCAACGGGAGATGGGGGTGCTGGGGGGGGGGGGGGGGGCGGGCAACTGCTGGGGGGGGGGGGGAGGGGTGGGCGGGCAACTTCACCCTGGGTCCCGAGGCTACTTTTGATCAGACATACATAAAAATTCGGTTCGCATAAAGGCTCCCAACTCAGTCAATGCATCAAAGCGAAAACATGAAAAATCAAATTAATCACAATGATAAACAAAGACGAGTACTCATGGCTAATTCTACTGTCTGCCAGAGTAAATGAAAACCAATAACTGAACCACGGCGGGCCAAGCCAAAGACATAACGTTTAGCTAACAGGAAATCGTAAAATTTATCTCTCTTAATGGCAATGGCGAAAATCAACCTAGTGCACCCAGTTCCCTTAATTATTATGTACGACCAAACGTATGGTTACTTGTAAAAGTCATCGACATTCTGCTTTTATTAGCGGTTGTGCAAGATTGAACGACGCCAGTGTGGACGGAATAATTGTGCCGCACCAACAGTAAACATACCTTCGGACATGTGCGTCCAGCGAGATTCAGATCAGCCTGCGCAGTCACACGGACTGGTTAGAATCTTCACTGTGCGCATTTTGGACAGCCGAGTTTATTTATGCGAACAACGAAGACTCTGAATAGACTGAGCGGATGTACATGACAGAAGATTTGTAATCTCACGTTGTAGCAAGACTGGTATCAGGCTTAAAGCGAATATTGTTTTAGCCCTGCGCACCCACCACCGCAATGGTTTTACTGTAGACCGTTACGGGCGATATGTCTGTTGCTGTTTCGACTGATCGTCCCTATTGCGTTTGCACAGTCTCTTCTAGATATTATAGTGTTTATGTTTTTGTTGTGGTTTGTTTTTGTTGTATTTTTAGTAATAAAGAAAAACCCCTTAATTGGTTCCTTGGGAGGCCTGCGTTCCATGATTGAGGGCTTTCTATTTACCACTTCTATCCTTCTGCTGCATAGTATGATAAAGTTTGACTTGCAGTATCTCAAGTAGGTCAGTTAACCCTTAACATGCCAAACACAACAATTGTTGTCTGCTTTATCTTCTGCCGGTTACTTTAAGAGTCATTTTTACAAACAGTGTGGACCCAGATCAGACTGCTCCTATAGGAGCAGTCTGATCTGGGTCCATACTGATTGCCTATATGCAAAAAGTATGTTTTAAACGTTTGCAAGAAGTTGCAGGAGACGACATAAACAGATGACATTTTCAGATGTAGTTATTTTTTTTTTTTTTTTTTTTTTTTTTTTTTTTCATCTAAAGGATTAAGCTACACACGCCTTGTCCTCTAAGCGGTTAACCAGTACTTGTGCACTATTACCAGTTAACTGCCCTTTTTGAAACCACGGAAAGGGGAAACTTGTCATAGAAATGATTTCATGATCAATCTCCACGCAAGTTATGTGACCGTGCTGGGATTCGAACTTGAAACCCCTTGATCTGCAGTCAGAACCGCTACAGACAGCATTCTGGAGACAGACTAGTATGCAAACGTACTCGACTAGAACATAACAGTTGGTCTTCCATGACAGAAATATCCCAGCTAGCATTCTACGTAAATCTACATCGGGCCGTCATCGGCCCGTCAGCTACCCTGACGGGCCGATGACGGCCCGATATAGATTTACGTAGAATGCTGACTGGGATAAGATTTCTCAGTTAACATGGTTAAGACAGGTGAAGAAGTACAAACTTGTCTCTCTTCAAAAGCGGCTCAATTTATTAAAATTCGTATTAATTCAGCATGTATCAGAATACCCATTGTTTTGATACAACAAATTAAATCTACCTTGCGCTATGACACAGCAATTCTTCCTTTGATTAATGGTTATACCACAAGGCGAGATGACGTCTTTAGAAGCACGACTAGACAGATGTCAAGTGAAAAGGGACATGACCATGAACATGTGGTATCCGTGTGTAGAAACAGTGAACAATTCACAGACGACAATAATCGGCATTCAAATATGTTTTGTACATTGTTATACGAATCCGGAAATGACCTATATAAGCTTTAAGCTGACCGTCTGATCCTGGTACTATATCTGTTGTAAAATTGATATTTATGTAACAGAAAGACAAAATATTGTTTTACCATTATAACTACCTTGGCAAATTCAGCACATGACAAAACTATGACATTTGTTTCTTATTTTTAGTAGAAAATAAACTTTGACCTTTCATGCAAATTGCCTCCTGAGGAGACAATTTGCATAAAATTTCAAAGCCTACTTTCTGGAGAATATAAGAAAAACTCAAACTGTCGTCTGTTGACAATTCTACCTAGCTTTCTAAGTGTTAAACCAACATAGTTGGCAGACGCGCAAGCTGATTAGAGCTTTCCTATTCGCGTAAGCTGCAACTCACGCAGCTCGTCTGCCAGTCTGGAAGCATCATAACCATAAAAGCGCTAAGCAAATTTGTAGCAGACAACATGCTAAAATTGATGTTATTTTTTCAGAGAAACTGAGAATTTACTTTTCATGTGAATCGTCTGCTAGGAGACGATTCGCATGAAATGTCAGCCTTATTTTCTTTGACCTCGTCTGTTGTAATTGTAATTAGCGCTTCAAGGAATAAGCGAAATCTATCCGTTCGATAAAATTATCAGGCACAGACACATCACCTGCACATTTAATTAATCACTCGTTCCATTTAATATTTTATCGAATCATCTAGTAGAATAACTGTCTGCATTGTCTGAAAGAGACATATTTTGACTTTTTATTAATGTGCAACATTTATAATCACGTTTACTCTTCATATTTTTTCAGGGTAGAATACATGCGCATCGGAAACATGACGTTGATTGAAATGCTTTCATAACAAACCTATCATCATGAAAACATGCCTATATAATTCTGACCACCCTTAACCCCACTTTTTTATAGTAAATTTGGGGTTTACAGAAATAGCAATTATTTTTTCTTATTTCTTACCGAGGCGGTTCTAACGAGTACCCGCAATCTATGTTTTGAGCAGAAATATGAAAAATATCAGACTTTCTTATCTGAAAATAATCAGTTTTTGCAGGTGAAATTTTCCATACATTTGAATAGGCGTGTTTTCGTAATGGTTATATGTACTTCTTGTTTTCCCATAATATACAGTAAAACAGGATCTACATTATTAGGTGGAGTTCCAGAATTTTCCTTTTGAACCCACCTTTCCAATGCGTTTGTTATTTGTTAGCAACATTTATGACTGCATAAAATGTGTTAACGAGCTTAATAGCCCAACTCTTCCCCGTTCAGATTTCAAGTGGAAAAGTGCCTTCGAGCATGCGCAAAACGCGCATATTCAGACCGATCATCCTGCGCATGTGCCAAGTATCATCCGGGCCTTTGCTCTCCATTCATACATTCTGTAGTACCCAATGATTCTGTTAGCGGAGAGTGAAGGCCCTGATCAGACTGCGCATCTGCGCAGGCCTATCTAGGCCTTCGCTGTCTGTATATGACCGCAGACACCTTTTCACATGGCGCGGCCCATATTATGATCGGCCATGATTTACAGAGTACCAGATTAGAGTGGTAGGAAGATAAATATTTTTTGTTTGCGGACATTCAATAGAAGAGCCTCGCAGAGATGCTTCAAATGCGTATGTACAATATACATTATGTTCTTGAGGAGATATAAGAAAAAAAAAAAAAAAAAAAAAAAAAAAAAAAAACATTTTGCTTTAAGACAGTTTTAGCTAGAGCTTTGGATAACATTCTTTATAAATCTACAGCGGGCCGTTATCGGCCCGTCAGCTGCCCTGACGGACCGATAACGGCCCGCTATAGATTCATAAAAAAACTGCTTACTAGGGTAGTTTGGGACGACAACCTGGATGAGTCACAAAATGGCCATATCGGACTGACTGTAAACAGACAGATGCGTGAGACCAAATTGAATCATTTATATGAACCATGACATGAGATCACGTACCTGACATCATAGTGACATGTGTGCCACATAAGATTCAGGTCAGCCTGCTCACCCGCGAAGGCGATCAGAGTCTTTACTTGACATAGTTTGGATAATCAGTGATCCAAGGTTTCTTCATGCGGACAGCAAGGATTATGATTGGCCTTCGCGCAGGTACATTTTCAAAGATTGCGTCTCATGTGTCTGCACTTACTAAATATTGAGAAACCTTTAGTGGACTTAATAAATATTCAGGGCAAGTAAGGTAAGGAGATAAGGACCAGTTCCTTCTCCTTACCTTACTTGCCCTAAATTGTATTATGACCACGTTGTTGGCTGTGACAAGCGCCGCAGATCCTAATCCGATGCTACATTATGTTGTGTTTTATATTGGTCTACATGTATACTGTTTACTCTGGCATGTCTCTGCTAGGGTGAAAGCAATAACTAACTCAAATTATAACTAAAGCATGAGGTTTGATATGAGTACAATAAAAGTACATATAGAATAAATGGTGGGTAAAAATCTGTTCTACCCGGATTAAAACTCCTTCCATACACAGTCAGTCACTTTTGGACGCTAGGTGGCTCTTTCGAAGCGCACAAAGACTTCTCTCTCAAGCTGTCTTCAAACTGATGAATGCAGAGTAGCAAGCGATGATTATGCTTATAGTTGTCCCTTGTGTTAACAGAAATGTTTAGTTTATGCGGGCAACTTTGTTGGGATGTGCGGGGACTCGTCAACGTAAAGAATAGTGCTCGCTGTGAGCAAATTAAGAGCAGTTTGCCTGCCGTTTCGTCCGATAATCTGTGTGAATGCTATCCCATACATAACATAATTACCGGCGTGATTAAGCGGCTGGTGTTTAATTATGTTTCAAAATCATTCCCGTTTCCTCTTACATTTTGTGTGAACGCTACATATATAATTGTCGCCGTTGTGATCACACTTCAGTTTTTAATTGGCGTATGATTTCATTATATTTCTGAAACTGCTGAGACAATTACCATGTTCACATTTTGTATTCGAACAGACTAGCCTAAGAAAACTGTGTAGACCTAGATCAGACGGCGCAGAATGCGGGTCTGATCTAGGTCTACACAGTTTGCGACTCATTCGACAGTTTTAAACACGTCAGCAGGTAATAAAATGCACATGTTCAATTGTTAGGACAAGTATGGTAAGGAGAATAGGTGTCCGAAAACTTAGTGTTAATAGAAGGAATTTGACAGCGGTATTCTGCAGTTAGTTCTCCCAAATCTTACTATACGTGTTCCTTGTTTTCCTTGTGCTATTGTATCAGGTGAACCATATGTACATGTAACTCTAAATACCCAGATACCTTGACTCCTCAATATACTTGCTCTAAAATAGGAACAAGCGCATAAGACTTCGTGTTATTGTGTCTTAAAGGAGATGACGGAATGTTTATCAATGCAGACCCATTTGGATCTCTGTTTCAGTTGGTTTAAACATATTTATTTCAAAGTTACAATGATTATACAAACAGACATGGCATATACACAAAAGATAGGATTAGAACGGAAGCATAAGCTTATTTAGTTCTTCTCCTAAATTCTCTGTTTCAGTTGACAATGCCAAGTAAAAGTATATCTCTTAGGGTCATGTATAGACAGTGATGGCGCAGGTATAAGCATTCATTTCTGTACAATTCGCAACTGTCAAATTATTGTAAAGACAACCATTTTAGAAGTCGTTATAATCACGGAAACATACCTATATAATTTTGACCCCTTAAACTCCACTTTTATAAAGTAAGACTGGAGTTTACAGGGGTATACATTATTTTTCATATTTCTGCTCAAAACATAGATTGTGTATACTCGTTAGAACCGCCTCGGCGACCAAAAACCTATGTTTTGAGCAGAAATATGAAAAATATCAGATTTTTTTTTTCTGAAAATTTTCACTTTTTTTTTGTGGTAAAATTTTCTATATATTTGAATAGGCCTGTTTTCGTAATGTCGTAAAATGGAATGAATAAAATCAATGTAGTATTTTCTTATTTTGTGCAGGGTTTTGTACTTCAATATACTCACAGTACTGATATTATTAACTATTTATGCTCCTTTGGGACTGTTCAACTCATACACTGCATGTGAAAATAGCGTTTTGCTTAATGCACAACTAGAGGATGGAAACGTAAGGGATGGCGCAGTTTTTACTATCCCTCAACAACAGACTAAAGCAAACCGAATATGTGTTTTCTTTCATTTGCGTCGCCTTATCTGGGTCCACACTGTTTGCTCGGCGTGTGTGCCCAAATTATCAGGATAGATACAATACATGAAGCAATGTCTCTGGTGACGCAACTTACATCATTAAGATATGAATGCGAGTTGATTTCATTTCCGTTACACTTCCGTTAGACAATAGTAGCACGGTATGAACTGCTTGATGAAAATCAGTTTGATATAATAATTTGTCAGTTTGATGAGACGTATTTTTTCATACTTTCGAAAAGAAACCATATCTTATGGCATATGAGACCAGCGAAGCACCTAACCTGACAGGTTGATATTAACACTTGCTATATGCCTGCAGAAATATGTGGTAGTGATGTATGAGTTGATACTGCACATAGACCCATAGCCACATATGCGCATGATGATTAGAGCATCCCATGTATGTATAACTTATAAGAGATGTTTTCTCTTTCCCAAGCTGATGTTGACTAGCCTTTGATTATGTCTCAGGAGTGCAGATAAGCTGAAAATTGATATTTGAATATGTTTTGTAATCTTTGCGATAATACTTTGGCTATGTTTTGTTACCCTTGCACCAATACATACCTTTCATGTGCCTACCATAAGCGCCTCGGCCATGCGCTTATAATAAGCGCCCAATGATGTTTTGTTGGAATATGATAAATATTATCTTCCAAATACTCCATTATCCGGACCTGTGTCTGAGAAACGAATAAAAATCTGCAGTGACGTTGCACATATACACAGATTTGAGACAGCAGACCAACTGTAAATCAACAAAGACAAGGAACGAAACATTCCTATCGGATGTCTACTGAGCTAACGAATGTATGTAAGTATTTTCATTAAATAAATCATCTTTAATTATCATTGTTTTTTTTTTTTTGTTTTTTTCTTTTTTCTTTTTTCTATTTGCTTGTAATTTTATGATCTACTGACTCCCTCTTTCGACTATTTAAATACAGTCGACTGTCGACTCTCGTTATCTCGAACTCGCTTATCTCGAATAACCGCTTATCTCGAAGTGAAAATCTGGTCCCTGTTTTAATACAGAGATCTACCAACAGACAACAAAATATTGTGGAAAAGAGGAGAAATTGCTCCTTAGGAGCAATTTCTCCTCTTTTCCACAATATTTTCAATATATCTCTAACTTAGGAGTCAAATTACATATTCATTCTGTTAAAGGTGGTTGTTCGATTAATTGTTTTCCTCAGTTCCGCAAATCTGATATGTCGAAGTACGGATATCTCGAAGTATTTCATAGAGTCCATTGGAGTTCGAGATAACGAGAGTCGACTGTAATACGCTGATTTAAGACATTTTGTATGATTCAAATTTGGCTAGACTTGCAAATAATATTCTTCTAACTTAAAATACTGGACGAATTTGTTTTGCCATGTTTTACAACCTTAATTGTTACTTTTATATAAATAAATATAAATGAATAAACGTTCCGCACTGCCATCTAGATTTTGGGACATACTCATAGATCTAACATGCAGAGACATCTAAAAAAATACGCATATAGATGTTTGACAAATTGTTCAGGAGATGCAATCGCAGTCACAGAATGTTGAAATTTATATTAACCCTTGTCCTGCTGGATAAATTAAGATGCCACACCCATTTCTAATTTTTAACCAATCAGATTCTTTGATCCAGGTTGTTGCTATAAATTCACATTATTAATGACAAACAATGCAAATCCAGATTAGTTGGCTTCTTCTTCTTTTGAAGCCAACTTACCTGAATCTACAGTGTTTGCAAAGGCAGGACATATCCGGATTCAGCAGGACTAGGGTTAAATATGTTATTATGTTAACTAATCTATGTAACGTATACCCCACGGGGCTCCCATTCAATATAATAGTGAACACAGAGATATATTAGGACATTTTCTTCCAGAGATTTGGAGTTTGTAAACCTTATTTTAATCTATTTTATTTAAAAAAAAAAGACATTTAACCTGCACAAATCTGTTTTAATGTGTTTATAAAACAAACCGTCTTCATTTTAGCTGTACTATGATGTGACAATCCCGTGGCTCAAATAGCTCAAGATAACAGGTTATCTGGATAAATGACTGTCTTGTTTCTCCATGAAAACATGTGTTGAGGGTTTATACAGCTTAGAACCGCCTCTGCTTTACGCCTTGCTGTACATGTGCAGGTTTAAGTTCCCTTCCACAACCGTCCCAAGAGGGTATTTCTTTTGCAGCGTTTTTTTTTTTTTTTTTTTTTTTTTGTTTTGTTTTTCCTTTGCTCGTTCTTGGTTCTACGAAGCGCCATCTTGTACTGTTGATTTTAGTCATTCAGCCCTTATCGAGGCTCCTTGGAGGGTTATGTTGCGTGCTTGTAGCCTTTCCTGGGTATATCCATATACAGTAAAACCTCAGTGACTCAAGCAATGTCAGTTGTGCACTTTAAGTGCACAACTGACAGTGCTTGAGTCACTGAGGTTTTACTGTATATGTTAATGTAATTATGGATTATAATCCATAATTACATTAACATATACATTAACATATACAGTAAAACTTATAATCCATAATTACATTAACAACCATGCATTCATCTTGTGACATATCATTTTATAACGCTTGACAATATTGTTGAACTGTTCCGGAAAACCATTGGTATTACCATCAATCCTTTTGACTTTATAAACTAATAGGTCGTGTTAAATTCGGGTTCCGACAGACATTCCTGTAGAAGTGTTTTCAATCCTCACCGCATCGAATGAAGAAAAGATTAAGAACAGATCATGACAAAAGAAAACAGCATGACTGTAATAACAGACATACAAATAAGCAAGAATAACAAAGATAAATGTGCTAATTTGATCATTTAACCCCCCACCCCCCTCCAACGACCTTTTTCTTATGCATTACCTAATTACAAATAAGTGTTCGGTCCCAGTAGTGGTGCTTTGCCTGGTCAATAAAACATCACAGTAAAGCACATAATATAACAATGATGAAACAAAAATTTGAGCCTTGAAATTATAAAACCAAAAAAGTGACTGTGCACACAGCGAAGACTCAGATCAGCCTGGGAATCCGCCCAATCTGATCAGAGAACTCGCTGTCCACATGAAAATAAATGGATCCTTAGCTACCCATTGTGCGCACAGCGAAGACTGATCAGACTGGACAGATGCCCAGGATGATCTGAGTCTTAGCTGGGAGCACAGTCACTGTATTGGTTTTGTCATGTTGCGGCTGAAACAGCGATCTGGGCCCGACCATTAACATCGGTAATCAGGCGCCACCTTTCTGTAAAAAACTGTGGAAGGGGCCGTCATTAGGTCCAAGGCCCAACTCACAGGCATGCAATTTAAAAGAGAAGCAAAAGTATTAAGCACAACTGCGTTAATTAATTCTGAAAGAAAGGGTGCTTTTGAAGCAAAAAGTACTCATCAAATGAAAGAAAATAGCGGACTGTTTATGAACAGTTATCTAATGCACAATACTGTTCACGTCCCCAGGCCCATGTTTAAGCGAAATTCTATTTTCAAAAAAAAAAGTCTAAATGAGCCCAGTGCTCCCAAAGGACCAGAAAAAATAAAACTGCACTAAAGTGAAGCACAGAGAAATGTTTTATATGAATCTTGCTGCTAAATGTAACCTATCTTTATGTATCGAAAGACAATCTTTTTCCATCGTATCAGAAAATCAACACCATTAATCACTGAATCGTGATTGTGGATTTTCCTTGGTTACTTGGGCTAAGTCGTGCGAAAACTAGTCTTCGGGCATTTGCTGACAGCGATGGCCTAGATAAGCCTGCGCATCCGCGCAGTCTGATCGGGGCCTTCACTGTCCACGAACAAAATCAATGGATACTACAGGATGTATGAATGGAGAGCAAAGGTCCGGATGATACTTTGCGCATGCTTAGGATGATCTGAATCTCTGCCTTTTGCACATGTTTGAAGGCACTTTTTCTCTTAACATGGCCCACTTCATTTACAATTTGTTGTTTCTAACTATTTCCGGTTGTGTTCAGAACGGTGTAATGTTCCTGACTGTCTCACTACTAAGAGTAGCTAAGTATCTCTGTTTTTCTTTGCAGATTCGATGGGTTGTACAGCATCGATGGTCACTGTGTCAAGAGCATCTTTTAGACAGAAAGATTTGTCTACCGTAGACCAACACTGCGATAGCTTTTCCATAACAATAAAATCCGAGATTCGAAGAACCTGGAAAATACTATCTAGCGACATAGTTGCAAATGGTGTGAAAGTCTTGTTAAAGCTCTTTTCACTGAGCCCTGCAATTAAAAAAGAGTTCATATATACAAATGATAAAGAGCTTGAGGTATTCAAGGAACATATGTTCAAGCTTCATGCTTCGAGACTTATGCAAGTAGTTGATGCTGTTGTTGAAAATATAGACGATTTACACATCATGATAGATCCCATGTTATATGAATTAGGAAAACAGCATTACAGTTGCGAAGGTTTTCAACACATCTACTGGGATTCTTGCTCGGAGGCAATACTTTTTGTGTGGCAGCAGGTATTGCTAGAAAATTTCAGTCCAGATGTTTCTAAGGCGTGGACAAAAGTTTTAGCTTATATAGTTACAAAACTAAAAACAGGTTACCAACAAGCAATTAAGGAAGAACCTTCAGAGACAATAAGCTAGCTGTTACATTAGCCGCTTAGAGCAAACAGAAAGTTCAAAGCATACGGATTACGTTAACAAGTTTATGCAATATGTATCCCTATGTACACTCATAAGACATAGTGACAACAGGAATATGTAATGCTCAACATTACTATGAGATTTTCATAACTTTGCATTTTTTTATTCCATTCTTTTGTCTTAACATGCTCAATAACCAAACTCTTCTTCAGTACTCGTATTATATGGTGAAAATGCCCTGGCTTTCACAGGTCTGGATATTTTTTTTAATTTCTCAACAAAAATAATGTGTGAGTAATCATTAGAAGCGCCTTGTAATGTATAGTATTGGGGAGAAATGAGAAAAATGTCAAATGAATATTTCTACGTAATAAAGGCTTATCTTGAGCTAACGCTAAACTTGTACAATTTTTTTGTTTTCAATAAATATGGTAACGTGAAGGGAACGAAAATACAAATCATCTAGCCGCATAGTTTACGGCCAGTACGGGTACGGTTTTATTTAGGTCTTTGTTCTTTGCATGCACGTAAATCCTTGACATGAAAACATGCCTATATAATTTGGACCCCCTTAAACCCCACTTTTATGTAAAACTAGGGTTTACAGGGGTATACATTATTTTACTTATTTCTGCTCATAAAAATAGATTTTGGGTACTCGTTCGAACTGCCTCGCCGAGGCGGTTCTAACGAGTACCCACAACCTATATATTGAGCAGAAATATAAAAAATATCAGTTTTTGTCTTAAAATTTTCAGTTTTTGAAGGTGAAATTTTCTATATATTTGAATAGGCGTGTTGTCGTAATGAGGTGACTCTAATTCATTAAATGAATGGATACGCTTCCAGGGGAAGCAACTCTGTCACAATTTTTTTTGTTTCCCTTCTGAAAAGAATACGTTCCTTTAGGTGGTAAGTTCCTACCTTTTAGAGATGAAACTTTTACATAACGGATTGGGATGCAGAAATGCAAAATGGAAGTCACAAAAAAATGTCTTCTTTGTAAAAATGGTGGATAGTCTACCATGTGTATCCATTCTTCTCAGGCACTTTAACCCATTTATGCCGAATATATTCTTCTACCTAAACTCTTCGGACTAGTCCAATTTCTATATGGTTAGATTTTATTATTATCACGTTTCATAGAATTTCTGAACTCAATGCAAACAGTGTAGACCTCGATCAGACGCCGGTCTACACTGTTTGCCAATGTCCCTTTTATGGGAAGCTAGGCTTTATGGGGTTAATGGATATGTTTTACTTTTTCACCGAAAATATAGAATTTTATTTCTGTTTTGATATTTCTGCTTGTAAAATGCAGACGCAATACTAGTGCACAACACCAGCAAAAAATGGACCGTTAAGTCATGTGCGAGCTATGACTTTTCATATCAGGCTGTGCATCCAGTCACCCACGTAGTTTGTCCAGGGCCATAGGTGTTCGCGATTCTGAAGGCTGACGACGAAGGCCCTTTATCAGACTTTGAATCAAACTGTGAATAATTGCTTTGTTTGAATCCTGCTATTTTTACTTTTAATTCATGATTTAGGAAAACGTCATCATTCATGTGATAGGAGAAGTTTGTTTATGAAACACTCAGACTGTGTTGGCGCTGCCTCAAGTGTGACTCACTTGCCTAGTAGCGTTAAAAATCTGAATATAATCATCATCGGACTGTGTTAAAACTGAAAAATCTAAATAGTAAAAAAAAACCGTTTGCTACAAGTTTTTATCCAATCTTGTTTATTTTACTTTTGAGTGGCATTGAGATTGATTCAACTGCACAAGTGTAGTAAACGAAATCAATTTTGTTTGCAAAACTAAAACATCTCATAGTTTCAAACAAAACGGTTTGAGTGTGTTTGGTTGGCGTAATGCAAGTATAGAAATCTAAGGTATACTCTCATATAGACTAATTATCTTAATATCTTCTATTTGTAGATGCTTTCAGATTTAGTGAACTCGATGTGAACCAAAAAATAATTGCCATTTATACATACTTTAAACACATAAAATGCTACTTTCAGTTCACTTTTATGTAATACGTAAATCTTTGTTTATATGTATAGGTCCCGAGGTTATAAACAATTTTCATGCTCAACTCAGGTGAAATGGAATTTGTCAAGCTAATACATATCAAATTATTAATAATTGTCAATTATTTCTTGCTAAACGTAGCTGGGCATAATAATTTCTCTGCTAATAAATATGAAAATGCCAATTATTGTTGGCATTTTCATATTTATTAGCAAAGAAAATTTCATAGTCAGCTGAGTTGAGCATGAAAAACGTTTTATAACTTCGGCGCCTGATTAAATACCAAAGCAATAAATCTTCGTGTTAACATGACGGACGTTACTAGTAAGCCAGTGGAGGCGCCTACGTACCACATCAGTTGCAGTGTGTTCGAGGTTCCCACGCTTACCATGTTGAATATGTTTCAGCAAACGGCATATTATTTTCCAAACAATAGAGTTTAACGTTTCTCAGCAATAGCCATATTTGTTTCAGCTGTGCACATATCTGGATGTATTTCGTCAGTGACACTAAACTCAACAGGTTGAAAGTGTAATCTAGATTTGCAGATGTTGGCAAGTACTACACATCCCCATCAACTATCATACCAGCCTGGTGTGCAGGTAATGATTTCGAAAGAGGTTAGAAAACTGTCAGCCTTATAAGATAAGTTGTATGAAATGAAAAACCATTTGTCAGGGGCAAAAATAAAAACACTATCATATATACATTTGTTCTCTATTGAAATAGACGTGAAAGTAATAAAGATCAATATCAATTTCATAGTTTTATATTCTTGTACGTTGATTTGTTTACTCTATGCATCAAACTGACATAATTCCAAATGGAGGTAGAATTGAAATGACATTGTAAGGATAACAGATTTGTACACAAACCATCGACTAAGCCAGAACTGATTTATTTTTACGCACACCAAGGAAAGCTCAAAAAATAATTTCCTCAGTATCCGCGCTTCCAAATTATGGGCTCCTCTTAAAGGGAAGATTTGATCCCAGGGGAGCAAGTTCTTTACTTTATAAACAGTTCCTATGATAAAGAAGACAATTGTTTTATAATAGGTGATCTCTAATGTTCTTTACATGCATGCGTAATAATGGGCACTGCACCTACACAGACGTTCAAAGAAGGGGCGTATTTCTAAAGGGAACTGTAAACTTGATGTCACTATTAGAAATGTAAAGTAAAGTTATCCAAACATTGCAAGATTTTGAAATATTTTGTCCATAAAGGGGTGCGTTTGCACCCATATCACTCCGTCACTGTACTTATCTTGATATGCTACTTGCTACTTTAAGGAAACATCATTACTTTATAATAAGATACTTAATAGAACCGAGTCGCCGATTTTTTTTTTTCTTGTGTGTATTCTTTATTTCCAAAAGTAACCTTTTTTAGATTTTCATTTCTCAGTTTCTCAAAGTAAAATCAATGCCCTTTTCTACATTTATATGGCATATGTCCGTCTAACACTGTTGACAAAATGAATGTTTTAATTGTAATTTTTCATTTTAGACGGAGGTGCCCCGCGGGCTACTTCCTCTCGAATTTACATTTTACAATTCATTCGTGTCCGGGAGCATGTACAAATAAATATGGAGATACCCAGAAAATGTCACAATTACGGAGTACTGGTCCCGAGGTTATAAAACTTTTATTCATGCTAAACCCTGCTAAGCAAGTAATTTTTCCTGCTAATAAACCTCAAATTACTAACAATTGCAAAGTCTTTCTTGCTAAACATAACTGAGTATGAAAAATGATCTTCCAATAGCATTTTCAAATTTAATAGCAGCAATCGTGCTCAGCTGATTTGAGAACGATAAAGGTTTTTGGGAGCCTTTATGCGAACCGATTTTTTATGTATTTCTGTTTTAAGAGTAGCATCGGGACCCAGGGTGAAGTTGGCTACTGACCGTTCTAAGACGGTGGTCCCGGTGTTAGTCTTCGCTTTGTTGCTTTGTGGTTTATTCTACGAGGCGATTTGTTTTATGGCTTACCTTGTGTTATTTTGTTCTTGTGTGTTTCAGTCCTTTTCGCATTGCGATTACCTCGCTTGGGGAAGAGAGAGCTAATCTTAAGGCTTTTCGTGCGTTGTTTTGATTTGCGCTTGTCTGGTTTTGTCTGTTTCCTCTTCCTCTTGGTGTCTTGGAAGGGCTGCTTAGCTTGTAAATAGACGCAGAATGGATAGAAATAAAATTCGAAGTGAAGACAAAATTCAAAATGGCCGCGATCGAACATTTTGTAGGCTGATGTCATAAATCGTGAGTCAACCCCTTGCATTTGGAATACTTGGCGTTATTGGCTATTTTGTTGCTATTATCGGCACGGCCGCCGTGTCAACAGTCTCGTCCAAATCACGGAACGCTTATTGTTTTTCAGGATAAGCACGAACCACCCAAGCGTTTGTTAATTTAATTTAATACTATTTTATTGCAAATGATTACAAGCAATGGGGTTGGGCTACACGTTCTCTCAACCTTAGTTACAGCCCTCCCCCTACAACATATTTACAGTAGTCAACATGGCAACAGTAACAACATTGAAGACATTTTACAGGATACGATCAACAGACATAGATATGTAAGTAAATAATAAGTAAATGAATAAGTAAGTAAGTAAGAAGTGAGTAAGTAAGTAAATAAATAAAATAAATAATAAAATAAATAAATAAATAAAAGTAAAAAGATAAATACACAAGAGAGAAAAATGGATATAAATAAATAATAAAGTTCAAAGAATAAATGATAATAATAAACTTGTAAGAAGCTCCTAGGCTGTGCCGCTTGCCTGGGAGCAAGCGTTTGTTGGACCATCACATTTTTGGTCACACACATCACTGCTCACATAGCTAATCTATAGTAGTACATCTGCACGCCGAACCGCTTCGCGGTTCGGGTTGGACGCACTTACAGATGTGGGGTTCAAGGGGGGCAAAACTATATAGGCGCATTTTCGTGATGTTGGCGATTTGTCTTTGCACTGACATCAATCCTCTCGAGTAAGTTTAGATATTTTCTTTAGTTGCTACGTACATATACTGTGATGATACGCTGTTAAGTTTGAAGACTGTTATACGGACCGAGTCATTTTGATGTTTCAACTATTTGCTTTTTAGTCCAGAAGACCAAAACGTTTTACTGTATTGCCTTATAAAAATGTTTCTGACCCTTTTAATCTCTCCTTGAAAATTTATTTGGAGTTGATTTCATACTACATAATTAAGATGAATTGGTATTTTGATGGCAACTTATTGTGCAGTCCTTGTTGCAATGTTACTCCATTTCGTTATGAAAGAGATATTGTTTCTGTCTATTGCTGAACAAAACAGTCGATGTAATTAAGGCATTTAGTTCTAGGTACTTACTATAGATAATACTGAGTATGGATAATGTTTATTTTTAACATAAAATTTATTCAACAGACAAAGTAAACCTAATTATCTAACACTGACGGACTATTGTTTGGATTTAAATTTGCTAAACGCAATGACTCTAATTTTGATATATTATATTTTCCCATTTTAGATTATAGTGACCCACGTGCTACATCTATGTCACATGAGGTTCTTGTTCTTAGTATGCGAGCCAAACAACTGTTTTATTTTTATATTTTTATTTATTTTTTTTTATTTTTTATTTTTTTATTTTAATTTTCTTTTTTATATTTTTTGAAGGATGAAGATTTGGTGTCAGTAAAATTTATTTAAACCTTAGGCATAAGAAATAGCTGTGTTTCCGCTAACATGCTGAAAAAAGATGGTCGGTAGGTAGGAGAAACTTTTTTTTATCTTTCTATTTTCTTCTCCAGAAAAACAGGGTCGGGGCATGTAATTTTATGAAAACACAGGCATTTTCTTAAGGGTCGGTGTTTTACTTTTTTTTATTTTGCATTTTTACTGATAAAAAATAGCAGAGTCGGGTGTTTGAAACAGGGTCGTTGGGTTAGCGGAAACACAGCTATTTTTTTTTTACGCCTTATGGTAAATTTTATAATACTGACTATTCTAAGGCGATGGTTCTGATGTTGTTTGTTCTTTGTTTGGCGCTGTGTCTGCTCGCTACGCGTTTTTTTTTTTTTTGTTTTTTTTTTTTTTCACATGCTTTGTCCCGTTTATTGTCTTACTGTTGTGATTGTTGTATTTTGTCTAACATTGTGATTAATTTGTTGGGGAAAAGAGAGCTGGTTGTCTTGCTGTTTTGTTTTTTTTTTTTTTGTTTGTGGCATGTTTGAAAAAAAGTAAGAAAATGTCCAGGGAGTGCCATAATCACAAACCGCAGCCCTTCCCAGACACCAAGAGGAAAACAAAACGACAAATCCAAACAAGCACAAATCAAACAAACGTACGAAAAGCACTAAGATTAGCTCTCTCTTCCCAAGCGAGGTAATCGCATTGCTAAAAGGACTAAAAACACAAGAACAAAATGATCACAAGGTAAGACATAAAACAAATCGCCTCGTAGAATAAACCACAAAGCAAAACCTAAGGCTTCTTAATTGTCTACATATGCTTTTTCTTATACTGTATACTACGTTATGTCATCATCTTATAAAAGATAAACTTATTGATTTAAGAAACCGATCGTTTATTCGGGAGAATACCCAATATTTGGCTTTCAACGAAGAATGTGCTTTTTTTCACTTCTGATGTATACAAGAATAACATTTTATGGTATTGTCAAAAAGTCTGTGATGCCCTTGTTTGTCTTTGGATAACATTTTTATTAGATTTGGAACTAAACTTTATAGGCAAACTATTGGTATTCCGATGTTTTTTTTTTTTTTTTTTTTTTTTTTTTTTTGTTTGTTTGTTTTGTTTTTTTCTGTTATGAAAGAAATTTCATGAAGGGGAAATCAGGCTGACATTAACCAGGCTTTCAATTCCACTTCTAGATACCTTGATGATTTATTAAATATTGACAATATTTTCTTTGATCAAATGGTGGACCGCATATACACTACTGAACTCCAATTTAATAAAATCAATTCTTCCCATACCGAGGCACCCTTTTTGGATTTGAATCTATGTATATCTAATGGTACAGTTTCCACCAAAATTTATAGTCAATTTCCTTTTTCTGGATGGTGATGTCCCCCGGCGTACCTCATATGGGGTATGCATATCTCAACTTATTAGATTCGCCAGAGCGTCTTCAAATCTTAGTGATTTTAACAGCCGTAATAAAGCCCTTACTTCCAAACGTCTTAGGCAGGGCTATTAAATTTTAAACTTCGCAAGGCGTTTTAGAAATTTTATCGCAGACACAGTGCCTTGGTAGAAAAATATAACGTCGGTCTGAAAACACTTCTGCAACTAGGTATATTGGAACCAGAATTTTACGATGACTAAGTGTACAGATTTAGAAAAAGTGTGGGTAAATCTAATTTTTCGGAGCAATTCAGAAAACTACTTAACCGTTATAAAAGAATTGGCTATAGCCTGATATTATGCGGCAGACTGCATGCCTAGTTATCAACCGAATCATTGTTGATGGCTATGCTTCACTCTCTAATTGCACGACGGCGGTTCGGACCTCAGACTCAAAGACGGCCTCTTCGTAAAACTTTAACCAGTGAGTTGGGGCTTGACGATATGTCTTTGGCTTGGCCCGCCGTGGTTCAACTATTGGTTTCCATTTACTCTGTGTGCTTTTCATAGTGATTAAGTGATTAATTTGATTTTTGTGCTTTCGCTTTGATGCATTGACTGTGTTGGGAGCCTTTATGCGACTCGATTTTTTATGCATTTCTGTATTTAGAGTAGAAGAAGGGTGTAGTTGGCTGGCCGTAAAAGTGCTTTAAACTCCCGGTGGTTTATTCTACTGACCGTTCTTAGGCGGCGGTCCCGGTGTTAGTCTTACTCTTTGTTGCTGTGTGGTTTATTCTACGAGGCGATTTGTTTTAAGTCTTGTCTTGTGTTATTTTGTTCTTGTATTTTTCAGTCCTTTTAGCATCGCGATTACCTCGCTTGGGAAAGAGAGGGCTAATCTTAGTGCTTTTCGTACGCATTTGTTCGATTCGCGCTTGTTTGGTTTTGTCATTTTCCTCTTCCTCTTTGTGCCTGGGAAGGGCTGCAGAATGTGATTGTGGCACTCCCTAGATGTTTCTCTTACCTTTTTTGTGTACTATCTCTCATGATTTTATTCTATACCTCTTTGTGTCATTGCCAGGCTATGATCTGTATTTGTGGCTATTCCTGTACATCTTCAATACTATTTGTATATCTTGGCTTTATTGTTGTATCTAGTCATGTTAGTGACTTTAACAACACTTTTTTACAGCTGAGTTTCTCAAATACGGCTATCAGTATCAAACACTTCGTAAACAAAAAAACTTTTTTTTCTAAATTTATCTTTACAATTTTGAATTAATTGCTAAATTTAAGGATAGAATAAGCCAAAGTTTAATTTTTCACATTATTTTAAACATCTAAGTTTCTATTTGTTTAATAAATTAAAGAAAATGTAATCTAACATTAAATAGTAGTTTCCGATTCTTTTTCACTTTATAGATTACGTTAACCCATTTCAGTGATCGCAGATTGGAGCATCGGGGGTTGACTCTCAAGACTTGATTATTGCCATTAAATTCCTTTAATAATCCAGAATCTGCAACTATGTGTGAATGAAAAATATAGTCGTTTGAGTTCCATGATTAATCATGGTCAATACTACCCTGTCAACTATTGATGTATTACATCAGCGAAAAAAAATGTAATCTTTACAAACTCCAACACTTTTAGGAAGTTCAAACGGACTCAAAATGCATATTTATGAGGGTTTGTATCTTGCGAATCGGTCCTAGGCAATGATTGATTGTGTCATTTCTGTCATTCTTTCATTCAAAAATTAGTACTGTCATAATGTGCAATCAATCTTTTGGGTTGAAAACAGCTTAGTTTGGGTAACCAGAGTTTTATGGTGACCTATTTTACAAATTAAGGAGAGTTGTTGGTAAAATATGATTTTTCAGAACAATACAAAGCGACTAATAATCGACAGAAAAGGATAAGTCATAATGTATACGCCATCGACTCATAAAAATGCGCAAGCAACAGTTCTTATTGCCGCCGTTCCAAATTGGTATAATTTCTGTCTGAGGTCCTCTTCGTTGCCTCGTTCTGATTTCTAAAGATGTGTTGTGTTGTGTTGTCCTATTACCGTGACGAAATTCTTATCCGATTTCCTTGAAGGATTGTGTTCCGTGATTGTTGCCTTCCGGAGTTGTTATTATGATTATTTCGCATTAAAAATAATGTCGAGGTTTGTGCGCTTTAGAATAAAAGTAAAAAAGGACTGCCTTTGACAAAGAGCACATAAAACATTACGAAAACACGCCTATTCAAATACATGTATATTGAAATTTTCACTACCAAAAACTGAAAGTTTTCAGAAATTCTCATATTTTTTTCATATTTCTGCTCAAAAAACATAGATTGTGGGTACTGAGGCGGTTCTAACGAGTACTCACAGATTAAAACATAGATTGTGGGTACTCGTTAGAGCCGCCTCGCCGAGGCGGTTCTAACGAGTACCCACAATCTATGTTTTTGAGCAGAAATAAGACAAATAATGTACACCCGTGTAAACCCCAGTTTTACTATATAAAAGTGGGGTTAAAGAGGGTCAAAGTTATATAAGTATGTTTGCGTGATGATCAAGAGAATCGGAGACTCGGTTTGATCGAGTCTCTTCATATGCAACACGTAGTTTGCGATGCTGCATACGCCTCCCTAGCGCCGGCCTAAGCGGTATCCGATTTTCAAAATAACCGGGATGGGCTCAGTGAACCCAAAGGAAATAAAATATAACCTACACTATGATGATGTATCACAACTTTTCAGCCCATCCCCACAGTGCACTTCTTCGCCTCACCCCTACCACCACCCTAGTAGTCTTTCTACTGACCGCTCCAGTGCGGTTCTTCCGTTTTAGTTTCTGCATGTACTTGTCGAATAGTTTAATGTCTCACCGTGCATCTGGTGATCTCTTCCCTCTGCCTTTGGTAGCCTCATAGCTGATATCATTGATTGTGACATAGCTGTAATTCCATTTTGTGTCTATATTAAAAGGATTGGATACACTTTCAGGGGAGGCATCTGTAACAAATGAACTAGCACATGACAAAACCTACAATAAGACTGCCGGCCTCGGTGGCTCAGTTGGATGCGCCGTCCGACTGGAGACCAGGAGGTCGCGGGTTCAACCCCCGCCGAGGTCGGCAACATTCTTTCGTGTAGATTGATCATGAAATATTTTCTAAGGTCATTCTCTCCCTTCCGCTGATTCAAGAAGGACATTTGTCAGTTTCTGGCGAAAGAATGTGCACAATACTGGTTAACCGCTTAGAGGACTAAGCCTGCCCAGTAAACGTGTGGTTAGGTAAACTGACCGCGCTCGACATGACCCCATTGGGTTGACTGGGCCGTAAAACCTCAACACAAACAAACAAATACAATAAGACATGTGTGACCAGCAAAGAGTCAGATTAACCTGTACATCCGCCTAGTATGGCAAGAGTTCTTGTTTGTCCGTCTTTCGATAGCCGGAGGCTGTAAAAGGTACATGCCATCAACGAAGAGTCTTCACTGGTCGCACAAGTCTTATGCAGCTGGTGTTAATGCCGTGTGGTGGCGGTAGAAGGCCTCCCCGTACATCATCCTAGTGCAGATTATATTTCATTACCTATGGGATCATTGGGCCTATTGTGGTATATTTGAAAATGGTTCTGCTCATGTATACGCTAGAGGGCATAAGTAGTGTTGCAAACTTCATTACTGCTTATGAAGAGTCTCAATAAAACCGAAACTCTCATTGTCTGATCCGTAGCGTTTGCTTTGTTTCCAAAGGCAATCTTTTTGTCGTTTATATTAATATTATTATTAGGTTCTGTCGTCTGCTGGCTTACTAATTTGTTTTTACTCTGAAGAGGTCTTCTCTAAATTAAAAAGATTTGCTCCTCTTGTGAACAAATTCTTTTCTCTTATAGCAGACACCTTTACAGAAAAGATTTGGTTCCTAGGAAAGCAAACAGGAAGTAAAACAAGTTGTCTTTCTTCTAGAAAAGTGTATCCAGTCCCATGTTATGTTTGCATTAGCAGCAGTAAATCATTCTCACTAGCGAACCAGTCGTACAGTTTGACTAGGTCCCGATGTTATAGAACTTTTTTTCATGCTCAATTCAGCTGAGCGTGAAATTTGTCTTGCTAATGAATCCCAAATTACTAAGAATTGCAAATTCTTTTTTGCTAAAATAGCTAAGCATGAACATGTCTGCTAATAACTATAAAAATTCTAACTTTTGTTGGCATTTTCCAATTTGATTTGCAGGACAAAGTTCATGCTCAGCTGAGCATGAACAAAGTTTTACAACCTCGGGGGCAGGGACTTTGTTAAACGCATACAGATCCACTGGCTTATACAGTATATCAAGATAGTCCTGATCATACTGCTAAGGTGCACATGCTGCTCTGCTTTTACTGTTCGTACATGTCATGACTAAACAAAACTATAGCAAACATCATTATATTGATTATTTATATTATTTTTCAGAGAAAATAAGGCTTGGCATTTCATGTGAATCGTCTGCTAGACAGACAAGTTAATGAAATGTCAAGACATTTTCACTGAAAAAGTACAAAAATGCAAAATAAAATAAAAACAACGGGCCAAGGGCCACGATTCGCTCATCTGAGCCATTGCATACCAGCAGATGCCATGCAAAATTCTTCCAGTATTGCCACAGCAATTTAGACAAAAATTTCACCGTGCCGTAAAATGGTCAAATGTCATCCTAGGATCATGATCTGAACAAACTTAGTATACCTTTCTTCCCGGATGCAATATACCAAGATTCAGCCTCAAAGCTTCATTGCTTCTGGAAAACGAGAGTTTATTTTTCACTCTTTTTTACCATATATGGGCATGGTGGCCATCTTGTTCAATAGTGCAGAACCACTGAACAAATTGATAACACCCTTTTGACAGAAGGCCACATGTGAAATACGGTGAAATTTGGTAGACGGTTTCAGAGAAGAAGTCATTTAAAGATGACACGAATTTATACATGTATATAGCTTAGGAACAAGGACAGATAACCCCCAATGGACAGTTTTGATTGTAACTAAAATGTGTTACTACTTTTATCATACATTGTAATTTTCAGTTTTTAGTCTTTAATACATTCTGAGAAAATGCCGTACAAAGGTCAAAAGTCATCCTAAGAACAAACTATATATGAAGATTCAACCTCAAAGCATTTTTGGTTCTAGAGAAGAAGATTTTTTAGTGTATTTTAATACATGTATATATATGGGCAGTGCGGCCATCGTGTTCAGTGGTGTGGAACCATTTAAATAATTGTCAGTAACCCTTCGACAAAAGGCCCAACTGGTGAAAATTGGTAAAGCGCTTTTAGAGAAAAAACCGTTAAGAGATTACGCAATTTTATACATGTAAATAGTACTGTGGCAAGGGCAGATAACCCCGGGGCAAAATTTTAATTGTAACTAAAAGGATTTGCTACTTTGATAATATATTGTAAGTTTCAGCCATTAATATTTAATGCATTTTAAGAAAATGATTTTTCAATATTTTCTCCATACAAATGCATAAGGACGCCACTTTGACCTTGCCGTGAAAAGGTCGAATTTCTATTTAGGTCCATCATTTGAACAAAGTTGGTAGTCCTTGAGTCCCTGATGGTATATACCAAGATTCAACCTCAAAGATTCCTTGGTTCTCGAGTAGCAGATTTCTTAAGTGTCTTTACCGTATATGGGCACGGCGGACATCTTGTTTAATAGACTGTGACCATTTTTACATTTTTTTTTCAACCCCCTTTGAAAGAGTTTGAAGAAAATTGTTCAAGGGGTTTCAGAGGAGAAGTCGTTCAAAGGTGTACGGACGACGAACGGGGAGTGATCACAATAGCTCATCCTGAGCCTTCGGCTCGAGTGAGCCAACAATCAAAATGTCGTCTGCTGCAGTACTGATTAGCGCTTTAAGGGTTAACGCTCCGATAGGTTTTATATCGTTAATTAGAAATGTGTCACTACAAGAGAAAAGGATCATTATATGCAACTAGATCGGGCTGTTTATTCCCAAAATCTCTTCCGGGTCTCGTCCGTTTATTGATATAGCCTACAATATCACGTGATTCTGTGAGAGGGCAACGAAAGCACTGAATACACTGCGCCGATGTAAAGCTAATCTTGACTTTTTATCCACATTTGCACATTTATCATGTCACGTCAAAATTAATCGTCCAATAAGTTGTAAACATGTTAATCGTTCTCGTTTCAGTTCGCAGGAATACATTGTTTATAGCTGAAATATCATCTCTGGTCTTATTACCGTATTTACAAATGTATGGACAGATTCAACAGACGGCAAAGTGATAAGTTTACTCAGAAAATAGGATTCGACTAATACGAAGTAAGAGAGAGACACAGAACTCAGCGTTTCTAGTTTTTTTTTCTTTCATTACTAAATTTCAGTTGTTATAAATCTTGCTGTTTCCTGTCGATCCCTTTCCTTTCACTCCTACATGCTTCACAGACTTTATCTTGATTTCAATCTTGATCTCTCACCCTGTCCCTTGAACTATCATCTTGCTAACAAGGTGTGTGGGTGGGTTCCTTGCAGGAAATTCTTAATGTATGGGAGCATGTCTGCCTTTCTATAGGAAATGTAGTAACCTTGTTTGTATTAATCATGTGAATGAGTGGGTGCTGACTTGTCCATATTTGTGAATAAAAAGGGTATGTTTGCGAGAGAGTTGTTCATTCATTCATATTTTGAGAGTAGAGTAAGATCAGTATAGAGACTAACATCAAAGAGTTGGAACTAAGAAATATTATCATCTAGAAATTAGTATTGTTTTCTAAAGATATTAAAACTAACAGTTTATCATCGAAAAGATTATAGTTTTGAAACAATAAAAATAAGAAACATTAACTTTAGTTTTATGTTCCTGGAGTTAATTCCCCAGACAGTATAAGTTAAGACATATATGAAGATAGGAACATATCATGGTGAAGAATCCAAATTTCCTTTTGGACAATGGACAGCTCGTTTAATAATTCACTTTTAGACTCAAGTGTCGATTTTACCAATTGTGTCAATCCAAGTGAGGCTTGTGGTTTAACATTCCCATTCGAAAACCAGTCTTTAAACTTGATTTCTGTTGACAGTATGGAGAGTGCTGGAAGGGTAACCTTGGAAAAATTCAGTGGATATCCCACTGAGGATGCTGAGAGGTTTCTCTCTAATTTTTCTGCATACTGCATGTTCAGTAGGATAAATCAACAGGATCCCAGGACAGTGGCAGCCTTCCAGCTACATTTAAAGGGCCCTGCCCTAACTTGGTTTACATGTTCAAATGATAGTGATAAAAGCAGCTTGGAAACTGCAAAGAAACTGTATCAAGAAAAATATATGGACAAGGAAAATAAACCAGTTTTGCTAGTGGAAACGGAGCAGTTTCTCAATTTACGTCTCCTCCCCCATCAGCAGATGGAGGATTATTATTCGAAAATAATGGAAAAGGGAAGAAAGATCAATAAAAGTGATCAAGAAATTGTTTTAAAATTCATAGAGGGGTTGCCATCACAACTAGCCTTTTTTGTACGGGCTGGCAACCCAGAGGACATACACGCTGCTCTGACGGCAGCGAAGTTAGGAGAAGCCTATGGGTACAGGGCTTCACCAAGCCCTGCTGGATTCGATATTCCACCCGCAGCTTCCAGTGTGGCTGCAGTACAGTCCAGCGACAGGTTGAAAGTGTTGGAACAAAGACTTGACAAACTGTGCACAGAATTTGACAAGGTGTGTTTAATGAATAGCAAGGAACCATATCACAACAAAAAGTCCACATGTCATGCCTGCAAAGGGGCGGGCCACATCAAACGATATTGCAACTGGGCACGAGGAAATAGTGAGCCGAACACACAGTGTCAACTTTGTGAACAATTTGGACACAGGGCAGTTAATTGTTTTCTGAATTCGGGAAACGGAAGGAGCCCAAGGGACACCGGGCGCGTTCCCTTGGGAGGTCGGCAATGAGCCAGCGCCACAGGAGCAGAGCCCCAGATAAAACTCTCACTTCCAGCTGTGATACAGATGAACAAAGTGACTTTGTAAGTAATAACAATTTTCTATTTTGGCATGCACAGTTTTCCAACTGTAATGTCTCAGCCATGTTAGATTCGGGAAGTTCTGTAAATCTAATGTCACGACGTTTGTATGATTTTCTACCTGATAATGCAAAGTCCAAGCTAACTCCTGTGACTGATGATGCAATAGTTTTAGCCAACAATCAAGAAATCCATCTTTCAGGCTGTGCAAAAATTAAACCTTTTATTCAGGGTCAGCAGCAGTGTATAGACGTTTATGTCATACAAGAAACGTCTCATCCCTTACTTTTAGGCACCCAGTACATGTATTCTCATGGCATTAAACTTGATTTTTCCAATCAATCCGTAGAGTTTTCTAACTGCAAAGTTTGGGCTAAAAAGAGGATAACTCTCCAGCCTAATTCAGAAACAATCATGTGGGGCATAGTACCCAAACATGCAATTCCAGGGTACCAGGGTATGTGTTCAGGAAGTGCATACATGCAGAAAAAAAAGTTACTTGTTGCTAGGTCATTAGCTATTGTTTCCAATGATTATAAGGTACCAATTAAAATACTTAATCCAACATCACAATGCATAACAATTTGTAAAGGTAAACCACTAGGATCATTTGAGTTACTGAATGAAAGATTTAGGGTAAATTCCTGTGAAAATTCAGGTCAAGCCAGTTCATTCCGGCAACACCAACAGACTAGACTAGATGCAAGACCTACATGTTTTCATTCAAATTTAAGATCAGACAGGTGTACTAATGTTGACAGAGACAAATTTTTATCTTATTTTCAGTCTGATAATTCTGACTGCCATTTGTCACATGCTGAAAAGACTAGACTTGACGATTGTTTGCTGAAAAACTATGACTTGTTTGTTACTGATGAAAATCGTTCATTAGGGCTCACCTCTTACACTGAACATCAGATACATCTCAAGCCTGATGCGATTCCCAAGCACCAACGGCCATATAAACTGACACCTGAAAAACGTAATGTTTTACGACACCAGTTGGATGAATTGTTACGCAAGGGTATCATTACTCCTGTCAGTGAAAAAGAAGAAATCCCAATTTCTAGCCCCATTGTACTTGTCTCAAAGCGTAATAAGCCCAAACCAGGAGTCAAACCAGGATCTCGAGAGGCCAGTTTGTCTATGTTTAGGTTCTGTGTTGACTTCCGTTATCTTAACTCACAGACACAGGATTTTTGTTATGCTATACCAAGTGTAGAAGAACTGACGGAGTCTTTCACACACAGAACACCAAATTACATTTCGTCCATTGATATGTCTCAGGGTTTTTTTCAGATGGCAATCTCGAGCCAGAGCTCCAAATATACTGCATTCAATACATGTTTTGGCACATACAAATTTTCCCGTTTGCCCATGGGTTTGAAAACGAGTCCGAATAGTTTCCAGCTTTTAATGGACCGTGTTTTAAGTGGGTTATCTTTCAAAAGTGTTCTTTGCTACCTAGATGATGTTCTTATCATTTCTGAAACTTTTGAACAGCATATGAGCGATTTGCGTGAAGTCTTTGATCGCTTTAGACAAGCAGGCTTGAAACTGTCACCTCAGAAATGTAAATTTGCCCACAGTAAATGTGTTTTCTTAGGCCATGAAATATCTAAAGAAGGGCTCAAACCTCCATCTGATCGTATGAAAGCTATTGCCGAGTACCCAGTTCCTAAGAATGTTAAAGCTCTGAAACGTTATTTAGGGTTGATGAATTGGTTCAAAAAGTTTATCCCTCAGTACAGTGCGACTGCACACCCTTTGTTCAAACTGCTTCGTAAAGGTGTAAAATTTTCATGGCAAACCGAGCACCAAACTGCATTTGATAAACTTAGAGAGTCTTTGCTAAACTCGGAAGCGTTGGCTTTTCCCTGCTATGACCTGCCATTTTACTTATCCGTGGACAGTTCGAGTAAAGGCATTGGGTATATGTTATATCAGAAACATCCTGGTGGTGATCAAGGTGACATTTTGAGAGTTATTCGTTTTGGCTCAAAGTCTCTTTCAAAATGGCAACAGTCATATGGGCCAACAAAATTAGAGTTGCTAGGCATGGTTACAAGTATCCTTGATTGTGCTTCATATTTGAGAGGTCGTAAATTTATTGTGGAATGTGATCATCAGGCTCTCAAACCATTATTTCAGAAAAGTCTCAAAGGTGCTATTTATGAGAGGTGGTTAGCTATTTTGCAGGAGTTTAATTTTGAAATTAGGTACCGGAAGGCAGACGAAATGGTTGTCCCAGATGCCCTTTCCAGGGTTCGTAGTGAAAATGACCTTTCATTCTCCAGTCCTGATGAACAAGACCCCTTTTTCCCATATGTACAAGAGAATACTGGGAAAATTACATTACCTGAGGGAGGCACACTTCAGGAACTCCTCAGTTGTGATAAAAATGATAAGGAGGTTAATGGGGTAAAAATGGTAAATCAAATGTCTTTGCAGCAAGGCTCTGAAATTGTTTTGAAATCTGACACTGAGTATGATGCAGACTCTGAAATAATTGACTCTCAGGGACGGACAAAGCACAGGTTAATAAGGGGAAAGAGTAAATTACAGGCAAATCAAATTCCTTTCCATGCTAACATAGACACTGACAGTAAAGACCAGATTGAGTGCAATGACAATAAATTACAGACAGTTACGTCAGATCAGACTAGTAGTTTTTCTACGAATAATTCCTCTTTGACCGAGAGCGAAACTTCAAATTCAAGTTTTCTTGAGGATGAAGTGAGGAAAGTAGAATTATTTACCAAGTTTGATTTTAGTCCTGTAAAGACCAAGGAGTTACAGAGACATGATGCTCAGTTACGTGGGTTGATCAATTACTTGGATAGTGGCACCTTGCCAAAAAGTCAGAAAAAGGCAAGACGAATTCTGTTAGAATCTAGTGACTATGCTGTGATTGAGGGACTTCTTTGGCACTCGAGAGTTGCAAAGTCTAAACGTACAAAGCGTCTTGACCATTATCAACTTGTTTTACCTGACACTATGATCAAGACTGTCATACAACTGTACCATGACTGCCCAATGAGTGGACATGGAGAAATTACAGACACACTGGACCGAGTTAAAGAACACTATTTTTTCCAATGCATGGGTCCGATAATCACTGATTATGTCAGATCCTGTCAAGAGTGTCAAAAGCGCAAGCTCACAAAACACCATACCAAGTCTGGTATTACAGCATACCCCCAGCCCAAGCAACCCTTTGAGGTTTGGCAAGTTGATTTGTTTGGCCCTCTACCACCCTCTTCTGGCCAAGGTTTTTCTTATATTTTAACGTGTATTGACATGTTTAGCAGGTATTTGGTCACAATCCCATTAGCTAACAAAGACACATTGTCGGTTGCATCAGGATTGACCCAGCTCTTTACCAAATATGGTGTTTGCAATACACTTATATCAGATATGGGGACGGAAAATACAAGTAAATGCATGAAAGAAATTTGCCGTCAACTTCGTATTCCACAAGAATTTACACCATCATTTGTGCATTCGTGTTTGGGAATGTGTGAACGGTCACACAAAACATTGGCAGAAAGGTTAACGCCATACGTTAATAGCAAGTGCAATAATTGGATAGAAGTTTTATCAAGTGTTACATTTTCCTTTAATCAGTCGGCCAATGTTTCTACTGGTTTCTCCCCACATGAAATCGTATTCGGCCATCGTCCACATTTCCCACTTACAGCGGCCAAACCGACAGACTTCGACACATTACCTGTTGACATACGGACATATGTACGCAAACATGCTGAGAAATTGAATGTCATTCGGTCTGTAGTTAGGAATAATGTCATCCGGTCACAGGAAAACATGCTGACCAGAGCAAATGAAAATACTAACCCATTGCAGGCGATGCCTGGGGACTATGTTTTCCTCCTGACAGAAACAGTAGAAGCAGGACAGAAATTGAAAAACAGTTATGTGGGTCCTTTTGTGATAGACAAATTCCATAGTCCACATTTAGTAGTGCTGCGCAATCCTGATACAGGCATATGCTTGAAAACACCAGTACATCTTGACCGTCTGAAAATGGCCTATGTCCGTGAACCTCAGCCTACGCCATATTTCATGAGTCGTGTTGCTACTTGTGAAAATGGTCAGCAGACAGATGATTTTAATAATGCAGAAAATGTACCAAGTATGGCGAAGAAACCAGAGCATGTGCAAGATGCAGACGTCATGACAGATGAACAGACAATTGACTATGTTGTCCCTGACCTAAGACACTCAACCCGCAAACGTAATGCACCAGACCGCTTTGGGGTCAGTGTAGACCTTGATGCTGTATTATCATCTGATGATGCGTTTATAGATAGGCACGGGTATTATAAGGTGAAACGTTTCTTAGGTCAAAGGCCTCATAAAGATACTACTGAGTACCTAGTGCAGTTACGGGGTGAGCCTGCAGAATCCTCAGTTTGGGTGCCCTTTTCTAGCCTAAATAACAAGGCTAGGGATGCAGTACAAAAGAAACCCCCACCTGTGATTCTTGACTTAGAATAAGTGAGAAATGATAACACTTTGCCCTTAAAACTTTTACTAGCCCTGTAGAGAAAAAAAAATCCCAGAAAAGATTTACTTATATTCTAAATTATCCAAGGTGTTAAACTTCCACTGGGTTCAAGGCTAATTTTACTATTTCTCAGTAATAGGAATGGGTTAAATTACTTCCAGCTTCCCAAAGATAGGCTGAGATATTATGTTTGGTAACAAAGTGTTCACACATGTAGAATTTGTTATTGCTTAGAAATGAAGCAAAGAAAATGTGACAGTTTTATGGTAGATAAAACAGATAACACAGAAAACTGTTGGTGGTTTAGAAGTTGAATACATAACCAGCTTAATTTATCATTAATTTGATTTGTGCTGACTGTTCTAGGTTAGTAGTTACTAATTTGTGAAGAGAAGGGTATTTAAAATTGCTGACTTGTTTAGTTCAATATGCATGCTTTCTTACATTAATATACAGGCATTTGCACATTTATTGTGGTTTCATATTTTGTTGCAGTTATAGTATTTTCTATGTTTTATAAACATTATTGTTATTATTATCTTTTACCTATTATTATTATTATTATTTTATTATTATTATTATTATTATTATTATCTGAAATAAATAATATGATGTTTAGTGTTTGAATGTCATGTGCACATATTTCAGTGTTTACTGTTTTTCATGAGGATTGCTATATGCCATGCAAATTGAGTGGGTGTGAGATTAGTGTTAAAACCATGCATTGTAGTTTCTACTAGAAATTTATTTGACAGCTCAAGACTTTACAGGAGTTTGTATGGGATATCTTGTTTAAATGAAGGGAGTTCTTATGAGATGTTTTACATGTGTAAGAGTCAGTTTGATTATATGTGTGAAATTTTAAAGATCTGTCCGAAATTTTTCTTTTCTGCGGGGGATGTTATATATTGTCATATATGTATTTTCTTTTTCTTTCATTACTAAATTTCAGTTGTTATAAATCTTGCTGTTTCCTGTCGATCCCTTTCCTTTCACTCCTACATGCTTCACAGACTTTATCTTGATTTCAATCTTGATCTCTCACCCTGTCCCTTGAACTATCATCTTGCTAACAAGGTGTGTGGGTGGGTTCCTTGCAGGAAATTCTTAATGTATGGGAGCATGTCTGCCTTTCTATAGGAAATGTAGTAACCTTGTTTGTATTAATCATGTGAATGAGTGGGTGCTGACTTGTCCATATTTGTGAATAAAAAGGGTATGTTTGCGAGAGAGTTGTTCATTCATTCATATTTTGAGAGTAGAGTAAGATCAGTATAGAGACTAACATCAAAGAGTTGGAACTAAGAAATATTATCATCTAGAAATTAGTATTGTTTTCTAAAGATATTAAAACTAACAGTTTATCATCGAAAAGATTATAGTTTTGAAACAATAAAAATAAGAAACATTAACTTTAGTTTTATGTTCCTGGAGTTAATTCCCCAGACAGTATAAGTTAAGACATATATGAAGATAGGAACATATCACTAGTTCCATGTTTGGTTGTACTCATCGCATATATGCTGGATAAATTTTTCAACAGATTACGTCTTCAAATAGTATTCTTTTTTTCCAAGAAAACAGGAGACCATTTGAAATGTCCTACTTTTGGAGAAACAAAATAAGAGAAACTATTTCAAAGGTGGCGTCTGCTGATTTTTTTTTTTACAAATTGGCTATTGCCAGTCGACTGTCAATAGCCGATGTACGTTTAAATCGTTATTGACAGTCGACTGGTAATAGCCGATTTACGTTTTTTTCATCCAACATGCTCAGTGTTAATAGAAATACTCGACATCTTGTCACACTACCATTCTTGTTCAAACATTTGACTACCTGATCATGTATCTAAAACCAGCTGGATGATTGGTACACATCACGAAAACACACCTATATAATTTTGACCCCCTTAGACCCCACTTTATATAGTAAACTTGGGGTTTCCAGGGGTATACATTATTTTTCTTATTTTGCTTAAAAACACAGACTGTGGGTACTCGTTAGAACCGCCTCGCCGAGGCGGTTCTAACAAATATCCACATTCTATGTTTTGAGCAGAAATATGAAAAAATATTAGAATTTTTATCTGAAAAGTTTCCTGTTTTGGTTGTAAAATTTTCAATATATTTGAATAGGCGTATTTTCGTAATGCTTTTAAATGGTGTTAACCCTGATCAGACGCCGAGCTGTGAGCTGCGATCTGGGTCCCCATTGTTCAGGTCTGTCTGTCAGAATAATTTGGATAAGTACGGTAATCATTACTGTAACTTAATGCTCAAATTGCCGGGTAAAAATTTCAGCAGACGACTTTTCAAATATTTTTCTTGCATGCAATGTCAACTCCTATTTTCTGGGAAAAATATATAAAAAAAAACAACAACAAAAAACATTTCATAGTATGCCGTCAGATGAATTCGCCAAGAGGGTGGTAAAGGTTAAGGACAATCATTTAATACCAGATATTGCTTAATTAAAGATGGTGTCTGTTAATATGTCATATGCAGGAAAAAAGGGGAAGCAGAATATATTCAAACATCGAAGTCCCCTATCAGCTTGTTCGTCTGGATAGTCTGATCAGGTCTTCCGTTATGTCATTATTTTTAAATCTTTATCACTGTGTAGGCAAATAAGGAGACAAGAGAGTGGTATTTTCAGCAGAGGACAAATTGATGATATTTTTCTTATTTTTCCCAGAAAACAGGATTTGATACTTCATGCAAATTGTCTCCTAAGGAGACAATTTGCATGAAGTGTCAAATCATGTTTTCTGGGAAAAATAAGAAAAAATATTTCAAAATGTCGTCTGCTGAAAATTTTACCCAGAGTGCTAAGCGTTAAGGACAATATTTACTACCTGTTATTATTACTATTGATACTGCTTAATTGACTCCTCCGTCAGAAGGCTATAACCACGCCCATGCGTAAATCCTTAGACAAACAATATCGTGATACCTGTATTTGTCAATGAAATCTGCATTCGTACCTGTATTTATCAATGAAAAAGTACATAGGTAATATTGTTTGTCTAAGCAATAACATTAAGCGTTAACTGGTAAGCTAGTTTGGTTGGTCAGATAGTGTGTCATTTACTGTTCAGGTGATTTCACGGAGGACTCAATTAAAGATGGCGTCTATTAATATGCTATATGCAGAATGAATTCAAACATCGACGTTCCCGATCAGTTTGTGCGTCTGGAAAGTTTGATAACAGTCTTCCGTTATGGCATTATGTTAAACCTTTAGCACTGTGTAGGCTGATCACAGAAAATGAAATGTGGCCTAACATTTAATTCAAATTGTCTCCAGTCGAAAGGAAACAGTTTGAATGAAATATTGTCTCTTATTTATGTTAGAAACACTATATAAGTCTAGATTAAGCGTTATCTAGGATTCAAACGAAATAGGTCTTGAACAGTCAACCCGTATGTGCACTCCTAATCCTACACTGGTCGCAACTGCTTACCTGACGTAGTTTGGGCATGTCATTATGAAAAGACGCCTATTCAAATACATTGAATATTTTACAACCAAAAAAGGAAAATTTTCAGATAAAAACTTCTGATATTTTTCATATATCTGCTCAAAACATTTATTGTTGGTACTCGTTAGAACCGCCTCGGCGAGGCGGTTCTAACGAGTACCCACAATAGATGTTTTTAAGCAAAATAAGAAAAATAATGTATACCCCTGTAAACCCCAGTTTTACTATATAAAAGTGGGGTTTAAGAGGGTCGATATTATATAGGTATGTTTTCGCGATGCAAGTAAGAGAAACTTTAAAATATTTTTTAATCTTGTAACCCACTGCAAAAACAGATGCAGACTACCTTCTTAAATTTTATTTAAGTTCCCGAGAACATGACGCTTGAAGTCCTACGCAAGTCGTCTACTAGGATGATTGATTCACATGAAATATTACGAAAACACGCCTATTCGAATATATAGAAAATTTCACCTCCAAAAACTGAAAATTTTCAGATAAAAAAACTCTGGTATTTTTAATATTTCTGCTGAAAACATATATTGTGGGTACTCGTTCTAACGAGTACCCACAATCTTTGTTTTAGAGCAGAAATTTGAGAAATAATGTATACCCCTGTAAACCCCAGTTTTACTTCATAAAAGTAGGGTTTAAGGGGGTCAAAATTATATAGGCATGTTTTCGTGAATTAAAGCATTATTTACTATTGTTTCTAGTGTGTTTATGTGTCCGTGTGTCCGTAAGTGTGCGAGTTTCTTAAATCATTAATCAATGTTTGAGCCGCAACGTGAGAAAATGTACCTTTTAACATGTGCGTCCATGGAAGTCTCAAATCAGTCTGCGTATCCGTGCAGTCTGTTCAGAGCCATCGCTGTCCGCATGAAGAAATTTACATCCTTGGCTATCCAAAATGCGTCCAGTGAAGATTCGGATCAGACTGCGCGAATGCGCAGGCTGATCTGAATCTTCGCTGGGCGCACATTTCCCGACGTTGAGGTGCATTTATTGAGCATCGTCGTTTCTTTGACGTCGTTGTTGTTACCGCTCCTGTTACTGTTGTTGTTCGAGGTTCTTGATGTTGTTGTTGTGTCGTTGTTAAACTACTTAGATGTGATAAAAGGCACGGTCAAAGAGATGTAATTAAGGACATGCGATAAATCAAACGACATAACGAATACGTTTCCGGATTATAACAGATGAAAATGAACCATAGTCTGTCACGTAGTACACTGCTTAATTAGAAACAAATCACACCTCGATCGCTTAGTTTAGGTATTCTATTAGCCATTAGTTGCTATTTATTAGTTGTCATTTCAGGTGAGGTGTTTAATTTGCAGCTATTTTTTTTAGTTGTTTGTTTTTCGTGTTGTTCAATATAACAAAGTACATTAGTACGTATATGCGAGTCGAACAGTTATTTCGTATTTTAACAACAGCTGAACCTAGGGTGAAGATTTACCCCACCGACCCCACCCCACCCAGTTTTAACTAGTTCTAAGGCGATGGTTCTGGTGCTCTTTTCTGAAAAAAAGATTTATTCTAAAAGGATATAATTTTCTGCCCATCAGGAAAATATACCTATATAATATTGACCCCCTTAAACCCCACTTTTATATAGTAAAACTGGGGTTTACAGGGGTATACATTATTTTTCTTATTTCTGCTCAAAACATAGATTGTGGGTACTCGTTAGAACCGCCTCACTGAGGGGTTCTAACGAGTACCTACAATCTATGTTTTGAGCAGAAATATGTCAAAAATATCAGATTTTTTTATCTGAAAACTTGCTGTTTTTTGGTGGCGAAATTTTCTATATATTTGAACAGGCGTGTTTTTCGTAATGAAGGGCTGATATTGACCTTCTATATTCACACATGGTTCAACAATCACTTTTCTTCATGGCGCGTGCTATTTATCTCAGAGGAATGGATAACCATTCAGGGGAGACAATTATGTCCAAATTGTTTACGCCGCCCTTTTTGAAAGAAAATATTTTTCCCGACAAGACCCCTTTTCAGAAAAGGACTGTGCACAACTACGTGAAAAGGAAATAAAAAAAAATGATGGAGAACTCAATTCCTTAATTTCTTTTAACCCATGCCTGTAAAATACAGTGGATTCTCGTTACAACGATAGCAGTTGTTCCCAAAGATGTTGCTATTAAAATGAATTGCCGTTGTTAAGAATCCTTAAATGTGACAGAAAGATATTCACAAAAAGGCTTGTTTTATTCTTATTTCATCATAAAAACATATGTTTTAAACATTTGTTAGAATCGCCTCTTACGAGGCGATTCTAACAAATGTTTAAAACATATGTTTTTATGATGTCTTGAAGTATATAATATATACAATATCCCTTCATAATTTCTTTCATATATATGTAATACAATATTCTTTCGTAATTTAGTTGTCAACTATTAAGGGAAGGTTTCTTGCCAGTCAAATTATCGTTATAACGAATTTAGTCGCTGTGTCCAGTGTTGGTATAAATAGGGTTGACTGTACATGATTTTCTGTAAAACCTCCGTATTCGTACAAAATAACCTTTTCTAAAAGAAATATTTGACTGAGATATTTATTGCGCAGTACTTACCGTATTTACTCTATTATTAGGAGCCTATTCAAATATACTAAAAATTCTGATATTTTTCATATTTCTGCTAAAAACATAGATTGTGGGTTCTCGTTAGAACCGCCTAGACGAGGCGGTTCTAACGAGTACCCACAATCTATGTTTTTGAGCAGAAATAAGAAAAATAATGTATACCCCTGTAAACCCGATTTTTACTATATAAAAGTGGGGTTGAGGTTGGGGGGGGGGGGGTCAACATTATATATGCATGTTTTCGTGATGACCTTAACTCCTTACCATACTTGTTCCAAAATTAAATCAAGTCTACTTAACTACCTGTTGATGTGTCTAAAATCTGCTGGGTGAGTGATTAACAGCGTAGACCACATTTAAATGCCGCGTTTTGTGTCGTCTGATGTTGGTCGGTCTACACTGCTTGCTTAGTTCTGTATGCCTTAATACATGAGGTACGAGTATATACGCCAATTAAATACATAGATAATAAGTAAATTCGATGCATATAAACATGCCAAGAGCACATTTTATTGTCATTACAGAAAGTAATTCTCTGATATCTGTTATAGAAGTTCTCGTGAGACCTAATTTGACCAGAAGGTAAATCCACTTTCGATCTTGTTGCCTATTGAGGATTTGCAGTTTCTGATGCTAACATAGAAAGATTAATTATGTAGTCAGTAAAAAAAAAAGTACCAAACATAAAAAAGTATTTGTGATGTTAATTATTACTATTTATGCTGTATTATCTTTACTTTAGTTTCTTGCCAAGGTGTATGAAGAACAGTCTGGAATCAACGCATATCAAGGAAGTGTAGTGCAAAACAGGACTGCTGTAAAATAATTCTCATTACGAAAACACGCCTATTCAAATATACAGAAAATTTCACCTCCAAAAAGGAAAATTTTCAGATAAAAAACTGTGATATTTTTCAAATTTCTGCTCAAAACACAGATTGTGGGTACTCGTTAGAACCGCCTCGCTGAGGCGGTTCTAACGAGTACCACAGTCTATGTTTAGAGCAGAAATAAGAAAAATAATGTATACCCCTGTAAACCCCAGTTTTACTATATAAAAGTGGGGTTTAAGGGGGTCAAAATTATATAGGCATGTTTTCGTGATGTAATAAAAATAGAGGAATGTTAGACATTTTTCTAGTGATGAAGTGGTGAACATTTGTTATTTTGTCTTAGTTTTAAGCAGTAAACGGTGATTCCACATTATTCCTTGTTGGTCAGTATTCTACTTGATGGATGATCTTCGAAGTATTTGAAGTGAAGAAACATCTTGCCTTTAATAGTTCTGATATAGATTAAAAACTATGGATTACAAGGTTAGTATTATAAGACTAAACTATTATATACCTTTTTGAAGTATGGGTTTTAAAGGTACTATTTTTCAGTCTTTAAAATATTATTTGATATGTAATACATTTTTGCATAAATAATCTAACCCTGGTCCTACTGAACCATATACCATGCCCTTACAAACAGTGTAGATCCAGATCAATTGGCTTCTGAAGAAGCCAAGTGATCTGGATCTGCACTTTTTGTCAATCTGAATCTGCACTTTTTGTCAGTAAGTGTGTGAATTTGTGTCAACAGTCTGGATCAAGTAATCTGATTGGCTGAAAATAAGAAATGGTCGTAGCTTCTTATTTCATTCAGCAGGGCAAGGGTAAAATTAGTTCCTGAGATCAGATATTCCATGCTATTAAGAATTATTTTTGTTTCTGTTCTGTCAGATATGGGGAGGGTGTTTATAAAGAAGAATCGTATCAGTGTGGATTTGTGTATTATACGTTCAAGCCTAGCTGTAATCGTGAAAATAAACAAAATATAAGACGCAACGTCACATAACGTACTTTGGACGTGCGCCCAAAGAGGATTCAGATCAGCCTGCGCATTTTTAATAGTTATGGATGCGAAAGTATTTCATGTGGACAAACGACGACTCTGATCAGACTGAGTCCTCCTCGGACGCATATGTCAGAGGGTACGTTTTCTCACGTTGTGGATCAATTGTAAACATCCATTTAAATCCATATTCTGTACATATCTTTGTATTTACACGTTGACTGGTCTGGGCCACCATAGGTTACTATTTGATTTTTTTTCTTCTAATATTAATCTATGATTTTGTATGTTGTGAAACATATCTCTTATCGATCAATGTTATATAAAACAACCCTACTGTGCGTATTTCTTTGACATTCCATACAACACAAGGATTTTTTTTATTATCTAATTTCTCTAAAAGGAGTGAAAGATAATGGTTGATCTAAGTGGTCATATAATCTATATCAGGAATTATAGTTAGCAAGATAGGATATACCTCTGTGTAAACAATTACCGAACCCATTTATTTTCATTATAAGTTTTTTTTTTTTATTTTTCCGAAAGATAAGATCCTGAGGGCACAATCTTGGGGAAATAAGATAATTTACTGAAGGAATAAAATATTATCTTGAGTGAACGATATATGATTATGAAGCTACAACGACACGTGAATAGTATCTTATGATCACAAAAAAAAGTATCTTCTAGCTGCAACGTGGCATTATACATGTAAGTATTACTCTGTTCATTAAAAGAATTCTAGATCACCAACACCTAATCAAAATTAAGGCCAATTCCAGTTCATGAGAGATGCATCTTCTGGCATGTGTGCCCCACGACGACTCAAATCAACCTGCGCATCCGCGCAGTCTGAGCAGAGCGTTCGTTATCCATATAAAGAAAATTTGCATCCTTGGCTATTCAATAGATGTCCAGTGAAGATTCTGATCAGACTGCGCAAATGCGCAGTCTGATCAGAATGTTCGCTGGGCGTAAATGTCCGCAGGTACGTTTGCTGAAGTTGTGGCTCATAAATCCTTAACCCTTATCCAGCTGAATAATTTAATTAGCCACACCCATTTCTAACTGTCAGCCAATCAGATTACATCATAAAATGTTTTAGTTCAAATTCACAAACTGAATGACAAACAGTGTAGATCCTGATCAGATGGCTTTTGATCTACACTGTTTGCAAAGGTAGGGAATGTCGTGAACAGCAGGATAAAGGTTAATAACAGACGTCTTCAACACACATTATGCCCACAGAATCTGTCCGATTGAATTTTGCCATTTTAAGTGTTTGCTTAATTTGAAAATAAATCTAAGTCACCATCTAAGTTACCTTAGATAGATAAAGCATACATCTTGGCTGTTCCGTCAAACTGGTCCGAAACAGTGTACAGACAACGTTTGTCTGGCAATTATTTCACATTTTAAATGCTGCACAGTCCTTGAGAAAAATCAAGGACACCGAATCTTCATCAGCTGGTAAGTCTGTTTCAATGCTATATCCCTGAAAATGTGCCAAAAATCCTACCGATGGGTGATACATATTTGGCAGACAAGAAACTGTCACAAACGGATAGGCAGATGGCACAGTTGATGCTGTATTGTTTTTTTTAAAATGTCAGGGTTACAAACCTTATCAATTTTAAAGCATGTTATACTGCCGTATCCTCGCAAGTTTGGTACCGATTCGTCTGCGGTTCAACTTGAGCAATAACATTAGGATACAGTCCATAGCTGTCTGGACGTTTGTCGTTAATCACAATGAAGACATATGGTGTTCTCAAGGGTTCCAGCGTCTTGAAAAATGAAACCCCTAACAAGCAATTCTTAGGCATAGCTCAGAGCTATAGCCCTACATCGTGTTTAGAACCCAATAGTTCAAGAGATATCTTGTACAAGAAAACCTAGCGATATCTGCGTCCACATATGTTTGCTAACTGTTGCAGCTTATTTTGATAAACAAAAATAAATAACTAACTTGCGAGAGTGCACTTTAAGGGCTGCATTGGACTTGAAAATATTTGTAAATGTTCAGCTAAACTTAATCAACCACAAGCAATATTTCAATGTTACGTATTTTCCTTTACAGCCCGGATTGCGATAAAAAGTATACATTTCATTATCCAAGAAAGATTTAATGAATTGATATTGGTATTAATACGATAATCATTGTGACGTCTGACAGCCTGTAAAATTTCAATAAGTCTCGTTCTTGAAATGGATCAAAATGAACTGAAATCTCTGAATTAATGTTAGCAACACAATGACCCACTTTCTTTAATCGATATTCTCTGGACACAGCATCATAGCTTTCCGACCAACGTATAATATCGTGACGTATACGTTATATGCCCTATTAAAGAGGTGGGGGAGAAAAAAAATCACAAGACTGAGGAAGAAGGGAAACAAAAAAGCGGGAGACGCCCAGCTATCTTCACAGACTCAGAGAGAAAGCGATAGCGAAATGAGCAAACGGTTGTTTATTTTAAAAGTAGAGTGATTCTGGTACGAGAGCTAACGCTATACAGTGACGCCGGTATAGAAACAGCAAGTTTAAAAACACTTTTTTGTGACAAATAAAAAAGTCTTTGTTTAACCGACAATATATTGCCGCGAAACTGAGTAGCATGGTGGAAACGCCATGTATATTTGTTAACACTAATGAGATGCAAATTTGTCACGTGAATACGTGAAATGTTGCCGATCTTCAACAGAAGATATTGAAGCGGGATATTCAAAAAGCCGATGACGAATTAACGATGAAACAGCATTTTCTCATTGCCCGAGAGGAGGTAAGGGTTTTGTACTCGGTATTTTTCAGCACTTTGGTTGCGATATAAGTGTGTATTTTATCAGATTCAATCACTTATTTCGACTCCATTGATACGAGAAATGTCTGTTTTTGACGGGTATTAGGGCTTTATGCCTAGTAAAAATCTGCTCAGTGGTTCAAAGGAGGCAGACAAAACTGTCTCTGTCTATTAAAGCAGCCGAAAGTCAAGGGTGAGTAGGAGGTGATGGGATTGATTCATTTTTAAATCAAGAAGTACAACAGTATCTACATATGTATCTGTTCTATTCATTTAAAAAATTTTATAATATAACACCTCACTCTGTCACCACCTTTACCACCACTCGTCTCCACCGCGTACTGCCCCTCCGACGACCTTTTTATTCTTTCTGTGAAAACTCTGTTTTAAATAATGCACGTCCAAGCCCTCCGAAGATAGATAGACAGACAGGCAAATAGGCAGGCAGGCAAGCAGACAGACAAATAGATTTTCTTTACAATACATTTTCGTCATCTTATCAAATTTCTGAGGAATTTGCTTACGGTACCTTAAAGGCTCTTCTTTTCATAAATTGTAACAAATTCGCCTAATATTGGCGCATGAATTTACCACAACGCACCGAAAGTCTTCTCTGTAAATAGTAACAAACTCACTTTATAAGGCTTTATCATAAAATACACTAATTTCTGTGAATTAACTGAAATTGTTATGTACTTAAGGCATTAAAACAAATCAATTAGGCATCTCAAGAAGTCTTATAAAGCTAGAAAGTGGAACAATATACTTTGGCATATTTATAATCGAATTTAATCAAACGCACATTTAAAAACCTAAAGTACAACTACCAACAAAATACCATTGTTGTATTATAAGTAGGATGTACTTTGGCAAATCAAACCTAGAAGATGCTCCAGGGCCAACAAAGTGAAAGGTTGACTTTTTCCGAGAGAGGCCAGTATAAAGCATTATAGGGGGAGGTATGCGTGAAAGAGTGCTTCACGAAAGTATCTATACCAAAAATTAAATATTTATCTTGATTTAGGGTAATAAAACTACATTTTCTGATCAGATATTTTGCTGTTGTTGCTGCTGCATCTCATTTCATGACCACAAATTTAGCTATGTGATATGCAAGCCGTTTTGAACGACTATCTGATGATTCATTAAAGCATTATAAATTATGGAAAACGAGAAAATATATACGAAACTACGTTTCTGTATTTAAGGGGAATGGACACAGATCAGGGGAGCTAACTCTGTCAACATTGTTTTGCCTACCTTTTGGAAAGGAGGCTTCTTTGGATCAGATCATCTTTTAAATATACCTCTTTTCAGAAGGTGATTAATGTGCAGAAAATCAAATTGAAAGTCACTGGTGTCCAAAAGTCTATCTAATATATCAAGTTCCCTTAACCATCGACAGCAAAGTAAAGCTGTAGTATTGCTTAAACTGAAGTAAACTTAATCTCATCTAATTCAAAAACACTTTTCACATATTGTATCATAAAGCAAACTACTTATCTGGTGTGTAAACAGGTTTAATTCAATAGGGAATATGCATGCTTCTGTGTATATTGATTTTGACCGGGTCACTAATAAAATTAAATATGCTAAAACAAGATGCCAAAATTACAGTTTCTACTTGTAAAAGTCAAATACCTATTCCTTAGCAATAAATAAAAGACATAATGTTTAGGTGAAATACCCACTAAACCCCATATGCCTTTTCAAAATTAAGTGAAGAGCAAGAACAGTAAGCATTCCCACAGAATGTACATAAATCTTTATGATTCGTAAACGCGGCAGTCACAGACATGGAAAAATGTGAGATACCTACGTAAGAGAAGTAGAAAGTGCGTATTCCCACCGAGTACACCACAGCTGCTACAACTCACGAAACAGGACAGTCGCAGATATATTGCTGCTACTGCTAAATTCACATACATCGGGAAGTTAAGCAGTAGCACCAGTACAGCAATATCCCAGTCAGCATTCTACGTAAATCTATATCGGGCCGTCATCCGATGTAGATTTACGTAGAATGCTAGCTGGGATAATACCGTACTGCTGCTACTGCTTATTTTCTGTCGATCGCAAATATCAAAAGATGTTTATCAGAGCGAGCAGCCTCGACTTGACTAAAACGAATCAAAATCATTGAGCAAAAACATACTAAGAAAAGAACTTCTTCGATGACACTGCAAGAATATGTTTGCGTGCCGTAGAAGTGTCAAAATGTTCTCTATAAACACAAACACCCCTGGCATGTTGCAATTCTCCACTGGCATACAAAACCTGAAATCAATTTGTGAATAGGGCTCTAAAAGAAATGACCCTGGAGAGCGATGAACACACACACACACACACACAAACACAAACACACACACACACAGAGAGAGAGAGAGAGAGAGAGAGAGAGAGAGAGAGTAATGAACGTTTCTCAATGGTTTGGGTCAGACTAGCTACATTGTAGATTCGGCTTATCAGGCATCAACAGTAATCCTAAGATCAAATTTAGGAGCAATACGAAAAGTGGCTCTTAAATGGAGTGTCTATTATTGAGAGATGACCGTTTGTTGAGGTTTTACTCTGTATGTATTCGTACACCTTAACTCCTTACCAGCTCTATCCAAAATTAAACAAGTAAATTTAAATGCTGATGTTGTCTCTAAAATCTTGTAACAATTCGGCAGTGTGTAGACCTTGATCAAGCTTATCTAGATCTTCACCTTTTGTTCATTTAGGTCTACCTGATTACTTAGCATAAATACGGTAGATTATTTTATATCGAGCAAACATACACGTCGTAAAACATTGTTTATAACGTTGTAATAACGTTTAGACGTCATAGTGACGCCATTTTGTCGAAAGACGTCGAAAAGATGTTTTTACGACGTTGTGCGTTTACTGGATATGCCATTACGATAAACAAATTGGATTGGCTTTTTACTGTTTTTCAGATTGGAACTCTTACATGTACGCAGTTTTGCTTCCCTCGCTTCTCAGTATAGCTGCCACAAGAAAAACACGTATATTGACATCATTCTGGAATGTTTATGTACTTTGTTTGTACTTGTTTTTCATTGCTACGGTTTAATCAACAAGGTCTGTCTGCAATAAGACGATTTAAGATAAAGCTTCATAACAAACAACAGGAATTAAAAGTACATAAGGATTATTCAACAGCTGGTAGTAGGTATATCTCTGTAAGTAGCAAAAGCAAGTCTTGGTTAAAAGAAATAATGTATATTCTCCATTAATAACGGTTTTCCACGGGTAAATAATACGTCATTTGTTTGTCGAAACTTGCAACGGTTTATGAAGTTTGTCATATCTGGTACAAAAGCATGGGGACAATAATGAAAGCTGTCACATTTGTCGTCTGCAATGCGTAAAATAACAGTTAAACTTTCGGACAAACAAGCTATTTATAGTTCAGTACCAATATAGAATCATTCCCTATTAGTACTAGTTAGTTTTACCCAAACGCTCAACTACTTCAACTTACTTCAAGCATACGTCACGCTTCAAGATAACATTACCGTATATACATTACATAATTGGGTAGAGAGATCTGAGAAGCCCGTGTAGACTTAGCCATCCGTTATTATGCCCAACTTCGAAGAAATTAGGGGGCATATTGGTTTGATTCAGTGTATCCACCAGTCTGTCAGGCCGTTACACTTGCACTTGGTCAGGAATAGTTAGAACTAGGATACTGAAATTTTATATAAAGTATCAACATGAAATATAAGCGGACCCGTTTTTTTTTTTTTTTTTTTTTTTTTTTTTTTTTGTTGTTGTTTTTGTTTTTTTTCCGTCAGGGTTCATCATGCGGAGTTATCCCCCTTTTTCGACTAAGTATTTGACTACAGACGTTGGATGCCTTGTGTGCGCAACTCCTAATACAGTTTTATAACGATCAATTTGAAACTTTGTACACTCTTTTGTCATGGTCTATAGATGTGCTTGTGGTTTTGGCATGACCGTCAATTAAACTTTTGTTTCTTTTTTCGGTTTTTCAACTTAGTCATTTTGGGGCTTTGGTACTTTGTGTGCTCAACACCCCCACAGTTTTATACTGATCAATTTGAAACTTTGCTGGCCCTTTTTCCATGGTCTGTAGATGTGCATGTGGTTTTGGCTTTTGGTTTATCATTAATTTAATTTTTGTCACTCTTTTCGACATTTGAACTTAACCAATATTTGTCCGTCTATCCGATATGTTTTGCGTATGATCAGGAGGGGTTAGTGCTAGGTTCCTGAAATTCTATATATAGCATCAGCATGAAAAATAAAGAGACCCGTTTTGTTTCGTTTTCCCCTTGGGACTCTTCTAGCAGAGTTATCCCTCTTTTCGACTTAGACATTTGACGACAGACGGTGGGTACCTTGTGTGCGCAACTCTTCATACAATTTTATGTATTACAGCAACAAGGCCTATCGGAACCTGTGTTTTATGGTGACTTAGTATATAAATTCAGAAGAATATATGCTTGCAATGATTTTAGCACTCAATTTCGTAAATCATTCTTTGATATATAAAGGTTGGGTTCCTCATAAATGTAACATGAGAGACTGCATGCATGGTAGCTAACCGAATCACGGTAAATGACTTTGTACCTCTTTGGTTGCACGCCGGCGGGTCGGACAGACTCTATGACGGCTCTAAAGCCTTTAGACTTTTAAATAAGTCGGTTGGTGCCTGATGCTCTGGCCCTGGTTTGGCCACCAGAGTCCTACTGTTGGTTTGCTTTTTCTTCAGCATTTCAGTTATTTCTTGCTGCCGAGTCCTCGTCATTGTTTCATCTCTGTATTAGTTTGATTTGTATGTTCTCGGAGATGTTGCATTGATGAGTTAGGAACCTTTCACGCAGACTGAAATGTTTTGTGTATACCACGGCATAACTAAGGGGAATGGCTATGGCCACGTAAAAGCAATTTAAGCCGCCCCCCGCCTCCCACCCACCCCCCCCCCTCCCCCCGCCTGAGCGTTCCAAGGCGAAGCTTCTCCTGTGGTTTACTACATGAATATCTGTCATTGTATGTCTTTGCATGTATGTCTTGGTGAAAGATTTTTGGATAGCCGTCTGGCCATTTTTGGGGAGGAAACTGTCCTTTTGGTTTTCTGCTTGTGGTGTTTTGGGTGTGGTGCAGTTGCTTTGGCGCGTCTTTCTTGAAACGGAAGGTGTTAGGTAATTGTATCGATTCCTGATCATTGCCTTTTTTTCTGTTTATACCGATCAATTTGCAGGCTCTTTTGTCATTTTCTGTAGATAAGCACGTGGTTTTAGCATAATCGTCAATTTAATTCTTTTCGCTTTTTTGACTTTTCAACTTAGCCATTTTTGTTGGCTTAGACACTATTAAAGTCCATTAAATGGGTACCTTGTGTGTTCACTCGTCCTACAGTTTGTACCAATCAATTTAAAACTTTGCAGGCCTTTTTTTTTCTCATGGCCTCGTACGTCCTTTCAAATTCGGCCAACGTTAGACATTTATTTAACGGCAATTTAGCCTACTGCTGGACTGAATAAAAGTCTCTGACTTTCGAAAATCCACGCTCTGTCGTATCAAAATTCTTTAACAGTGCCTTTTTATACCCCGCCACACTATAGTGGCGGGGTATTATGGCTTCACGTTGGACGTCCGTGTGTCTATCCGTCCGTCCGTCCGTCCGTCGTACGTCCTCCGTCCGTCTGTCCGTTTTTCCTTTCCGGATGGTAACTTGAGTAAACATCAATGGATTTTCACCAAACTTGGTTTGTGCATTGATATTGTGGATATCTGGTTTGGGATTGCTAATGAGCAAATTTCGTCAAATTTTTACGGAGTTATCTTCCTGAGACACACCCATATTTTTGTTTCTGGACGATAACTTGAGTAAATAACAAGGGATTTTAAACCAGACTCGCTATATGCATTGACATTAAGAAGATCTGGTTTGGGATTGCTAATGGGCAAATTTCGTCAAATTTTTACGGAGTTATCTGCCCGAGACACGCCCATATTTTCGTTTCCGGACGTTAACTTGAGTAAATAACAAGGGATTTTAACTAAACTTGCTATATGCATTGGCATTAAGGAGGTCTGCTTTGGAATTGCTAATGGGCAAATTTCGTCATATTTTTACGGAGTTATCTGCCCGAGACACGCCCATATTTTTGTTTCCGGACGATAATTTGAGTAAATAAAAATGGATTTTAACCAAACTTGCTATATGCATTGACGTTAAGGAGATCTGTTTTGGAATTGCTAATGGGCAAATTTCGTGAAACGTTGACGGATTTATCTGCCCGAGACACGCCCATATTTTCGTTTCGGTACGATAACTTGAGTAAATAACAAGGCCTTTTAACCAAACTTCCTATATGCATTGATATTATCAAGATCTGGTTTAGGATTGTTATCTGTCCATTGATATTAGCAAGATCTGGTTTAGGATTGTTATCTGTCCCTCCGTCATTTTCTTTCCAGACATTTTCGCAATGATAACTTATGTCTTACCTTGTGTCATTTTGGTCTTGAGTTTTTCAGTCCTTTTAGCATTGCGATTACCTCGCTTCGGGAAGAGAGAGCTAATCTTAGTGCTTTTCGTACGTTTGTTCAATTTGTGCTTGTTTGGATTTGTCGGTTTCCTCTTCCTCTTGGTGTCTGGGTAGGGCTGCGGTTTGTGATTGTGGAACTCCCTGGACTTTTCTCTTACAGTATTTATTTATTTTTTTTTTTTTTTTTTATTTATTTATTTTTTTTTTTTTAATACATAAACAAATAATTGCTGTTGCGGGGGATTATGCTTGCTGTGCTTTTATTGAGTTTGTCATAATTGGCTGCATTTTTATTTGACAACCTATCATACACATCTAAGGGTCGCCTCCTTTAATGATGTATTTGAATATTTCTCCGATAAAGTCGTATCCCAATTGTTAGCGTTTGCGTACTTCTCAAACCGGGACAGATAACTGTCTATTTTGTCTTTGCTATTATCGAATTACGGCAACTTGGGATCGCGCGCATATGCTGTTCGGTCCTAAGATTTTGCCTTTCTATTTGACGGGCTAGTTCTAGCTTTTCTTTTTCAAACCCATGCCTTAATTTCTTTAATTCCAATTCCTTCTTGGCCTCGATGTCGGCATTTCTGGCTTTAATCATAGCCAACTATACTGCCATATCACTTTCCGCCTTTTCAGCCTCGACTCTGGCCTTCTCGGCCTCTGTCTCAACTCTAGCCTTCTTGGCCTCACGTTCCTCGGCTCTATCCGCCCTTTCTTTTTTCCTGCTGACTACTATCCTATTCCCTCAATTCCTGCCCTTCTTAACCATATTCCTTTCTTAACTTGGTCAACTCGGCCATAATGACTGACGTCAAACCTCACGTCAAATTTAAACAACCAAATTCAAAATTGAAATCGTCAATCAAAAACGTTGGTCACAATTTTGATGCGTACGCATTAAGATCTACTATAACCTAGCTTTACAGTATCAGCGACGTGCCGTATCGGTGACGTTCGGAATAGACGACTATCAAAAACAAAATATATATAGTAGCCATACAAAATGGCACGAGCTGATGTCACGTTATGACATCTAAATTAATTTTCTCTATGTCACGCTAGGTAACCACGTCACTGACTAAACGTCAAAGTCATCGTATGCTGACGTTTATATATATATAGATATATATATCGGGGCCTCTATCATAAATTTCTATTAAAAAAAAAGCATTAAAAGACCCAACAATCGACCTTGAAGGACCCAATAATCGACTTGAGGACCCAAAAGTTATAGAATAAATCACATTTAGATCCAATAATACAGTAAGTTTCATTACATATATATATAACGTATTGCTACTGACAACTGAACGAACTTAATAATTGACGTAAGTATTACCATCGTATCTGACGTTACCCTATATTCAATCTTACGTGAAATAAATCAACGTAGCGTCAAGTATAGGTTGATTCTGAGGAAGAGCTGTGGGGAATCAAACCAAGGAAAATACTGAGTAACTACATCAAACAAGAAATCCGCGGAAAGCGATGTTGCACCTGCGGGGATTAAGTCATACAAGTTCCTATTTGTATTGAAAAAAAATCTGTTTTGCAGTATTCAAGAAATTGATGGGTTAGAAAAATGGACAAAGTAGAAAATTTGGAATATTGGCTTGCAAAATTTTATCTAAACCTGTCCATTATTTCACAAGATATTGATATTGAGCGGATATCATTTTTGCCCATTAATCAAGGCCAGTAACTCAGCTGAAAATTGACGAAAAATGTCATGTGACAATCCCAATATAGGTATTGTTAACAACAATATGTATGCAAAATATGATCCTAATCCATCAATTCTTTCACAAGATATTGAGAGGAAACCAATTTTTGGCATAAATCAAGGGCCCCTAACTCTGCTGAAATGAATCTGATATTTATGTGCTAACAATATGCACATCTTCAGACCATGACCTAATTAACTGTGAAGTTTCAAAGCTATTGGCCTAAAACTGCAGGAGGAGTTGCGCTCACGAAACACCCACTGACTGTAAGGGTTTTAGGCAAAAAATGACTAAGTTAACAAAACGAAAAAAGTTAAAAAAAAAATCTGAGATTTATGTGCAAACAATATTCAAATCTTCAGACCCTGACCTAATCTTCTGTGAAATTTCAAAACTATTGGCCTAAAACTGCAGGAGGAGTTGCGCTCACGAGACACCCACTGACTATAAGAGTTTTAGGTAAAAACTGACCAAGTTAACAAAGGGGAAAAAGTTGAAAAAAACATCTGAGAATTATGAGCAAATAATATGCGCATCTACACACCATGGCCAAAATATCTGTGAAGTTTCAAAATGATTGGCCAAAAACTGTAGGAGGAGTCGCGCTCACGAGACACCCTCTGACTATTAGGGTTTTAGGTAAAATTTGACCAAGTTAACAAAGCGAAAAAAGTTATAAAAAAAATCTGAGAATTATGAACAAAAAATATGCGCATCTTAACACCATGGCCAAAACATCTGTGAAGTTTCAAAATGATTGGCCAAAAACTGTAGAAGGAGTTGCACTCACGAGACACCCACTGACTATTAGGGTTTTAGGTTAAAACTGACTAAGTTAACAAAGCGAAAAAAGTTTTAAAAAAATCTGAGAATTATGAGCAAATAATATGCGCATCTACACACCATGGCCAAAATATCTGTGAAGTTTCAAAATGACTGGCCAAAAACTGTAGGAGGAGTTGCGCTCACGAGACACCCACTGACTATAAGGGTTTTAGGTAGAAACTGACTAAGTTAACAAAGCGGAAAACGTTGAAAAAAAAATCTGAGAATTATGAGCAAACAATATGCGCATCTACACACCATTGTATGCATTTTGGAATTAATGCCCGTGAAAATTATACTTTATTATATATAATAACGGCGTTTGTTGCTTCCTGATAGCAGCTATTCTGTTCTCTTTTATTTCAAGCACTACGGCTGAAAACGGAAATCTACTCTTTATTCTCTCTTATTCTCTGTGCGACGACTTGACGCTGACTCGTCAGCTTATAAGCGGTGATCAGTCGTCCCTCGAGTATCCTTCTCTAAGGGTAACACGTTCGGGCCCTTACCAGCGGAAGGATGTTGATGATGAAGCCTTTTATTATGTGACTCTATTATTATCTTATAATGACGACGTATGTCACCAAGTAGAGTGAGTTGCGTCTTCGGCGTCGTGGCGGAATCATCGACGTCATGATTAAATTATTACTGAAGTCACAGTGACTCCTCTGTAACCGACTTCTTGGTTATCGACATCGGCGCCAAGGAAAATGAGCAATCCACTTACTGTCGACACCGTCGCTCGACCTAAACATGGCAACATTTTCAATTAAACAAATCACAATCTTTTTCACAATGCCTATGCATCGACAGGGCTATGACATTCCAAATGTAGTAATCCTAATGTTTTCTGGCTGTAACACAAATGTCAAATGTAAATCAAAATGGTGAAATTAAACTCTAAGGGAGAATAGTATGAGAACAATTTCAACTCTAATAACTAAGTATTTGTAACAAGATTTACATTTCAGCAGACGACTATTTTACATAATCACGCGCGTTTGAAATTACTCGTATCTTGATTAATAATGACAGGAACTGTGTACACGCGCGTGTCCTCAGTCACATAAATGCATATGTCTGTGGGTGTGTGTATGCCTGCATGTTCGTACGTTTGAGTCCGCGCTTCTTACAATCATATTTAAACAGGCGCGATTCCCTATGGTACTGCTACTTACCCGTTTTAAATCAGCAAGTTTGCTCCTGTACTATTCTAATTTACACTAAAATTACACTTTGCGCATACGCCTTCGGCGCAGAGACACTGATCAGACTGCACACAGTCGGCACAGTCTGCTCAGCACTATCAACAACAGCTACAACCTGCACAAACTAGGGAACTTCTGACCAGACTGCACAAAGCAAGCGCAGCCGTTTCGGTACTCACGACTATAAGTACAACCTGCGCAAACTGAAGAAATTCCGACCAGACTGCACAAAATCAGCACAGCTTGTTCGGTACCCCCGACACTAACTTTGGTAACGCCTCACTAGACAAAATATATATAAATTTGATAACAAGTGTCCTATTTCCTCTTTAATGATGCAATATCCTTTCAACAACGTTTTAATTATTTCAGGATTTGACGAATATACTTTAACCTAAATGTGATATTATTTGAAAAAAGTACCTGACATAGCTATTTTCTATTGGGTATCAATATATTATATATGTTGCCCTCAGTTGGAAGTGAGCAATCCTATCTGCAGCAGGAAAAATATATAGTGTGTTTACTGTACAGGTCAGCCATTTTAAGAATATGTTTCATCGCAAAATTGTATGGAGATTTAAACTATAAATTAAAAATGATTGTTGGTAATGCTAATGTTTCGGAAGAGTTAAAAGAAGATTGTCAGTCAAAACAAAGAAAGGTTATAACATAAATGTTTTGTGGCTAACTGTATGTATGAATGATAACCAAACTTTGGTTGACAATTGTACTGTCCTCTTTAGTTATTCGACGGTACGCTCGTAAATAGGACAAAACTGGTGGCCACCTCCTCATACTGTTTCAGAATGTTGGCGTTTGAATCTCGATTAAAATTACAATCGACTCTCGTTATCTCGATTTCGCTTATCTCGAGAAATCACTTATCTCGAAGTGAAAATCTGATCCCTATTTAAACATGGAAATCTAATAACAGGTAACAAAATATTGTTGGGGAAAAGGAGAACCTGCTCCTCTTTTCCACAATATTTTCAATATATCTCTGACTTCAGGAGCCAAAATGCAAATTCATTTGTAGAAAGGGGTTGTTCTATATATTTTCCTCAATTCTGCAAAGCTGATATATCGAGGTACGGATATATCTCAAAGTATTTCAGACAGTCTCTTGGACTTCGAAGTAACCAGAGTCGACCTTTATTATTTATTTATTATTTTTTATTATTTTTTTTATTATTTATTTTTATTTATTTATTTATTTATTTATTTATTTTTGTCCTTTGACCATCAAGGGCGTTCGCTACAGTTCTTCCTTGTTCGTTTGTCATTCATTGCAATGTCATTGGTTTGATCCTCATCTATTCTTCTTTCAATGCCTTTCCTGTAACACCAGCTGAGCTGGGAGGCGCTTCTAATGAGTACGCTTAGCATATGTTTTGTGGACAAAATAAGAACAACATCTACATTTTGTAGTAAAAGAACTGCTTATCTTGAGCTATAGCTACTAAGTGCAGTCGACTGTCGTTATCTCGAATTCCAAGGGACTCTCTGAAACACTTCGACATATCCGTACCTCGAAATATCAGAGTTGCAGAAGTGAGGAAAACAATGAATTCAACAACCATATTTAACAAATACTCCTGAAGTTAACAGACATATTGAAAATATTGTGGAAAAGAGGAGAAATTGCTCCTTAGGAGCAATTTCTCCTCTTTTCCACAATATTTTGTTTCCTGTTCTTAGACTTCCATGTTAAAACCGGGACCAGAATTTAAATTCGAGATAAGCGGGTATTCGAAATAAGCGAGGTCGAGATAACGAAAGTCGACTGTATATATTTTACAAAGATGTGGTAACGTAATGATATAAACATGTATAAGCTGTGGCATTGCTGATCAGAAAGTACAGCCTTCCCTAGACGCAAAAGGTAGAAGAGATGAGGAAGAGGCAATGACACGACACCGATGCAAACTAGCAATAACAGATAAACAATCATAAAAAAAGCAAAGCAAACAACATATTTGTATTTAATCAGTTATTGCAATTTGACATCAATGAAAACCAACTGAGTATTGTTCTGAGTGAGAACTATCTCCCGCTTCGTGATGGTAGCCAAATTTAAATGAGTGACCTCGACCTTGTTGACAATTACTTAGATACCAGTAAACCACTTTTAGTAATTTAGCATATAAAATCATGAAGAAGAAGGTAATGAATATTGATATCGTGGATAATATCAGTAAAATATATTATCTAAATGCCTGAAAAAAAAAATATCATCGCTTTGAAGATTTATTAAGATTTTTGAAACTTAAATAAAGACGATCTTACTTCCTGATTATTAACCGCCTGTTTAACAAAATAAGACATTACCTTTCATTGCATCATTAACGAGAATATGTTATGTGTATGCCGATTTGGCTTCTAACAATATTTAATAGTGCAAACATTTGTCTTATTGTGCTTACTGGCATAAATCGGCTTATTTAGAACTATTACATGGTGAAACTTCTATAGCTGGCATAGTTCTATAAAAGAGGGGTTTTGGAGTTGAAACGCATATCTTTACGTAACTCATGCAAATAACTTAACGTAACTCATGCAGAAACTACACTTCACGTAACTCATGCGAATGATACACCTCATATAACTCTTCAATATAGGTAATACGTAATATAGGTGAATAATACGTGAGTCATTTAAATAATACACTTCATGTAACTAATACATCACGTATCTCATTCAAATAACACACGTCACGAAACTCGTGCAAAAATACACTTTACATAACATAAAAATAATTAACTAAACGTAACTCATGGCACAAATACTCTTTACGTAACTCATGCAAATATTACACTTCACATAACTCATGCGTTAAAATCCACTTTTTATATTTTGCTCATAAGTAGTTGCGGTCATGGTACCTAAGCCATAATCCAAACTCATAAATCCATAAACGAATACGATTCATAATGTTCAGACCAACAGACATGGACCCCAGAATAAAAGGGTGTAATCACTTCACGTAACTCATACGAATAGTACACCACTTAAGTCATGAAATCAATACACTTTACGTTACTCATGCGAATTATAATTGCAGTTGATGTCATAATTGCCCATTACGAAATTTATCTCTAGTTGACACTGCTATGCATTTTTTTTAAAACAGAATATTATATGTCCCAAAAATATAAGTCCAAAAATAGCCAAAATCACAAATGATAGCCTGCTAATGACACCAAGAGGAAGAGCAAACAAACAAGTACACAAGCCTCCTCTTCCCGAACAAGGTGATAACAAAACGCTAGCTTGGATCTAGATAGCGAGCAGCTAGGATTCCATACAAAGAACAATCAACACCAGGAACCACTGCTTTAGAATGGCCAGTAGTTAAACCTACCGAAGGTTTAAATCAGTTGTACTGGCACCAAATTTTCACCTTTGGTTCGAATTTTAAGAGATACAACATGACTGTTAAACTCGCATAAACGCCCCGCTAACTCAATCAGTGACATATCACAGAAAAATGTGTAAATCAAATCAAATCACTTGGATGAGATAAGGTTGAAGGCAAGTGGCAATCATCTTAGATACTGGCAGCTATAGAAAACCACTAGCTGAACCAAGTTTCAGTTATTGAGAGAGCATCAATAATATGCCTTATGTTAAGGCTTAGCATGCCTATTAAATTTTCTGTACATCACGAAAACATACCTACAGTCGAACCTCAATAGCTCGAACCCGGATGGCTCGTTTATCATGGCTAATTCGAACTTGTTTTTGAGTCCCTACAAAATTCTTCCGATACATCAAGAAAACAAATATTTTGGGAAATTTTCTTATCTTATCTTGACAGTGTATGTTGGGTGTACTCATTAGAATCGCCTCAACGAGGCGATTCTAATGAGTACTTTCAACATACGATTACTGTGTAATAAATCGAAAAAAAAATCCATCCATAAATTATCGCTATTTGCTTCCTGACCTGGCACCATGATTAACCGTAAGTGACTCGAACTACCCATAACTCGAACAAATTTCTATCGTCCCAAAGATGTTCGAGTCATCGAAGTTTGGCTGTAAATAAGTTTGACCCCATTAAACCCACTTTTATATAGCAAAACTGGTGTTTACAGGGGTATACATTATTTTTCTTATTTCTGCTCAAAAAACATAGATTGTGCGCACTCGTTGGAACCGCCTCGGTGAGGTGGTTCTAACAAGTGCCAACAATCTATGTTTTGAGCAGAAATATAAAAAAAATATAAGAGTTATTATCTAAAAACTTTCAGTTTTTGGTGGTGAAATTTTCAATATATTTAAATAGGCGTGTTTTCGTAATGGATAACATTTTTTAATATTTTTCTAACTTTCCCATAAAAGAGGATTTGGCATTTCCTGCAAATTGTCTCCTGTGGAGCCAATTTCTATGGAATGTCAAACCTTCGTCAGAGTCGACCAAACCTCTCATTTTCAAGGTGAATCTGTCTTTAGCTGTCATCTAGAATAAACTTTTTAATTAGATTAAAGAAAGCAAATTTATCGCAAAGAAACTATTATTTTTAAATGTTCATCAGAAGTTACTAATGTCAGAATCAAATCACTAATGCAGTTTTGTAGCAAAACCTGGGCCTAATTGTCACAAAGTCACTGGATAAATTTCAATAGATATTTAATAGGAAGAAAGAAACACGTGCGAACGCAATGAAACCAAATTTTACTCGGATCAGATGAGGTATCTTATCAACCGAAAAATATTAATATTCTTCTTATGAGTACCTATAACTTATGTTTTCATGGAGAAATAAGAAAAAAATAATGTCTCTTATCTAGAGCTATGCGAATGAATGGACAGACAGACGAACGGAAAGATGGAAATACGGAAGGACACACGAAGATTCAGTAAGAAGGTACAACATCACATTCGTACAATGCGTTTGTCAGTCATTAAACGTGCACTTGGAATTTATTTGAACCGATGGACGACACGTAATTCAAGGCAGAGAAATTATTTGAACATTAATAGGGCTATAACTCCATAAATAAGTGTAACAGTTGTAATTAGCCCATTTGCGATCCATTAGGAGATGTAAGCAATGTAAGTACTCACTTATAAATTCAATAAATCCATGGAACGCAAATGAAGTTATCGTACAGAAGACTACAGATTCTAAAAGGAATGGTCCTTGAAAGTAATGACAACTTTTACCCAATATATCAAAATTGCGGGAGTTGCAAGTTTTCTTGGTAAAACTAGCTAGTTCCGGCCAATAAGCCTTTTCAGTGACCTTTATAAATTTCCAAAGATCCTGGAATGGGAAAAACAAAGAGGAAAGATGAACGTACAACATAGAGTAGAATGAACCACAGTAGAATGAACCACAAACGGAAGAACGAACGGACTGAGAGACAGACGGAGGAGGGACAGATGACTATCCAGTAGGAAACCATTATACACCATCACTTTCGTATAACGTGCGATAACAAAGTATAGAATATACCAGACTTGGTTTGGATGAATCTGTTCATGTATCCCTCCTCATGCTCTCTAGTAAATCTTTGATCATTACCACACTTTAGGCTTATTTATCAGCCGACAGATTGATAATACGTTTTTTCTAAGTTTCCCCCAGAATAAAAGCTTTTGACTCTTCATCCATATTTTTCCAAAAATTGTGTCTCAAAGGATTGGATTTAGCATACTCCAATACTCCGAAATTCCGAAGTAGTGACAATTTGGCACCTTATCAAATGTTTTCGCAAAATTATTGACCTCTTCCTGAGTGTACATTACTGGCTATCCTTGGAAGTAATAACTGACTGATTGCTGAATTAGATATGAGAATGTTTGCGCTCTGTTCACAAGATTTATTCTTCATTTCCTAAATAAAAGTAAGGCTAAGCCTTACAGCAAAAGGGACGGTGACAGTTAAGCAGCGTCAACGTCATCAGATGACAGATAAATTATCTACTGGTTCTTGTCTGCCGAACAGGCAAACCAGAGGAACAGATTATTCCTGACCTTATCGAAGATGAAAACCCTAAACTATTATACATCTTACATTCTGCACATAAAGATCATATAATAAATCAAGTAAACATATGTTTACTTGATTTATTATATGACCTTTATGTGCAGAATGTAAGATGTATAATAGTGAATTAATTGAAATAATTATATGACTGTCTGGATGATTTAGTGACAAAATGGCACTGGTGTTATCCCTTACACATCGCAATGGATATATAAGAAAACTATTTCCTTTGTCCATGTTACCGTATTTACCATAAGTATTCGGAAAGTCCTGAGCAATCAGTGAAGACCAAGTTCAGATGCCTCAATATCCGGCGTCTGATCTATCATTCGCCCATCTGTTTTAGACATATCAGCTTGACGTAAAATGGCAGAGGTAGGGGCGGGGATTGTGTCCGCGTAACATCGATTTAGGCCCCGCAGTGAAATACTTTTCACTGACTGTTCCAGGGCGGTTCTTCTGTCGTGGTTTATTTTTGTTAAAGTTCGTCTTTAAATGTGTGTGTCGCTTACATCTTTTTGTTTTGGATAGCCATTTGGCCACTTTGTGGGAAAGTAACTGTCCGTTTGGCTTTCTGCTAGTGATGTTTCCATTAGGGTCCACTTATTTCGTGGTTGTGTTTCTTTCCCTTTGATGTCTCTGATGGGAGATGTGGGATAATTGTATCGATTCCTGATCATATCCTTCCTTTCTATTTTATCACTCAACTGCTATTTCAGATATATCAACATGAAATAAAATATGCTTGTCACTCACCCATCTATTTTAGATATATCAACAAGAAATAAAATTGGCTTGTCATTGACCTATCTGTTTTAGACAAATCAACATGAAGTAAATTAGGCTTGTCACTCACCTATCTGTTTTAGACATATCAACATGAAGTAAAATGGGTTTGTCACTCACCTACCTATTTTAGACATATCAGCTTGATGTAACATTGGCTTGTCACTCCCCTACCTGTTTTAGACATATCAGCTTGATGTAAAACTGGCTTGTCACTCACCTACCTGTTTTAGACATAACAACATGATGTAAAACTGGCTTGTCACTCACCTACCTGTTTTAGACATATAAACAGGACGTAAAATTGGCTTGTCACTCACCCATCTGTTTTAGACATATCAACATGAAGTAAAATGGGCTTGTAACTCACCCACTTATTTGAGACATATCAACATGAGTTAAAATGAGCTTGTCACTCAACCATCTGTTTAAGACATATCAACACGAAGAAAAATGGGCCAGCCTCTCAACCACCAGTATAAAACATAGCAACATGACATAATATATGCTTGTCACGCTTCCACCTGTCAATATGATGTAAAAATGGCTTACCAATCACCTGCCTGTTTTTAGACATATCAACATGAAGTAAAATAGGCTTAATAGGCTTGTCCCTCTCTCACCCACCTGTTTAAGACATATTAGCGTGAAGTAAAATAAGCTTGTCTCTCAACCACCTGTTTAAGACATATCAGCGTGCAGTAAAATAGTATTGTCTCTCACCATCTGTTTAAGACATATCAATATGAAGTTTGATGGACTTGTCACACACCCACCTGTTTAAGACATATTAAATGAAGTAAAATGGACTTGTCACTCACCCACCTGTTTAAGATATATAAACGTGCAGTAAAATAGGCTTGTCACTCACTCATCTGTTTAAGACATGTCAACAAGAAGTAGTAAAATGGGCTTGTCACTCACCTACCTATTTTAGACATATCATCATGAAATAAAATGGGCTTGTCACTCACCTACCTGATGTAAAATGGGCTTGTCTCTCTTCCACCTGTTTAAGACTTACCAACATTAAATAAAATGGGCGTGTCACTCACGCACCTGTTTAGGATAAATTAACGTGAAGTAAAATAGGCTTATTTCACCCACCTGTTTAAGACATATCAAAGTGAAGAAATTATGCTTGTCACTTAACCGCCTGTTTAAGACATATCAGGGTGAAGTAAGATGGGCTTTTCACTCACGCACCTGTTTAAGACATATCAACATGACAGTAAAATTGGCTTGTCACCCACCTATTATAGACATATCAATATGAAGTAAAACGGGCTGATATCTCAACCTCCTGTTTTAGACATAACGAAATGAAGTTTAATGGGCTTGTCACTCACCAACCTGTTAAAAACATATCAACATGAAGGAAAATAGACCTGTCATTCACCCAGCTATTTAAGACATATCAACATGCAATAAAATGGATTTGTCACTCATCCACCTGGTTAGACATATTAAAATGAAGTAAAATGGGCTTGTTACTCACCCAACTGTTTTAGACATTACAACATGGTCAGATAAGCTGGTCACTCACCAAATTTATTTAGACATATCAACGTTCAGTAAAATGGGCTTGTCACTCACAAGACATATCAACATGAGGCAAAATGCGCCTGTCGGTCACCACATGTTGAAGACATATCAACGCGATTATAAAAGGACTTGTCACTCACCCAACATTTTTAGACATATCAACATGATGTAAACTTGGCTTGTCACTCGTCCACCTGTTTTAGACATATCAACATGATGTAAACTTGGCTTGTCACTCGTCCACCTGTTTTAGACATATCAATATGATGTAAACTTGGCTTGTCACTCGTCCACCTGTTTTAGACATATCAACATGATGAAAACTTGGCTTGTCACTCGTCCACCTGTTTTAGACATATCAACATGAAGTTTGATGGGCTTGTTACCTACCTGTTTAGGACATATCAACATGATGTAAAAATGGCTTGTCACATACCCACCTGTTTGAGACATATCAACATGAAAGTAAAATGGGCTTATCATTCACGCACCTGTTTGAGATACATCAACATGAAATAAATTGGGGTTGTCACTCACCCACCTGTTTAAGAAATATCAACATGACAGTAAAATGGGCTTGTCACTCACCCACCTGTTTAAATCATATCATCAGACTGTAAAATGGCTTGTCATTCACCCTGCTGTTTTAGACATATCAACATGAAGTAGATTGGGCTTGTCATTCACCTAATTCTAATGATAGTAAAAATGGCTTACCCAATATTTGGCTTGCAACGAAGAATGTGCTTTTTTCACTTCTGATGTATACAATAACCACAATTTATGGTCATGTCAAAAAGTCTGTGATGCCCTTGTTTATCTTTTGGATAATATTTTATAAGATTTGGAACTAAACTTTATAGACAAACTAATGGTATTCCGATGGGAACTAACTGTGCTCCTCTTGTTGCAGATTTTTTTTTTTTTTTTTTTTTTTGTTATGAGAGAGATTTCATGAAGTCTCTCTCACGTGAAAATCAGGCTGACATTATTGAGGCTTTTAATTCAACTTTAAGATACTTTGATGATTTATTAAATATTGACAATATTTACTTTCAGCAAATGGTGGACCGCATATACCCTACAGAACTCCAATTAAAAAGAGCGAATTCTTTCGATACCAAGGTACCTTTATTGGATTTGAATCTATGTATATCTAATGGTACAGTTTCCACCAAAATTTGTGATAAACGGGACGATTTTGATTTTGATATAGTCAATTTCCCTTTTCTGGATGGCGATGTCCCCCGGACTCATATGGGGTATACTATCTCAACTTATTAGATTCGCCAGAGCTTCTTCAAATCTTAGTGACTTTAACTACCGTAATTAAGCCCTTACTGCCAAACATCTTAGGCAGGGCTATCGTTATTTTAAATTAACTTCGTAAGGCGTTTTCAAAATTTTATCGCAGACACAGTGCCTTGGTAGAAAAATATAGTGTCAGTCTGAAAACACTTCTGCAATAAGGTATATCGAAACCAGAATTTTACGGTGCCTTAGTGTACAGATTTAGAAAAAATGTAGGAAAATCTAACTTTTCGGAGCAATTCAGAAATCTTATTAACCGTTATAAAAAATGGCTATAGCCTGGATATTATGCGGCAGACTGCATGCCTAGTTGTCAACCCAATCATTGTTATTGGCTATGCTTCACTCTTTAATTGCACCACGGCGGTTCGGGCCTCAGACTCAATGACGGCCTCTTCGTAAAACTTTAACTACTGGGTTGGGGCTTGACAATATGTCTTTGGCTTGGCCCGTCGTGGTTCAACTATTGGTTTTCATTTACTATGGCATACAACAGAATTAGCCATGGGTACTCGACTTTGTTAAGTATAGTGATTAATTTGATTTTTATGTTTTCGCTTTGATGCATTGTGTTGGGAGCCTTCATGCGAACCGAATTTTATGTATTTCTGTATTAAGAGTAGCATCGGTACCCAGGGTGAAGTTGGTTAGCTGTAAAAGTGCCTTAACCATCCCCACCCCCCCCCCCCCCCCCCCACACCCCGTGGTTTACTCTACTGACCGTTCTAAGGCGGTGGTCCCGGTGTTACTTACTCTTTGTTGCTTTGTGGTTTATTCCACGAGGCGATTTCTTTTATGTCTTACCTTGTGTCATTTTGTTCTTATGTTTTTCTGTCCTTTTAGCATTGGGAATACCTCGCTTGGGGAAGAGAGAGCTAATCTTAGTGCTTTTTGTACGTTTATTCGATTTGTGCTTGTTTGGATTTGTCGGTTTCCTCTTCCTCTTGGTGTCTGGGAAAGGCTGCGGTTTGTGATTGTGGCACTTCCTGGACTTTTCACTTACCCTTTTTATCACTCACCGACATTTTAAAGACATATCAACATGAAGTAAAATGGGCTTGTCACTCACCCACCTGTTTTAGACATACCAACATGAAGTAAAATGGGCTTGTAACTCACCCACCTGTTTAAGATATATGAACATGAAGTAAAATGGGCTTGTCACTCACCCACCTGTTTAAGATATATGAACATGAAGTAAAATGGGCTTGTCACTCACCTACCTGTTTAATACATATCATGACAATTAATTGAGCATGCCACTCACCCACATGTTTAAGACAAATCAACATGACGTAAATGGGTTTGCCACTCATCTACCTGTTATACATATCAACAGGACAGTTAATTGAGCTTGTCAGTCACCCGCCTGTTTAAGACATACAAACGTAATGTAAAACGGGCTTGTCACCCAACCACCTGTTCAGGACATATCACCGTGAAGGAAATTGGCTTGCTGAAACTTTATTAGAAGTATGATAAGCAGTTAAAGTGCCTGAATAAATATGATTAACATGATAATGATATAAAGATTGCCAAACTGTACATGTAACTTTCGTTACAAAAGGTGATTCCGTTTGCTAACGTGTTCTATTATTATTCAGGAAACTGTATACACTTGGTATGTTACACCCATTTTACAAGACAGACACATCTTTTGTCTACTTGTTAGCTTTGTTGTACGCCGACCATCTTCTTAAAATGAGTCTACTCTAAACGGAAGGATGATACTTTTCCTTTTAGAATAAACCCCTTACCAGAAGGAAGACAAAACAAATTTCACGGTGTTGCCTTCCCCTGAAATGTATCTATTTCCAGTAAAACAAATATATAAAATGGATTTCGGATAACACAAAATTAGACCATTGCTTCCAGCACTTACAATTACTGTCTGTCTGACGAAAGCAGGCAATATATCCTAAGAAAAGTGTAATAATTAGATCAAAGAGATGCTGTGTACGCATCTTATGATCTGGTTTCTTATTTATCCTTGAAATGTAATGCAAAGTACAATAAAGGCAACAACTATATAGGCCGTGCCATGCGAAAATGTGTTTTCAGGTATATGCGGACAGTGAAGGCCCAGATCAGCCTGCGCATCCGCGCAGTCTTATCAGGGCCTTCACTGTTCGCTAATAGATCATTGGATACTACATAATGTATGGCGAGCAAAGGCCTAGATGAGAATGTCTGGAGAGCAAAGGCCCGTAAAGGAATTTGCGCATGCGTAGGAGGATCCAAATCTGCGCATTTTGCGCATCTATAAGGCACTTTTTCGTCTTGTCTCACCTATATTGTCCTCATGACATATGCGGTTAAGGTGACTGGATACGCGTGGTAGATTTTATGGCATTTTTATACAAGGGGAATAACCATGCAGACTAGATACCTTTTCTGAAGGGTGGGAAAACAATTTGGACAGAGTTACTTCCCCTGTAAGTTATAGTTTCCCTTTTCAAACGAAAGCAAAAACAATTTGACAGAGCAACCTCCCATCCCCTGAAAGTGCATCAATTCCCCTTTAAAGATTGTCCAAAAGATACTGTCGAGAACATGTGTCTGAATGGCAATCTTTGTAGTCTGTAAAATAATATAAGTTTTATGTCTCCACTATCCATCATGAAACAATCTATGCGATATAATTGTAAAAATGTTGGCTACTGACGTGGAATACTTTTGTCTCTACCATCCATCATAAGACAGTCTATGCAATATAATTGTAAAATTGTTGAACACACATCACGTGATTGTTCCCATAATTTCTTAATCCCTGATGCATTAGGGAATTTGCTTCAATTCCAAACAAATGAAACAATTATTTTATGGTTGTGTTTGCAACCTCCGAAATAACTTAGGAAACATTAGGTTTCGTTATACTGCTCATTGAAAGCAATCGGGACGAAACTTAGCGCTGGCATATAAGAGAAAATATTCATCTTCTGACTATAAATAAAAGTAGACAACATTGTAATATATTTGTTTCTTATTTTTCACATAAAATGGGACTAGACATTCAAATTGTCTTCTGAAATTGTCGCGTACAAACAGGGCCTTTTTTTTATGTCAGATCAGAGTCTTAGTTTTTTGTAAACATAATCATTAATATATTTTAGAGAGAACTTAAAGGGCATGTCAAACCTTATATTCTTTGATAACAAAGAAAACATATTACACTTATTTTATCTGTTCTTGTAGCCTTGATGCTAAAATTTAAAATGCGTATGAAATGAAATAATTGCCTGATCACCTGACCTCACATCTAATTGTTGAGGATTCCTCTTTTCATTGTTTTAAATTGCCAAACATGCGAGTTATCAACATTGGAGCCTCTGTGTGTGATGAATTAACTTATTAAATGCGCGCAGCTCAGTGAAGAAACAGATCCGCATGTGCACCCACGCAGTCTGAGCATAGTCTTCTCTGTGCGCTGTGTGGATAGCACGGATCCAATATTTCTACAGTGCCCAACGAACACTGCGGTGCACAGTCTGATCAGAGTGTTCGCAGGGTCCACGTGTAAACGGTTAGTGTTTTGACTTTTATTTTACGTTACGGTATTTCTGGTAGTTAAAAATTTCACTTCCTCCTTTCGAAATCTCGTATGTACACCATAAGTAAAATTCATATGCAAACCCGTATCAGCATGCAATTTCTCAAAGAGGGATTAGATCGAAAGCACGAGCGCTTATATAGAGTTCCTTCTCCCACTGGCTTTTTTAGGCCTCCGTTGCCCACAAATGACACAATAACCCTTTTCTTTGTCATTTTATGTAAATAATCCCTAAAGGGACGGCTCACGTGAAAAGTAAACACGTTCCATTGACCCTTTAGAATAATGAAGGCAGCCAGAAAATTGAAAACAATAAATTCGCCTCTAAAAATCTCGTTGCCGAGAAAATAAGAAAAACATCATTCTTTTGATAGGCCGTGCCATGCGAAAATGTGTTTTCAGGCATATGCGGACAGTGAAGACCCAGATCAGCCTGCGCATCCGCGCAGTCTGATCAGGGCCTTCACTGCCCGCTAACAGAATCATTGGATACTACATAATGTATGGAGAGCAAAGGCCTAGATGAGAATGTCTGGAGAGCAAAGGCCCGTAAAGGACTTTATGCATGCGTAGGAGGATCCGAATCTGCGCATTTTGCGCATGTATATTTTGTCGTTAGGCAGAACTTGGCAAAAAGGACCGCATCAGGAAAATTAATTGTCTCTCTTAACCGAGAAGGGAAATAGACTGATTACAAAATTTGGGAAAGGTTATTTGAATTCTACGAAAGACCAGTGGTGGTATATATATTCTTCCATCTTACTTCCTACTTCATAGTTAGTAGTTTGTTTTTTTTTTATATAAAATATATGATAGGCGTGAATTTGAAAAATAAGGAAACCAAAGGTGGAAGTAGGAAGTCAGAATGGTATATTGGAGGTAGGAAGTAGGAAGCATGAAGTAAGAAGTAGGAAGTATGCAGCCAAAAGTAGTAGGTTCCTACTTACTGTTTTCGACGTCCTACTTCCTACGTCCCATTTGCTACTTTCATTTTAGCTCCTACTTCTGCTTTAATCTGGCTTTTTGTTACTTCCTACTTGTTATTCCTGACATCTACTTTCTAATATATTGAAAACTATAAACAATAATCCTAGAAGTAGGATATTTACAGTTGGAAGTCAAAAGTCAGAAAGGGCGAGTGCAACAAAAGAAGACTAAGTCGGAACTGCCTACTTTCACTTCTTCGTCTGATTTATCAGTGCCCACTACCGTTTTCTGACTACCTACGATGCTTCTTAATGCCTCTCTCCCACTCCATGTCTGACTTCCCGATTCCCCCTTCCTACTATCTCTCCTATATTTGTACAAAATGAAAACGATGGACTGTGAGATGGACAGTAAGAAGTGATATGTAGAAAGTCAGACCTATGAGGTCACCATAGGGCATCCGACAATGCTTTAAGTGTTAAAAATGATTTAATATACCAGACATATTGTTTGTTGGTTTTTTTTCTAATATTTACCGTAAAAACAAATGTGATATTCATTAGAAGTGACCCTTAAACCCGCGGCTAATGATATATATATATATATATATATATTATTTTTTTGAGAAATCAGAAAAAAAAACCTTTGGACGAGTTGCACTTTTACTTTTGCCGTTTTTTGCTCATGAGGGATTGGGGTAAAATTCACGTCTAAGGTAGCTTGACTTTGCCAGTTCACATGAGCATAATTGGAATGTAACGACGACATTTAGAGTCATGTGACTTCCGGTTTCGTGCAAGAGAGTTTTTATGAAGGTTTGTCGACCTTAGTTGAAATATTAGATAAAGACAAAGACTAAACATACTTCCGGCGTGACTAAAGCATGCTCGTGTTGTGAGCATGCTCGTGTTGTGATCCATGCCTGCTTTATCACGTGACAAAATTAAAATAATTTTCTATAGGAAACTTTTGACTATGTGTTAAAATATTGACGAAGTTACATATTGTAAAATTATGTTTTTTTCCTGTTTTTGTTTATGGTTCAGAGTAAGCAAATACAACATCTGACATGTCGTGTATTACACATATACATGTACACCGTCGCGCATTTGGGATGTATGGGTGCTAGTAGTTGTAAATATTTCTATTATTCAAAGAATACATAACTCCTATATTTGACCTTGGTTTTACTATCGCATGAAATATCTTTTTCAAACATCATTTTTATAAAAGGTTAAGTAAAATGATTCCAGAATGAAACTATAACATACGAGATATATTTATGACGAAGTTTTTGTTAGCGACATTGCGTAATATTCTGCCGAAAAAAAAAGTAAATAAAACAAATATGTCCCCATCAAAGGTACGGCTATCCGAGACATTGAATATTTCCATAAATAAGAAACATTAGATTAAAAGCAAACAGCACATAGAAACAAGGGATTAAAAGAATCTTTAAAAAATGCGACTGATTAAAATAAGAGACAGCGTTATTTATATTAACATAATTTACCATTTCAAAGTACCATTTAAAATCGTTTAAAAATAAATATTATAGGTCCAAGGTTTCCTGTCAGAAAGTATTACTCTGAACTCTCGTCTCCATCATCTCCTCTGTCCGTCCCAGTCCTCGTTGTAATTATTTAGAAAATGCTCTGTCTGAACAGAATCTTCAGCTACTGCATCTTACCTGTGGCGCTGATACCCGAGATACCAAAGTACTGATGCTATATGGGCACAACAGCCAACCGTTCTTGCACCTGATTTACCATGACAATACTATCCAGTAATGTTTTCAACACCCTAACTAGCACTATAAGAAATGCATAAAAGTATGTCTTGGATAGACATATGACGGGATTGTATCTTAATGCGTATCGAGCCAATGTCTTCTTTGTGGATGCTAATCTCGTATTTGCTATTTGGAGACATATGCCCTCTTGTGTACTGTATGGTTCCGTAAGAATGGAATGCACTATTTCCTTAGAAAGTCCTACAATACTAGCTATGTATCTCTCTATAACTCGTCTGTACTCCATAACCATATCATAGACTTAAGTGACTATTTCGGGAGTTGACACAGCACCATGCCTTCTAGAATGGGGGTCATCCTAAAGATTCTCAATGCCAAGCTTAAATTCTGCTACCCTGCTTTTTACCGTAGCATATGAAGTGACATTCTTCCCAAGTGCTACTACAAGTCAGTATGAATAGTCTTAAGTACCCTTTTTATGCAAATAATTATTATCACTCGTTCAGCAAGTTTGTTCATTTTGCCAATTTTACGTGCCCTGTTTACTGTAACGTGTTGTCACTTTGGCATATGTTGATCAAATAACATTGGCTGCTGGTTACATAACTGTAATAGGAAAGAAATAATAGGACTGAAAATAGATAGCCCTGCTTAAATCGTTCAATACAAGGCCCACGTCAATCATCACCTGCACAACATCCCAGCTTGCATACCTTAAGTAAGACAAAAACTGTGGGATTTATATAGCATAAATCCACGTCTTTTAGATTACACCCGACTTAATGTTAGTTGTGAAGCACGTTCTAGCATTTCAAGCACCCGCACAAATGTATACTGATGCAAACCGTTTTATTATGTCCATATGTAGAAATACAGTCTTAAACCCCCTATAACACTTTGATACGCATAAGTTCAATAGTCACAAATTGCCGAAAAAGTTTTTTACGGTATTGTCCATAGTCGGAACCGGTTGTCTGCTGCCATTATAAGGTGTATAGTTATTTTCTTAATAAAGTGAAAACAACTTATTTCTGGTTTTAAAAATATGGACATGTATGAAATCACGCCATGAACTTCACGAGGGTGTTACAGTTTTTATTAAATGTGATCCAATCAATATAAAGAATCAAGGGGATTAAACTAGATACATTCAGGTCTCGTTTTGCAAAGTTTGTTTTTGGATTTGTTTACGTTCCGAATTAGACCTTGAAGTAGGCACATCGCAGGGGAAAAGCGTAACTAGTCCTTTATATTGATATGCATCTTATCTAGGGTTATGTATGCCATAGCGTTTGATTTAAGGAAGAATTCAGTCACTATGCAAATTTCAATAGATCTATGTAGTTAAAATTTCGTAAGAAGTAACAAACAGAAAAGCTGATTTAAAACTTGCAAAATTCTAAATCTACCCATAATATTCTAGCACTACAGACCCTTGTTTTTACCATATATAGGAAATATAGGGGGTGCACATTGCATAGACTTGGTAACAACATGAACAAACAACAGAACTTTTATTAAGTAGTTCAGGGCCCAGTTGTTCAAAGCTAACGATGTCGTTAGTTAACGATTCGTTAAAATTTACATCAAGCGATACGCAAATACGCTGAAATTTTTTGCTGAAAAAATGTGAGTAGCTTTTGCAGTGCAAAAGCTACTCACATTTTTTCAGCAAAAAATATCAGAATATTGTATATTGAATCCGCTAAAACAGTTAACGAAATGACCCTTAACGAGTTCGTTAAGCTAACGACGCTTTGAACAACTGGGCCCAGATAATTATAATTACATAAATTACATATGATCTACATATGCACAAGATCTTTAACAGGTTTTCATGGCGGCTTTGCTAAAACATTGACTAAAATACACTAGGAAGAAAAGACAGACAGACAAGTGCACAGATTGACAGACATACGGTAAGAAGCAGATGAAGGAGCGGACTACACTATGTTCAGAAATACTCACGTGTGAAATTCACATGCTTTTCGTTTATGATGTTAAAATCCGTTCATATGTGAAACGCCGAGGGGATATTTCTTAAATTTAACATGATTCAGATTGGCTAGGTTTTAAACAAATTAATAAAATTAATAAAAATAAATGAATAAATGTTTCCCAAGCATAAAGTCATAAATTGTACAATTAAATACATCTGTCTTGATTCCTTCGCCGTAATTTCAACTATACATTACGTTTTCTGAAACGTTGGACCTCTTAAAGCTAAAACTTCCGATGAACATTAATAAAGTAGGGTTTTAACTTTTCTTCAAATTTCGGAGGTTGAAATGATATTTCTTTTTCTGCGAAAATTATGAAACTGTTTTAAACATTGTCTGCAGGTATTTATAACTTGCAGGTTGAAATGTAACTTTTGAAATTTTTTACTGTGATTGTGCGAGGTAAGGTTCATACCCTTTTCCGCTGGTGATTTAATATTACCCAGTTTCAACGGTCGATGGTCTAACAAGGTTCTTTTTACCGGAAAATTTCAGCAAACGACATTTCGAAATAGTTTTTCCCCAGGAGATGAGGTTTGACATCATATGCAAATTCCTCTTAGGTCAATTTCTATAGAATGTCAAACAATGAATATGATTGTGAGAAAAAAGACCAAATAAACGGAATACAGCCCTCATCCCAACTCCCACCAAAGGCACTGAATAAGGCTTTGATTACAATAAACAAGAGACATTGGCCACGATTCGATGAGTAAAACAGCCATTGCATATTTTCAGATGCCATGCAACATTGTGATTTGTTTTACAATATATGGGCATGGCAGCCATCTTGTTCAATAGTGCAAACCATCTGAACAAGTTGATAGTACCCCATGTGAAATCTAGTGAAAATGGCAAGCGGTTTGAGAGAAGAAGACATTTAAAGAATTATACGATTTTATACATGTACAAAGTCCAGGGGCAAGGGCAGATATCCCCAGGGGCTAAAGCTTTGATTATAACTAACAAGTTTTACTGCTTTAATCATACGTTGTAAGTTCCAGCCATTATTCTTTAATACGTTTTTAGAAAATGGTTTACAACATTTTGTATGGTGACATAAATTTGACCTTGTCTTCAAAAAAGGTCAAAGGTCATCTTAGGATCATCATCTGAACAAACTTAATAGACCTTGAGTCGCAAATGCTATTTACAAAGATTTAGTCTCGAAGTGTTTTTTGTTCTAGAGAAGGTTTAAAGTGTTTTTACTACATATGGTCATGGCGGCCATCTTGTTCAGTGGTGTGGAACCATTTAAAAAATACTGTCAATATCCTTTCGACAGAAGGCTCCGTGTGAAATCTTGTGAAAATTGGTTAAGTGGTTTCAGAGATGAAGACTTTTGAAGTTTACATAATTTTAACATGTATAAAGCTGAGGGGCAAAGGTGTATAACTCCCAGGTGACAACATTTTGATTATAACTAAAATGGTTGTAACTTCAGCTTTTCTACTTTAATCATACTTTGGTATTTTCAGCCATTAATCTTTAGTACATTTTCAGAAATAGATTTTTAAACAGTTTCCCTATTTCCCCATATAGTAGTATGGGGATGCAATTTTGACCTTGTCATAGAGTAATCAAAGGTCATTCTAGGGTTATTATTTAAATGAACTTGGTAGACCTTGTCCCAGATGCTATATACCAAGATTCAGTCTTGAAGCTTTCTTGGTTCTAGAAAAGAAGTTTTTAAGTGGTTTTTACCATATATTAACACGGCGGCTATCCTGTTTAATGATGCAGAGTCGTTTGAATAAATTTATAATACCCACTTCGACAGAAGGCCTAATGAGAAATTTGGTGAAAAATCGGTCTACTGTTTCAGAGAAGAAGACGTTTAAAGATTACAAGACACAAGCGTATAACCCAGGAGCAAGGGCAGATAACCCAAGTGGCTGCTCTGATCATACATCGCCACTGTAAGTTACAGCTATTGGTCTAAAATGCATTTTGAGAAAACTGAATTTGTAATATTTCCTCATACAAATGCATAGGATGCGAATTTGATCTTGCCTTAAAATGGTCAAAGGTCAACCTAGAGACATCATTGGGTAGCGCTTATCCCAGAGCTTTATACCAAGATTCAGCCTTAAATCTTTCTTTGATCTGGAGAAGCAGATTTGTATGTGTTTACGTAAAATCTCCATACCTTTCAAAACTAGACATTTTTTTTTTTTTTTTTTTTTTTTTTTTTTTTTATCTAAAAAAGGTTTACAACCCAATCATTGTTGATTGCTATGCTTCACTCTTTGATTGCACGACGGACGTTCGGGCCTCAGACCCAATGATGGCCTCTTCGTGAAACTTTAACCGGTGGGTTGGGGCTTGACGATATGTCTTTGGCTTGGCCCGCCGTGGTTCTACTATTGGTTTTCATTTACTCTGGCATACAGTAGATTTAGCCATAATTACTCGTCTTTGTTTATTATAGTGATTAATTTGATTTTTGTGTTTTCGCTTGGATGCATTGACTGAGTTGGGAGCCTTTATGCGAACCGAATTTTTATGTGTTTCTGTATTAAGAGTAGCATTGGGACCCAGGGTGAAGTTAGCTAGCTGTAAAAGTGCTTTAACCCCCCCCCCACGCCCCCCACCGCCACCCCGGTGGTTTACTCTACTGACCGTTCTGTTTGTGGTCCCGGTGTTAGTCTTACCCTTTGTTGCTTTGTGGTTTATTCTACGAGGCGATTTGTTGTTTGTCGGTTTCCTCTTCCTTTTGGGGTCTGGGAAGGGCTGCAGTTTGTGATTGTGGCACTCCCTGGACTTTTCTCTTACCTTATTTTTTTTATTAATGATATATGATATGATTTAATTGATATATGATATGACTAGGATCATAAAATGTGGCATCTGGCAGCCTGTTAAAATTCGGTTAACCTCTCGTTTTTGAACTGAATCAAAAATGAAATGATTTTATCGTATCTCTGAATTGATGTTGCCACTTAGTCAAATACGGAAGAAACGAAAAGAGAACAGCCAAACTAAGAGGAACTGCAACAGTGTCACTAGTACCGCATTGGATCGGTCTACAAGTCAACCGTCAATTATTACCGCTTTAACCTAGTAATATAAATATATCACCCTCGTCGATAATCCTTGCCGCCAGGTTATAAAACTTTTTTCATGCTAAACACAGTTGATATAGCTGGCATTTTCATATTTGCTAGCAGAGAAATTTTAATGCTCAGCAATGTTTTTAGCAAGAAAGAATTTGCAATTTTTAGTAATTTGAGATTTAATAGTATGAAAAATTTCATGCTCAGCTGAGTTGAGCATGAAAAAAGTTTTATAATCTCGGGGTCTGGTCCACGTTGGATTTCCTTATTCAACAGTGAATAAAACAATAATATATAATAGGAATAAATTTTATTTTTTGTGGATTTTATCATTGTGTAAACACCGGCGGATCACTTATAAACTGAATCTTTACGCAAACACGCCTATTCAAACATATTGAAAATTTACCACCAAAAAGTGAAAGTTTTCAGATAAAATCTCTGATATTTTTCATATTTCTGCTCAAAGCATAGATTGTGGATTTTATCGTTGTGTAAACACCGGCGAATCACTTAGAATCTTTACGAAAACACGCTTATTCAAATATATTGATAATTTACCACGAAAAATTGAAAATTTTCAGATAAAATCTCTTAGGCTGATATTTTTATATTTCTGCTCAAAACATAGATTGTGGATACTCGTTAGAACCGCCTCGGCGAGGCGGTACAAATGAGAACCCACAATCTATGTTTTTAAGCAGAAATAAGAAAAATAATGTTTACCCCTGTAAAGCCCAGTTTTATTATATAAAAGTGGGAATTAAGGGGGTCAAAATTATTTCGGTGTATTTTCGTGATGAAGCCCGGATGTGTTTATGTTGAGTTTGTGAGAGATTAGCTGTCGTTTGCACATTGAAAAATTCCCCATCAATGCACTTTATTTATTATAATTCCAACCAGGTTCTATTTACATTAACACATGCTGGGTAAACCTTTTAGCAGGCGACATTTGGAATGTTTTCCCCCAGAAAATAGAATTCGACATTTTATGCAAATTGTCATCCAATTTTCTGGGGAAAATTAAATTTAAAAAAGAATAACAATTCGTCTGCTGAAAATGTCCATAGACCGCTAAGGTCAAGGACGAACCACCATGTTCCGGTTTAAGATTTTTTGTTCTATTTCGCTGGCTTTCCTTATTGCACTTTCTGTAACAGTTTCAATGGATGCTAAATGATACCCTTTTTTCAACTTTTCTAAAATATATAAAAGCAGGTTGCTCCATGCTATTCCAGACTCATCACTGTAGTTTGAACCAATGGCTTGCTCGTACATCTTCAAAAACGCATTATAGTATGCTTCGAAGTAGAGTGGTTTGAAGCCTTCGTAACTGTAATGTCTCTTGCCTAGAGCGATGCACGCCTTCGACACAGAATTGTTCCAATCAGATATATTCTCAACAACTCTACCAATAGATCTCATGAATCGCACACCTTGCCGTTGAACCGCAATGCTTTTGTGAAGATTTCGTTCCGCCACGTGTTCACAGTGAAACAGTCTCTTAGCTTCCGGATATGCCTTAAATATATTCACAAACACTTCGGTGCCATTACCTATGATGTCGCTAGACAGTTGCTTCCACTGATCCTTGATAATCTCTTGCTCTTTTTCTCTTATCACGATATCTGATTCTCCGAATCTGTCAGAAAAGATCACATTGTTTTCTGCTCTTAAACATTCTGTTTTTTCCTCAGCCAACTTTACAGATGCCGAGCAACCCATTTTAGGCAAAACTGTCTTTTTTAAAGATTGTTATTTTGATGAAGTTAAATCCTATAGCATAATCTTATAATAAAGTTACTTTACATGTAGCTTGTCTTTTAGTGTAGATCATTGCTTAGAGAAACTAACAAACATATCTGATGTTTATAAATTACAACCCGTCCGCATATTGCTTGTGATGTCTTGCCCAGACAAACATTCTCTTTCAGACACATATTAAGTCTGTCCTTTGAACGCTGTCACAATTTATCTTGCCTTTTGTCGGTAGTTTAAATGAATTGCAGCAGTAAACGACGCACCGACATATAAAAAAAGTACAATTGGTGGTTGTAAAAGTTTCGAGATCGTTAAACCGGAAATCATATTTAACACCCAAACAACTCAGGAAAAAGTTACATGAAACTGTAAATTAAGCTTTAAACCGAAGTAGGCAACACTAGCAGACGACATTCGCATTTTTTGTTTCATTTTTTCTCTGAGAAACTAAGGCTTGCTATTCATGTGAATCGTCCGCGACAGACGATTCACGTGAAATATCAAGCCTTATTGTCAACTAAAACCAATGCATTTTAGAATGTCATCTGCAACAATTCTGAATAGCATTTAAGGTTTAAATTAAGTTTGCCTTTTCATTTCCACCAGACGATTTTCAATTGTTGCTTTTATGTGCAAGTGAAAATTAGAAAACATTTATTGTAATCAATACATACAGTACGGTTAGTAATGATTTATTGTTAATGTCAAGAGAAAAGAACCCGTTTACATTAACAAGTCTATGTAATGCGTTCTCCACCATCCCCCATGCGCCCCCTCCCGCTCCCCCGCATAATATATTGAGGAACAGGGGTATGCTTGGTACTATATTATTGGGTAGGTGTTGAGAACTTAACAATTTTTTTAGTAGCCAAGGATCAAAAGCGTCTTCATGCGGACAGCGAAGATCTTCATCAGACAGTGCACATGCAATCTTGTAGGAAATGATGTGCTCTGACCAGACGACCGTTTAATAACCCTGGAAATAGGTTACGCATTGAGATATGCTGTCGAACTGGTTGTTATTAAAATAATTGTTAGTTATGTTGCTGGACTGCAGATAGCTGGCTGTTACTAAAGTTAGTTGTTAGTGTTGTTGTTGTACTGCCGATAACTGGTGTTGTTTTCAATATTTTCGAGAGAGAAAAAACAATATCGATCTTCCATACTTTTAAATACAATTGATGCACAATGCAACAAAAACAAGGCCTTAAATTGCGAACAGCCAGTTTCTACACCATATAATTAATGGCGTCTGATTAGAGTCGAGACCGTTTATCACACAACCAGCAATTTTTAGAAACCATAATAGATATAAAATGGTTGTGTTGAATTTTAGGAAGGTTATGGCAGGACAATAAGGTGTCTGAATATCTAGTTTAATGTGAAATGCTAAATACTCCAATATTTTTGAATATGATTATTATTTTGCATCCGATTCCAAAATGTTATTCAGCGGGGCCCAGTTGTTCAAAACTAACGATGTCATTAGTTCACGTATCGTAAAATCTTTGATCATTAAATATGGCATATACGCTAATATGTTTTGCTAAAAATGTGATTTGCAAAAGCTATTCACATTTTTCAGCAAAAACACCTATGAATTAGATATTGTATTAACTAAAACAGTTAACATTTTGACCACTAACGAGCTCGTTACGCTAACGGCGCTTTGAACAACTGGGCCCAGATATTTTTCTTTCATCTTACTTCATCAGTTCATCGGATCAGTTCTTAGGCTTTTTAAGTGTTTGATGTCTGGCAATATCGAAGTTTAGCTGAGCTTTGCCTTTCTGCATTTTCACTACGGCCTAAACTCTTGTCACGCAATTCGATTTATTGTTGTTATTGTGATAAAGTACTATTTATCATTACTTTCTGTCTATATATTTGGCATATTGTATGCAGGTTATAGATCTATATTGCTAACATAAGCACTATTAAAGATTGCATCCTTGAACTGCACTATGAGAATATGTGTCAGGTCCATGTAAGTATATCGAAGGCTCATTTCAATATACGAACCAACGTTAGCTATCTAATCAGGCACTCGGTGACATAATCATTAAATACTGAAGTATACATTGACGAACATCAACAGACTGATTAAACTTCATGAATGTGCAGTCTGGTATAGGATAGCATTCATGTCCCGACAGGCCCTGTCTCCTGTCTCACCTCAGAAGAATTATTTTCTTAACCACAGCGATATCTGTTAAGCATGGTAGAAGTTACTACGCATGACTACCGTAACAACTACAAATTACTTTTAGCAGAGCTTAACAGCTCCCGACTGGAAGAAGTATGGGTCGCTACAAGCAAGATAACTTACCGGATACCGTATTTACTATACATGCTCGGACACCTCAACTCTACCAACCTGTCAGTACGCTCCACTAACCTGTTTTATCTCGACCAGCCCAACTGTGCACTGCGTGCATACTTGCGTTTAATATACTTAAGATGGTGCGATTTTTGTTTGATCAAAGCAACACAAAAAAGAACCCTTACTTGTAACGCTTGTCTTTGACTGCGTTAAAAATTGGAATAGCATTTCAAAACTCAAAACACTTGAGTGAGATTACATGTGAGATTTATGGGAAACAACTCTAAACTGCAACTTCCTCGGTATCGAAAGAAGAAAGCAAAATTTTGAGAAAAGCAAATATACGAAGAATACTTAGATATGCACTAAGAAAACAAGCACAGAAGAACTATAAAACCCTGGGCGACTAGAAAATGTTCCGTATTGACTACTAGTGTTATTGGAAACAGTCAACAATCGGACCTCGGGGCAATTGGAAACATTCAACAGAAGGACACTGGCGCTTTTGGAAATAGTCAGTAGTAGGACTACTGGGGCTATTGAAAAAAGGTCAGTAGTAGGATCACTGGGACTATAAGAAACAGCCAGTTGTATGGGGCTGTTAGATTCAGTTCGTAGTTAGAGCGCTGGGGCTTATGGAAACAGTAAATAGTAGGACTACTTGGGTTATTTGAAACAGCCAGTAATAGGATTCCAGGAGTTCTTGCAAACAATCGATATTAGAACCACTGGGGCTATTGGAAACAGTCAGTTGTAGGTCAACTTGGGCTTTTAAGAACACTCAATAGTAGGACCACTGGGGCTATTGGAAGTAGAAAGTAGTGGGGCCACTGGAGCTATTGGAAACTGTTAAAAGTCAATATTAGAACCACTGTGGCGATTAGAAACATCCAATAGTGAACCATCGGGGCCATTGGAAACAATCAATAGTAAAACTATTGAGGCGTTTGGAAACGGACAGTAGGAGGACTCCCGGGGCTATTGGAAACAATCAGTTGTATGACCACTGGGGTCATTAGAAACTGTCTGTACTAGAATCACTGCAGCTATTAGAAACAGTCAATAGTATGACCATTTGGGCTATTGAAAACATACAACAGTGGGGCCACTTATGGGAAGCAGAAGTAGGGCCACTGTTTTTTTTTTTTGTTTTTTTTTTTGGAAACTGAAAAACAAATAGGACTTCCGGGTTATTGAGTTATTGGAAAGAGTCGATATTAGGGTCTATGGGGCTTTTGGAAACGTTCAGTAGTAGAACCACTGGGCCTGTTGGAAACTGTCAATAGTAGAATTACCAGGGCTAGTGAAAATGGTTAGTAGTAGGACTTCTGGAACTGTTGGAAACAATCAATATTATTACCACTGGGGTCATTGGAAAAGGGTGTTCTAGGACCACTGGAGCTATTGAAATCCGTCAATAGTAGGGGTTATTTGAAACAATCAGTATTATGATCATTTGGGCTGTTGGAAACAGTCGTAGGACAACTGAAGCTATTGGAAACGGTCAGTAGGAGGGATTTCGGTGCTATTTGAAACAATCCAAAGTATGACCACTTGGGTTGTTGCAAACAGTCAACAGTAGAAGGGCGGTAAGGAGAGTCACTGGGGCAAATGGAAAAAGGCAGTAGCAGGATTCTGTGCTCTCTGAACGGTCAGGACAATTGGAAACGGTCAAAAATAGGACTACTGGGCTATTAGACATAATCAGTAGTAGCATTTTGTGGCTTTTGCAAACAGTTCGTATAAGGACCACTGGAGCTATTGAAAACAGGCAGTAATATGCCTTCTGGGGCTATTGAAAACTACGTTAAGGTTTTATTGCAGTTATTCCAAATTAATGTCTAAATGTAACGTTGGTTCGGAAACACTTTTTAAAAATGAAATGTCCGAACCATAATGTTTTAGCGTCTGGGTCTATAAATGTAGAAAGATTGTTGGCAAAACTGATTTTTTGGAACAATTAAAAAATATAACACTCGCTTCAAACAGTTACAACATGGATATTTTGTAGCAAGATGCATGCATAGTTATTTACCCAATTATGATTGATAACTTTGCTTCTGTCTTTAAACAAAAGGTCGATCCTCAGACTTAATGACGGGTCCTTCCTTAATCTGTTTCAGATGGTTGGCGCCTATCATTGTCTTGGTCTGGCCCATCGTGGTCCTATTTGTAGTTTGTGTGTGTGTGTGTGTGTGTGTGTGTGTGTGTGTGTGTGTGTGTGTGTGTGTGTGTGTGTGTGTTCTGGCTTCATAGCGTCATTGAGCCATTTGCTTTGTTTTATGACAGTGGTTTGAAATGTTTCTCACTATAATATTTCACAGATGAGATAGAGGATCTTTATGCGGACCATGCGGACCAAACATATATTTGTAATTTGGAGCTGCATCAGAAGTAAGGATGATGTTTCGCGCGAGTACAATTGGCTTAAACCGCACCCCTTACCATGACGACCCCAAATAGGTTTCCTACTGACCATCCTAAGGCGGTTAATCTGCTGCAATTCTTCTTTGTTTGTACTCTGGTGGTTTCATAAGTCACTTTACTTTTGCCATTATTTGGTGCTTATCTCCTTCTTTTTGTGTCTCGGGAAGCTGTTTCTACTATTATTACATAAAAAGCAGTGCCGCACGATATTAACAGCCGTGCATTAACCGGTGAAAAGCCGTGTATTAACAAGGCAATTCACTCGCTGTTAATGCACGGCTACGCAACTTTCAATATGATCGTACCAGGGCCACAGATTTGCTGCCGTTACGAGATGTGTACTGCCCGACCCTAGAACTAGCATCAGAATTTCTATCTGAAAACTTTCAGGTTTTTTGTGGTGAAATATTCAATATATTTGAATAGGCGTGTTTTCGTAATGAAACACCATGTTTAATCCCTATATTGATCATTTCAAGGTTTCTATTAACCACTCCAAAGCTTCTGATGCAGCTCCTCTTCGTATGTTCGTTCTCGTTCTACTTATTAGTATCACCATATTCAATGGCCATAACGTAACGTAATTATCAGTTAATCTTCGCTCCTCTTAGGAAACTTATTTTGTTCCACGAAAATTCACGGATAGCTGCGTACCCTGAACTTACGTCCTCACTCGACTATGTCCATATTATGTGTCGTTTAGCTGTGGTGAAGAGTTTACAAATAGCTTTCGTCTTGTTATCATTGGCAGTGTGGTCTATCTACTATTTTGCCGCTGAACCCATGTTTAGATAAAAAATGTTGACAAATAATGACAGGTCGATAAGGAAACCAAATAACTTCATGTTTCTAATTGCATTTACTCCTAACTGGGTATTTTTATTGTTAATGTTTGGTTCATATTGTAGAAAAGGCATTCTACTGACATTATCATAGTCAGGCAAGACATTGCTTGTTCCGAATTGACCATGGACCGTTGTCGCATTGTGACGAAACCGAAACAATGAACCCTACATGCTTAGCTGACAAAATAAAAAACAATAAGTCTGAGGTCAACATACCAAAATCGTATTTCGGAAAATCATAAAGTCGCTATACACAAAGACAAAATTGGAAATGTTCAGATAGACAGACATGGACCAAAAATACACGGGGTGTAATCAGACGTCCATGGAAAATAAGCATCACTTGGTAAGCATACTTCGCCCACCATTTTTATCGCCCTGTACGGAGATTTAAACAAGACCTGTCGCCAGACAGGATAGCTCGCCTGATATTGCGCTCTTTGTTTCTGGAAAATTCTAAGTCCATGACCTTGATTTTGACATGACCTGGATGTGTGTGGGAGGGGGAGGGGCAGTACCTGTCTTTATACCAAATAGGAACTAAATCCATCATGTAGTTTAGAATTAATGAGATCCTAAAAAACTTTGGCGTAAAATTTTAACATCAAACTTCTAAGTATGTGACCTTGACTTTGATATGACCTAGGGTGGTAGGGATTGGTACTGCGTAAAAATTTGGACCAATATGTATCATCATACAAAAGATGAATCAAATCTGTGATAAGGTTAGGATTTAATGAGGTCTTAAAAACTTTAACGAAAACTTTAAATTCTAAGTCTGTGACCTCGACCTCGAGGTCATGGTCATGAGTGCTGATGGTACTGATGATAACTTTTGATCAGTATCTATCATGATACCAAATAGGAACTAAATCCATCATTTAGTTTAGTAGTAATGAGATCCTAAAAACTTTGACGTGAAATTTTAACATGAAAACTCTAAATCTGTCACCTTGATCTAAGTGGTAGGGATGGTGCTGCGCAAACTTTTGGACCATTATGTATCATCATACCAAAGATTAATCAAATCGGTGATAAGGTTAGAAAATAATGAAGCCTTAAAAACTTTAACGAAAACTTCCCATTTAAATTCTAAGTCTGTGACCTTGACCTTGACATGACCTAGAGTGGTATGGATGGTACTGCGCAAAATTTTGGACCAATATGTATCATCATACCAAAGATGAATCAAATCGGCGATAAGGTTAAGGAATAATAAGGTCTTAAAAACTTTAACGAAAACTTTAACATTTAAATTCTAAGTCTGTGACCTCGACCTCAAGGTCACGGTCATGAGTGCTGATAAGAACTTTTGACCAGTGTCTATCATAATACCAAAAGGAACAAAATCAATCATTTAGTGTAGAAGTAATGAGATCCTAAAAACTTAGACATAAAATTTTTACATGAAAATTCTAAGTCTGTGACCTTGACCTTGACATGACCTAGAGTGGTGGGAATGGTACTGCGCAAAATTTTGGACCAATATGTATCATCATACCAAAGACGAATTAAATCGGTAGGAAATAATGAGGTCTTAAAAACTTTAACGCAAACTTTAACATTTGTGGACGCCAACGCCAACGCCGACGCCGGGGGTAATACAATAGCTCTTCCAGAACGTTGTTCAGGCGAGCTAAAAAATGAGGAAATAGTACTGTTCGGGTTCTAGTAAGTCGGCTAGGCTGTGGCAAAACATACATGAGTCTGGAAGCTGTCACATTGTAAGAACTGGCAAAGTCATGAAGCCTCCCATAGAAAAAAAAGTAAGGGAAAAATCTAGGGAGTGCCACAATCACAAACCGCAGCCCTTCCCAGACACCAAGAGGAAGAGGAAACAGAAAAAACCAAACAAACGCAAATCGAACAAACGTACGAAAAGCACTAAGATTAGCTTTCTCTTCCCCAAGCGAGGTAATCGCTATGCTAAAAGGACTGACAAACACAAGAACAAACTAACACAAGGTAAAAAAGGAAAGAGAAAAGTCCTGGGAGTGCCACAATCACAAACCGCAGCCCTTCCCAGACACCAAGTAAGACATAAAACAAAGCGCCTCGTAGAATAAATCACAAAGCAACAAAGAGTAAGACTAACACCGGGACCACCGTCTTAGAACGGTCAGTAGAGTAAACCACCGGGGGGTTAAGTGCTGGCACCAGTTTTGTTTTGATATCCCTTAATCGAGTCAACAGTCTTGAAGTGAGCAGTTTTCAACGTTCGATAAAGTCTTGATACTTAGAGCATTATCTAGCGTAATGAATTCACTATCATCACGAAAACACGCCTATATAATTTTGACCCCCTTAAACCCTATTTTTATATAGTAAAACTTGGGTTTACAGGGGTATACATTATTTTTCTTATTTTGCTAAAAAAAACATAGATTGTGGGTACTCGTTAGAACCGCCTGGCCAAGGCGGTTCTAACGAGTACCCACAATCTATGTTTTGAGCAGAAATATGAAAAAATATTAGAATGTTTTATCTGAAAATTTTCATTTTTTGCTGGTGAAATTTTCAATATATTTGAATAGGCATGTTTTCGTAATGGAAACGTAAACACTGTATGCTGCTGCTGAAGGAATATTGCGTCCAGAAACGGAAAATTATCTATGGCAAAGTTGAAGTCATCTCGTTTGTCTTAAAGCGTTGTGTTGAGCTTTCCATTGCGGATATAGAGATAAAAATCAAAGTATGAGGAATGTGTGTCGTCTTATTTTTTTTTTAAATTTCAAGTTCACATGGGTAGATGAATTGGATGTACTCTGAAAACTTTGAATTATTCAGAAAAAAATATCTAGGCATCTGTAGGTGAACTTGAATTGTTGGGCAAGGCATTTTTGTCTGCTTTCATGAGACCCTGTAGAAATTCTGCCTCATACGAGTACAAAAAACAAGTAAGCAAGCGGATTTTAGTCTCCAAAGGAATGCCAATTGTTTGTTGAGATACCCTTCCACCTAACTGCGCAAATATATTGTTGATCTTTACAACATCTGCATGAGAGTATTTTGTGGTGCATCAGAGTGCCCCTGAACAAAGTATGTGTCTGCTTAACCAAGGAAAACATACTGGACAATATTGCTTAATATATACTTATTAAACAAATGATAATCTGTATTCAAAATGAACAATATTTAGACAATAGAAAACACTCGGTCACATCAAAGATCCTGAGATTCCAGGACTATTTTCACTTACCGCAACGCCGGATTTAGCTACAGTCAAAAATGCCGGTGTATATAGACCACAGTGCACAGGATGACTGCAGCTTCAACCCAAGCGCAACAGCTATAGCCTGGGAGCTTTATAAATAATCCGAGTTCAAAGCAAACTGTTGAAACTTGTAGGTTATCAACGTGAATGAAACATAAACTATAAAAAGAAAAGCTAGACATGTGTATTTATATAACACTATGCCTCTAATCATAAGCTTGCCATGACAAGTTTTTCTCTTCGAAAAAAAGTGGCAAAAAAAAAATCATGCTCAACTGATAATTCAACCAGATGTTTTATGGCTACTGCCCTCAACTCTCCTACACTAATGAGTCTGTTAACAACAGGTGGTATTACCAGATTTACCTGGGGAACTACTTTTCTCTGATAACACTAGTTCCCTGCACTGCAAAATATAGTCTTAAAATCTTTATTTTTTAACATAGGAAACCATTTAAAATTTGTAATTTGATCAATTTTTGATGCAGATGTAGATTTTGGTATCGGTTTTGAGCTTCTTCATTGTGTTTTATATTTAAGAATTTTGTGTGCATGTTTCTAGTTAACTGTCTTATCAGTATTACTTAACTAATTGCATAACAGAGCATCATTTTATTGGCAACGGGGCAGAGTTTTATGGTCTCAGTCATCAGAAACATATGAGAAAGCAATACCCTACTAACCCTACTAACCCTACTTTGATATAGTAATAGTCGGGTTAGTGGTGGTCAGATTCTCTAAGAGAAAAACATGGCATGGTCCCTAAAGGTGTGACAAGCATTCCCTACTTAAGCAAATCTCATCATAACACCTAAGGTTCAGCTAATGTCAGAAGCTACACACTGAGTCAGAAATATTCCCAAATAGCAATGCAGTGCTGACTTGTACGCTAATATCTGGGCACTTTATGGGCATAATGGGTCAGGTCCTAGTGCACCAGATGAGGAGATACCAATTCAGCCAAACTTACAACGCTTCGTGGTGACAACCTAGTACGGATTTTCACACCACCTTATTACATACTAACTTTCTTCATATCATAATAAAATATATAAAGCCTCTATAACCATACAATTATTCACAAGGTTGTTTATGATAACAATTCCTAAGTCTAAAAGGGGACATAAAATCCATCAAGCTGAAATGATTCTCTAGACAGTATGATCACAAGGTTGTTAATAATAAACTTTATGTTCTGTTCTATTCCGTTGAAAGTCCAACTCCATATAAAAATTATAGAGCAGGGCCCAGTTGTTCAGAGCGTCGTTAGCTTAACGAGCTCGTTAAGGGTCATTTCGTTAACTGTTTTAGCGGATTCAATACACAATATTCTGATATGTTTTGCTGAAAAAATGTGAGTAGCTTTTCAGCAAAAAATTTCAGCTTATTTGCGTATCACTCGATGTAAATTTTAACGAATCGTTAACTAACGACATCGTTAGCTTTGAACAACTGGACCCAGACTTAAAATTTAAATTTAATAAGGTTATTTACTTGTCATCCTATCCCCGAATACTAAAGTTTAAAACCCTAGCTTTAATATTTTTTGTGATATCTTGCTGACGAGGTCGAATGCCCAGAACTTCAAAGGGCCATAATTCTGCTAATTTTACAGGATTTACCACAAACTTTAATCAAGTAATCTACATATAATCTCTTATCAGCATTTTAAAATTCAACACCCTAGCTGAAATACGTTTTGAGACATCCTGTTATGGTCAAAATGCCCAGAACCAATAAAGGCAATAACTACGTCAAGTTTCCACGGAATAACCTCAAACTCTAATTAGGTAATCTACACATCACCTCCCATCAGCATATTACATTTCAACTCTATCTTAAATACTCTTAGAGATATCCTGCTGACAAGATAAATGCCCAGAACTGCAAACGGCTATAACTACGTCAGTTTTCAGCTAACTACCTCAAAATATAATAAAACATAATCCGCAATGAGTATATACAATTTCAAGACCCTAGCTTATATACTTTTTTTGAGAGATCCTACTGACAAGGTCAAAATACTCAGTACTGGAAAGGGCCATAACGGAATATCTAGAATCTAATCAGTTCCCAACACTATATCGGATTTCAATAAACGTCGAAACGATTGCCTTTGGAAAGAAAGAACACACTACGGATTAGAAAACGGGAGTCTCGGTTTTAATGAGACTCTTCATAAGCAGTAATGAAGTTTGCAACACTGCTTTCGCCCTCTAGCGTATACATGAGCAGAGCTCCTTTTTCAAATATACCACAGTGAGCCCGTTGATCCCGAAGGAAATGAAATATAATCTGTATTATGGTCATTATGGTCATGTCATTGCTGATAAGATTTAATTATAATTTTAATTGGAAGTTGGGGCATAACTCTGAAAGCACAAATATGCTGGATAATATAAAGATAGGGGTCAGCTTTTTTTTTTTTTTTTTTTTTTTATCACGAGGAACCGATATAAAAAATCAAAACCCTAGCATGCAGGGTTTTTAAGATATGACATGCACAAAAAAGCTAACGAACGGACGCTGATTTCTGAAAGTTGAAATATGCCGGTCAAGAAAAAAATACGGGTTAGTTATTATTCAGTTTTTAATCATGTGACCAGTGGACAGTGACCGAAACCGGAAGTTTAAACGGTGTGAAACGCAGCTCGGCGTAAACTGACATGCCAAATTGTTCCGATCAATCCGAACGCTTTCTTCTCTCCCTTTGTTAAAAGACCATTTTTCAAGTATTATGATGTTGGGCAGTACAAACTGACATATCACCAATAGTCCACTTTGCTTGTAACAAGCAAATTACATGCCAAAGGAGATAAAAATAAAAATAAACACAGGTTACTCACATTGAAACGTTATGCCAACATTGCGATTATCCGGTAGACAGCGTCGAAACTTCCGGTTTCGGTCACTGTCCACTTGTCACATTATTATATACTGTGTATTGTTTTCATGAGATACCCAATGATAAAATTTCAAATCCCTAGCTTGCAGGGTTCTTAAGATAGTGCATGCACACAAAAAAACGTGACGAACGGACGGATGAACGAATAGAAAGTAATAAACCCCACCGATTTTATTCAAAATCAGGGGTATACTTATGCATTGCTTAGTCTAAAATATATCTGTTGTTGCGTTTAACCAGTTATTTTACCCTGGAGTCTTCTAAAGTGCTCTTTGGTCACTTGCATCTCCAATTAAAGGTTAGTCTGGTTTTGTCTAGTATCCATCATTTTTTTTAAAGAAATTCCTAATTGCTATGCAAACAGTGTGCAGACAATAATTATCTAGGTACCTTTGGCGACGCTAGGCGCTAGGCTTGTGTGTGTGTGTGTGTGTGTGTGTGTGTGTGTGTGTGTGTGTGTGTGTGTGTGTGTGTGTGTGTGTGTGTGTGTGTGTGTGTGACTCACCGCGTAGTGGAAAACGACCTAACTTGGAACTACTTGTGTCTTCTTTTGCTCTGATTTTAGGTTCTAGTCATCTATAGCTCATCATAGTGTTGAAAACGGAATTTATAAGGGTTTCTGTGTTGATCCACTGATTAGTTAGGGAACCGTTGTGCGGACTGAGCAGTTATTTGCAGCTAAAACGGTATCTGGCTTTTCGTTTGAGTGGCTGTTTTCGACATATTGCTGTTTTGTGTGGTCAATTAATGTAATTAAACCCTTATCAGGTGCCTTGGAAGAGATTTGTTCTGCGTTTGAGCCCTTTCCTCAGTATCTCCATACCATCACGAAAACATTCCTATATAATTTTGACCCCTTTAAACCCCACTTTTATATAGTAAAACTGGGGTTTACAGGGGTACACATTATTTTTTCTTATTTCTGCTCAAAAACATAGATTGTGGGTACTCGTTAGAACCGCCTCGGCGAGGCGGTTCTAACGAGTACCCACAATCTATGTTTTGAGCAATAACATGAAAAATATCAGAATTTTTTATACGAAAATTTTCATTTTTTGAAGATGAAATTTTCTATATATTTTAATAGGCTGCTTTCGTAATGTAGGTTTTCCAATAAGAAATTTATATAAACTATACTCTAATGTATCAGACTAATTGTCTGGCGTAACACGAAACCTTTCTCTATTACATTTACCCAAGAAAGCGAAAAATTTTAATATTCTGTTGTTAATACAAAGTAGCTAATTTCAAAAGAGATACGAGTAGATTACCACCTGATGTTATTGTGGCTGCTTTGGTGTTTTTGCAATGTACGAAGCCATATTTGTAGAAACATAACCTTAAAAACTTAAGAGGAATTTATGCACATTCGGGAGAGGGTATTCCGTTTAACTTATTATAGAATGGATCTGCTTCAACAAGAATGAGTTTGCTCCCATTTGGGATACATTGTTTTATTCTTTTATAGAAGTCTCATTTTCCCATCTCGAAAACATGCCTATATAATGTTGACCGCCTTAAAACCCCACTTTTATGTAGTAAAACTGGGGGTTTACAGGGGTATACATTATTTTTTCTTATTTCTGCTCAAAAATATAGATTGTGGGTATCCTTTAGAACCGCCTCGGCGAGGCAGTTCTAACGAGTACCCACAATCTATGTTTTGAGCAGAAATATGAAAAATATCAAATTTTTATTTTAAAAATCTTCATTTTGTGGTGGTAAAATGTTCAGTATATTTGCATAGGTTTGTTTTCGTAATTGAAAGGGAACGTGTGTGTTGAAAAAGTATGTAGGAAGTCACAAAAGTTGTCTGGCGGAAATCGCAAAACACTGATAAGTGTATCCAGTACCAATAAAAAGTCTTACAGAAGAACGAAACAAACATCACTATGATTTTATAAACGTGTACTCAAATAGATATTATTTGATATCAAAGACGCCATTTCGTGGAGGCTGTTGTTTCCTTAATTTGGAATACTCATAGTTTTTGTTGTTGTTTTTTTTTTGTTTTGTTTTGTTTTTTTTTTTTTAAAAAAAATGCTCATATATTAACTAAGTTCTAGAAAAGGCACTTTTAAATGTCAAAAAAATATTGTCATAGGAAATTCTCATAATCATCAATTGGTGTATATTACCAGAAGACATTGTGTATGTATTCGTATATAAATCATCCAAAACAAGACTAAAACCGTTCGGATTTCAATTATAAGAGATAAATTGGAAGTTCTGACTACAAAGTTTATCTTTCACATTCAAAATACCTGCTGGTATCATTTTATACCAATCCTTCTTTTGGTGCCTTGGAAAGTTTGTCTTTCATAATTGTCAGATTTCAAGAAATTGTTTACGGCAGTCACGTGTTCAAACAACTGGGGTTTGCTTGATTTTTATCTATTTCAAAATCCTGACTTTTAAGCCTCTAGCAGAGTATTCTGTAAACTAGGTTAACCATATTCCGTAGTGAATATGAGCGTATCTTCACTGTGCTGACACTGGAATAATACCAAAGCAAGCTTTTTTACGAGTAGACAATAAATTCTAATCTGTTATGTGCAATTCTGTACTATTTGAGAGAATGTTTATTCTCTTCTTCTTCTTTTTCTTCTTCTTCTTCTTCTTCTTCTTCTTCTTCTTATTATTATTATTATTATTATGTTTTCTATGGTACAGTTTTAATAAACCATCACGAAAAAACGCCTATATAATTTTGACCCCCTGAAACCCCACTTTTATATAGTAAAACTGGGGTTTGCAGGGGTATACATTAATTTTCTTATTTCTGCTCAAAAACATAGATTGTGGTACTCGTTAGAACCGCCTCGGCGAGGCGGTTCTAACGAGTACCCACAATCTATGTTTTGAGCAGAAATATAAAAAAAAAATCAGAGATTTTTTATCTGAAAATTTTCAGTTTTTGGAGGAGAAATTTTCTATATATTTGAATAGGCGTGTTTTCGTAATGGAAGATTCTGTTCTGATCTGGGGAATCCCGTGATTTCAACGTGCTCGTATGCAGCGGTATGAATAACATTACTAAAAGATTTCCCTGTTTTTTTCTAGTCGGTCGACATTGCAATTTAATTTAGACGTTCACATTTAATTTAGATTTAGCCCTTTCTTGCCACTGACGAGGCTTAACTGGCTTACATTAGGACATCTGGCCCTGAAAGTATAGACACTTAGGATGTTTTCTCCAGACCCAGAGGTTATAAAACATTTTCATGCTCAACTCAGCTGAGCATGAAATTTTCTCTGCTAATAAATATGAAAATGCCAACAATAGTTGGCATTTTCATATTTATTAGCAGAGAAATTTTTGCGATCAGCTATGTTTAGCAAGAAAGAATTTGCAATTATTAGTAATTTGAGATTTAATAGCAGGACAAATTTCATGCTCAGCTGAGTTGAGCATGAAAAATGTTTTATAACCTCGGACCTGATCTGTTCATTGCTCTCAAGGATAAATCCTTTTAGAACCTATTTAAGTTGTTATGCTGTGCTGCTCCGGGCATCTGGCCACGAAAGTGAGTCGCTCTAGAGGTGTATACAGACTCGCAAACTACGTATCTCCATATGAAGAGGTTTAATAAAACCGAGACCGTTCTGATGTTCGTCTTTTTGTGTGATCTTTGTTTCCAAAGGTAACATTTTAGATTTTTATTTATATAATCGTTATTTTGCGTTTTAGCTAATCTGAGCTATGCTCAGGTCAGCAATGGTCATCAACTTTTGTCCGTCGCCCGGTCGTCCGTCCGTCCGTACGTCTTTCCGGTTGTTCGTTATTACTTTTCAAGCGACTTCTCCTCTGAAACTGCTGAACCAATTTTGCTCAAATTTCATATGGAACCTCTTTATGTCGGGGGAACAAAAGATTGATTAAATGGCCGCGGTCCGTTGTCAAAGATGGCCGCCATGCCCATATATAGTGAAATCCTTTAAAAAAATCTTCTTTTCCAGAACCGAGGATGCCTTGGGGCTGAATCTTTGCATAAATCATCGGGGACGGGAGGTCTACCAAAATTACTAAAATGATGGTCATATGTTGACGTTTGACCTTTTAACGACAAGATCAAATTTGCTTCCCCATACATTTGTACGGGCCCTATAAATTTACATGAGAAAATGTTGAGAAATCATATTTTGGACATCTCCTGCTTGAATAGTTTTTCACAAAATTTCAAATCGGGCCTTCTGTCAAAAGAGTACTGATAATTTGTTCGAGTAATTCCGCCCCATTGAACAAGATGGCTGTCATGCCCATATATGTTAAAACACTTAAATATCTTCTTCTCCAGAACCAAGAAAGCTATGATGCTGAATTTTGGTATATAGCATCGGAGACTCAAGTTTTACCAATTTTCTTCAAATGATGGTAGTACGAGCTCGTAGGTGACCTATGATCTTTTTATGGCAAGGTCAAATTTGCGCCTCCATACATTTGTATGGGGAAAATGATGAAAAATCATTTTCTCAATGGATAATAAAGACTAATGGCTGAAACTTACAATGTATGATTAAAAGTTTGGTGGTTATCTGCCCTTGCCCTTGGGCTCTATGTGAAAGCTTTAAATGTTTTCTGCTCTGAAACAGCTTGAACAGTTTTCACTAGATTTCATCTGCGGCCTTCTGTCGAAAGGATGTTGACAATTTGTTCTGCTCTATTGAACAAGATGACTGCCATGCCCATATATAGTAAAACACTTAAAATCTTCTTCTCCAGAACGAAGAAAGCGCTGAGGCTGGATCTTGGTATACAGTATCAGGGACTCAAAGTCTACTAAGTTTGTTGAAATGAGAATAATCGGGTGATCTTGGACCTTTTTATGGTATGGTTAAATTTGTGACCTAGTTGCTGTGGCAATACTGGAAAAAGTTGCACAACATTTGCAGATATGCAATAGCTGTTTTTATCAGGTGAGCAAATTGTGGCCCAGGAGCCTCTAATTTTGTTTTTCTGCTTGTCTTTGCTACGAACGATATCTTAGAATTTAGTTTTGCTTGTTCGCTTGATTTTAATATCACAACTTCGCAATGCGTGTATAGCTTTTGACGATACATTATCCATTGCCGGTTCTGTAGATTATAATCAGCTCTATGGACCTTATTTGGTTCTGTAGAACATAATTAGCCTGCAAGTATGTGGACACAATATATGGGTAGAAAGGGTAATTTTAATGTATAACGGCATGACAGAGAAGTGTAAAGTAATCCTGTATATTGAACCTGACGTCGCTTTCAGATTGTTTTAGTTGTAAAATGTTAACGACAGCTTACGTGCCGTACATATAGCTTTTTTCGCAATAAACCTTAATGGTTTATTGCGACATATGTACAGCATGCGAACAATGATACCCTTAAATGACTTGATTTGCAGTGGTCAGTCCTATTATGTCATTCGTGAGATATGGTCATAACGGTTATCTAGCCAAAAGACTTGTTGTCCTGTGTCTTCCTTTGACGCTATCCGAGTCCTTGGAAGACTCTGCACAGCAACCCTTTTGTGAGACGCCCCAAGAAAGATTTGCCTTCGGACCATGCGCGGGCAGCACAGTTTCAGATCAGACCGCGGATGCGGTCTGATCAGGGCCTCCAGAATCATAAGATATATAGAAAGTATCAGTGGAGAGCAAGTGAGCAAAAGTTGCGGATTTGATCTTAAGCATGCGCAGCATGATATGAATCCGCACATTTTTTGCATGCTGGAAGGCACATTTTCGCTTGGAGCGGCCCATATATAAAGATAATATTATGTGCGCCTATAGTACATGCAGAATGACATTACGAAAGCACGCCTATTCAAATTTATTGAAAATTTCACCACCAAAAACTGAGAGTTTTCAGATAAAAATTCTGATATTTTTCATATTTACATAGATTGTGGCACTCGTTAGAACCGCCTCTATGTTTCTGAGCAAAATTAAGAAAATTAATATATACCCGTGTAAACCCCAGTTTTACTATATAAAAGTGGGGTTTAAGGGGGTCAACATTGTATAGGCATGTTTTCGTGATGTCTGGGTTTCGACATAACGTTTTCACGTATTTCTTATTGCTAATACATATGAAAATGTCAACTATTGGCATTTTCATATTTATTAGCAGAGAAAATTTCATGCTCAGCTAAGTTGAGCATGAAAAAAGTTTGATAACCTCAGGGCCTGAATAGGTAACGTAAGGCACTAATGTGTCCGAATATTTACGGTAAATACAGTAATTGAGAGAGCCGCCATGATAATCTAACACCTACTCAAACAAGAAAAAACTGGTATTCTTGAATGTACAAAACGGCTATAATTTGCTGTATTGCAATAACTGTCCACGCATATGGTAGGCTCCTCATGAGCCTTATCGTATATGAGATAAACGAAAGGCAAAGTTTAGCTGCACACATGCAGATGCGAATAAGAACCTTCGTCTTGATGTCAACGGTTCGATATTATAGAAAATATTCATTTCGGCGTACAAAGAAAAGCCTGATAAGAAGGAGCGGATGCGCATACCTATCTGGGTCTTGGCGGTTATTAGACATTACGAAAACATGCCTATTCAAATATATTGAAAATTTTACCACCAAAAAATGAAAAAAATCAGATAAAAATTTTTGATATTTTTCATGTTCTGCTCAAAACATAGAATGTTGGTACTCGTTCGAACCGCCTCGACGAGGCGGTTCGAACGAGTACCCACAATCTATGTTTTGAGCAGAAATAAGAAATATAAGGTATGCCCCTGTAAACCCCAGTTTTACCATATAAAAGTGGGGTTTATGGGGGTCAAAATTATATAGGCATGTTTTCGTGATGTATTAGCATATTGCACGATGACCCTTTCATACGATCCGGCAAATAATAACAATAGTCAGAACATGAGGAAATGGGACATACCACATTTGAGTTGTGATTGTACAAGTGCTTTTTTTTTTTCTCGTTGGCTATTTTCTTTTCAGGGTTTTGTAACGCTTCATTAAGGTCAGCATGATTTGTTACACCTGTATTATTTCCTATATGCATGCTGAAGACAGTTTCAGATTCAAGCATGTTTGTCCTCTATAGATGGATATTATTGACATATTTTTGTCGACAATTGGTTCGTAATAGCAGAATTTTCTGTCAACTGCTCCAGTTTTCGTTAATTCATTGAGAAGTTCATTAACGGCTTGATAATTGAAGAAAACATCACGAAAACATACCTATATAATTCTGACCCCCTTAAACAGCATTTTTATATAGTAAACTTGGGGTTTACATGGGTATACATTATCTATCTTATTTCTGCTCAAAAACATGAATTGTGGGTACTCGTTAGAACTCCCTCGGGGAGGCGGTTCTAACGATTATCCATAATCTATGTTTTGAGCAGAAAAATAAAAAAAATTTCAGAATTTTTATCTGAAAAAAAAATCAGTTTTTGGTGGTGAAATTGTCAATATATTTGATAGGCGTGTTTTCATAACGAACAGTGTCGGTAACTACCAAATTCAGGCCACAGCAAGAGCATTTCATTGCTGCATGGGCGCAAAGAGGGATGCGCGCGCGGTTTCATTACGAAAACACGCCCATTAAAATATACTGAAAATTTTACCGCCAAAATTGAAAATTTTCAGATAAAAAAAACTCTGATGCTTTTCATATTTCTGTTCAAAACATAGATTGTGGGTACTCGTTAGAACCGCCTTAGCGAGGCGGTTCTAACGAGTACCCACAATCTATGTTTTTGAGCAGAAATAAGAAAAAATAATGTATACCCCTATAAACCCCAGTTTTACTATATAAAAGTGGGGTTTAAGGGGGTCAAAATTATATAGGCACGTTTTCGTGATGCAATAAAAAAAATAGTTATTGAGATACCTAGGAAAGGAGGCGTACATTTGTATGTAGAGAATGATACGTTAGCGTCGTTCTCATTGTGTAATGTCAGTGATTTCTATTACAACCATAAGTGGGCTGTAGGTAGCCATTTGATGTTTAGCAGGATGTGAAAATCACCACACGTAAATCAGTATGTTTTCAAAGTTCACTTAGGACTGTGGTATAATGCATCTGGGAACATAACACGAAAGCATAGGTGGTTTTCTTAAAACAAGAAAATAAGTTTTCAAAACTCAGTTAGTTTTTTTATCTTAAAGTGAAGGATCAGTTAATGCAATGTAATTTCCGCATTTAAATTGTAAAACGTTATAGGATTTTAATTAAGATGCTAAAGGCAATGAAATTATGCAAACGTAATTGGAGGAATATGTCGTTTCATTGAAATTCTCGGTGTGAATATATTAATTCGAGTAACGATTAAGCTAGGGCGCCTAAGTGAAATTTCTGATCTGATTGCGCGAATGCACAGGTTGATCAGCATCTTTGCTGGACGCACATATCCGAAGGTACGTTTTCTAGATATGACGCCTTCAGTATGTCGGATATCCGAAACTACAAGATTTAAGCGTAAGTTTACAGGATTGATATTATACATTCGGTCCCTTATGAAAATAATAAATTTTGATATGATCTTTCTGATCTAACACAAAGCCTCGTCAGCAACGAGAACGGCTACTCTCGAAATTAAGATCACATAAGATGGGTTTACAATAAACGTTCGGAAGATGCAAAATACTTTGGGGAAAAACTCTCGCGAATGATTTGCTTTATTTAACGCATCTCTGTTTTCCACGAGTGGCTATTTTGTGCAGTCGTTTCGTGTCACTGAACTCTTGTTTGGTTTCTTGGTAGGACTGTGCTCCATGATTGTGTGGCCTTACCGGGGCATGTCCATATTTACTTTATGCAAATTAGATGTTTGGTCTAAGGATAGGCATAAAAACAAGTTGTATTTACATCAGAAACAGAAGGCTAATTTATATCTAATACTTACACTACCTTTATTTAACAATGACATTTAGGCCGACATACTGTCTTCGAGCATATGCGGACAGTGAAGGCCCAGATCAGTCTGGGCATCCACGCAGTCTGATTAAGCCATTCGCTGTGCACTAACAGAATCATTGGGCAATATAAAATATATCAATGGGGAGCAAATGCACGGATGAGACGCTGCGCATGCGTGGGAAAAATCTGAATGTGCATTTCGCGCATGTTCGAAAACAGATTTTACGCTTGGCATAGCCCATTTTAATATTGTTACTTCATCTAAAAAAAAAAACAAGATTGCATTTGATACTTTTCCCTGCTATTTAAAACGTATACGGATTAATATTTTATTAATTAGTTGGTTAAGTTTACACATGTTTTAATTCGAATTCGTGATCATACAGCAATACAATGTTATAAACAGATTTATCGAGATAAGAACGGAAGCATAAGCTTATATAGTTCTTCACATGTAATGGGTACAGTGAACTAATTATTTCCCATAGTGCTCCATAGTAATTCCACCCTTTTTGGTGGTTCAGGGTTCATTTCTGGGTATGGCTGGGCTTCCAAATTTTGTTTTAATTCAAAGACCAGGCTTAGCACAGCAAAATAAATTCGGAAAAAACACCACTGTCACCAGCACTTTCTGGGACGTTTTGGAGGCTGAATGTAGCAACCTCTCAGTTGCCTGGTATCAAAAATTGAAACTTTGCAATTTCACCACTTCTTCTTTTGGCTCCAGCAAACACAAATAGAAACATTTATTTCTTTGAAACAATCAGGAAATTACACAGAAAGATTTTGTTTTCAAATTAGAATGATGAATTTTAATTCATCTTTATTATTAACCAATCACAGGTCGCCTTATACAAAATAACTACCCTTAATACTGATTGGCAAAGGATACATTCCAAACTACATGTTTCAGTACAACTTATCTCAACTAATTAGTCATTATCTTTATAATTTAGTTTCCTTTTATTATAAAATCGTTCTGAGATTTTGTTATAACTGAAGGTAAAATGATACCAGTTTCCGGATGATCAAGACGTCTATTTGATCATATGTCTTCAGGTTTGCTCTTTTGTGTATGCCGAGGGACTAAGTGTTTAGATACTTTCAATCAAATGTTTATGCTGTATAGCAAATGGTAACTTAGCAACAAAGCTTATATAATCAACAACGCTTAAAGCAGAAGCTACAATAGGAAAAATCAACAGACTATACTTGTCTTATTTGATAGCTTTGAAAAACAGCAGATTCAATCAAACCGAGTGTGCAATTTTCTATCTTTTGTCTAACTCTGTATTTCTAAAAAGTCGCTTTTCAAATGGGCCTCGTCAAGCGAAAAAGTGCCTTCAAGCATGCATTAAATGTGTCGATTCACATCATCCTGCAAAATGCGCATAGTCTCATCCGGACGTTTGCTCTCCATTGAAACATTTTATAGTATCCAATAATTCTGTTTGCGGAGAGCAAATGCCCTGATAAGACTGCACGGATGCGCAGGCTGATCTTAGCCTTTGCTATCCTCATATGCCCGAAGACACGTTTTCGCATGGCGCAGCCCGAATTATTTCGATAATGTGTTATGTTGTTTTCTTACAGCAAAATGCCACACTCTGTTTTCTGTTATCACAAAAGCAGTATTTTGGCCATCTTATTAAAATGAATGTAGACGTACACAGGAAATGTCATAATCACGAAGCTAGGCCTTCCTGAGGCACTAAAATAAGAAGATGGGGGCAAATAATGACCAAGGAACGACATATATGAAACCATTGAAGCACGACCAACGAAGAATTGCAACAAAGGTACCGTCCTGGAATGTTCCCTGGTTCCTTTGTGATCCATCACGAAAACATGCCTATTCAAATATACTGAAACTTTTACTACCAAAAAAATGAAAATTTTCAGATAAAAAATTCTGATATTTTTCATGTTTCTGCTCAAAACATAGATTGTGGGTACTCGTTAGAACCGCCTCGACGAGGCGGTTCTAACGAGTACATACAATCGATGTTTTGGGCAGAAATAAGAAAAATAATGTATACCCCTGTAAACTCCAGTTTTACTATATAAAAGTGGGGTTTAAGGGGGTCAATATTTTATAGGCATGTTTTCCTGATCATTGAGCCCATTCCAGCAAATCGATAATTTATATGAGGATCACTAATGAGGCCTAATCGGCCGAAACTACAGTCGACTCTCGTTATCTCGAAGTCTAAGACACTCACTGAAATGCTTTGAATTATCCGTACCTCGACATATCAGATTTGCAGATTTGAGTAAAAAAAATAAATCTAACAACCACATTTCACAAATGAATGTGTAATTTGACCCTTGAAGTTAGAGATATATTGAAAATATTGTGGAAAAGAGGAGTGCTCCTCTTTTCCACAAAATTTTGTTACGTTTTGTTAGGTTTCCGTGTTAAAACAGGGGCCAGATTTTCACTTTGAGACAAGCGACCAAAAATTGGTCAAAATTCGAGATAAGCGAAGTCGAGATGACGAGAGTCGACTGTACCTAGTCTGGCTCAGAAGACTTGACATGTCGGTCTTTTCAGTTGTGTGAGTATGTTCATTGCTATCAAAGGCCGTTCCTTTTTCAAAATTCATTAAACTTTAAGTTAGCAAAACTGTTAGAAACTGCCAAATAATGGAATCGTGTTGACCGTTAGAGCAATACAATGTAATTAACATGTAATGATAATACCGACTACCAAAACTGAGGTTCTCAAATATCAATTTTAAGTAATATAATACACATACATGTACATAAAGCAAATGACAATTTACATTGCATCAAGAAATAAATGTTTCATATATATTCAGCAATTCTGAAAAAAAAAAAAAAAACAAAAAAAAAACAACAACAACAGATTCGCACTGCCAACCAACAACTGACTAGAGTAATGCATACCCATCAGCAAAGCAGGAAGTCATTACCAGTATCACAATCCCTCTAGAAGGTAATCCGCTGGGCGATATAACGAGATGAATTAATGTCACCGACAGAGTAGGTAACACATAAAAACCGCTTTGCAGTTTTCAAAACAAACTAAAACTAGCGACAACAGGGAAGTGATATCTGCCGGAGAATGAGTGTGTCACAGCCAAGCGATGAGGACAGTACTGGGAAATATACTAACCTGGAGGATAAGTTGACAGTAACGTCACTGACTGTTTATAATGTAAGGCCGTCCATTTTAATAAATAGGTAAACGCCATCCGAATAGCTCCCTTCAATAAATACTGTAGGAGCGGTAACCGTAAATCCATAATAGCCTAGTGGTAATTTTTCCTTGACTACAAACCTGGACATGGGTTCGAATCCTAGTGTTTTATTTTAACTACAGTCAAACCTGTCTTAAGCAGCCACCCATGGGAAGCTTAAAATGTGGCTGCTGAAGACAGGTGGCTGCTTAATACAGTTCAAATATATAAGTCTATGAATTTCCGGGCAACTTTCCTCCGGCTGCTTAATACAGGTTGGCTGCTTAATAGAGGTGACCACTAACACAGGTTTTACTGTATTTTTATTTCATTTTTTTAACAATTCAATATAAAAGAAACATATGTTAAGAAAGAAAATGTATTTTACAATTATCGATTATTGAACAGAACTTAAATATTTAAAAAAAAAAAAAAAAAAAAAAAAAAAAGACAAGACTTCAGTAAAATTTTTAGTTTGAATGATTTCCACGTACTGACAATTCGTGCACATATATACGGCAAGAACGCCGGAAGCATGTCATTTGTGTAAAATATTAAGAATGCTATAATAATGTCCAATAATATGTATTTAAAATAATATATGTAAGATGCAAGGACTGTAAGCGAAGTAAAAGTAATTTTAAAAAACAACAACTGAGGTTCTGCTAGGGCTCGTGCATCACCCAATTATCTAACGGTTCGTCTAGAGAGCTCCGCTTTACCAACTGCGCTATTGCAACATACTAAAATACACTTATAGCAATACGATTGTATAATTTATAAAATTAGTTGTAACGTTTTCCAGATAATGCATGCACCCAGGTAGAGTGGTAGCTGCCGTGACGTCACTGTCAAATTAAATGTCATAATCTGCTTGATGGCGTTTTTGACATTCCAGCTCTTACGTGTGGGGAGTAGGGGCGGACAGCTTGCAATTATATACTATTGCAAGCTGTCCGTCGGAACCCCTCACATGTGGTAATATAAAGGCGCAACACGCTGTGCCTTTCATTCTTTCACAGACTATATAATGGTTGGTCGGTGCAAATTGATTCAGGAGGAGCAAAGTTCGCTGTAGGAAGTCGTGAATCGTTTAATGAAAAAAAAAAAACAACTTTACGCAGCACTGTGTGTGTACGCTGTGCAACAACACTTATAATATAATAGAGTTGTTTATACGTTCACATTCAAGCTACAATGTAAGGAATGAAAGGCAACACGGTAATCACGCACGAGAACATGCACACGCACTGGCGTACATACAAATGTCATATTATACACAGCTCTTTACACCGTTCATGCGTACTTAACTCTGATACCTCACTTGTGGGATTTTGTGAGTAGTAAAACTGGAAAAAATCGGAAATACAATAAGCAAAAGCAATAAATGGGGAGTCGCCTGGGAGTTAATGATCCCGGCAAATTAGAACATAACGACAAAAAAAAAAAACAAAAAAAAAAAACACGTAAATGAACCGGCAATGTTACACAGACGGTGTTGTTGTTTTTACGAATATTGTAAGGCTTTGGAGGAAAGATACGTACGTTCGCCATCCCTTCACTCTTATGTCTTTACGCTCACTGCATTTTTGACATTCCAGCTCTTACATGTGGGGGGTAGGGGCGGACAGCTTGCATTTATATACTATACATACCTTTACTTCATATGTTGAGAGAATCGCTTTCTAAAATAAATACATGTGTACATCTACATGGTATACATACGGAATTGAACTATTCGCAAAGCGAAACTGATGTCTTAATTTAGATGTCTCTTTTCTCATTGTGCGGCCCATAAACATATAGAATAATCCCAACTAGTTTTCTACCACCTGGCTTTTGTCCTCTTCCATCTAGTGTAGTATAATTTTTAAGCGGGCTGTTAACCTATCTATAGCTATAGTCTTCGATTCGATTTTTGGGACCGCTTTAGGTATCTCTATTCTAATAATCTTACGCTAGAAAAATAGTTCTCAAAAGTTCTTTTATCGTTCCGAGAATTTATCCGCATTGTACATTGCCAAAAGAATCATAATAATCATTTTAGATTTATTCAAATAGAAAATGGCTTCAGTTTGCTTCTGGAATCAATACTTATACCTTCGATAACAGGACATTGATCAACGCGTATGAATACATTACGTACATGTTAATACCTGGTTTATTTACCTGGTAAAATGTCACTTGTGCACCGACGAGTGAAATAAACCTGTCAATTATTGAGTTATTTTCAATGAGAATGGATAATGTGATGAACAAGCCGTCATCTCAGTGTTTTATTTTTATGAAGGTGACGATAGGTAATCTGTTCGCACTGTCTGTACAATTAAACTTGATTCCAACAAAACAATAAAAAAAAAACATGATAATAAGACCGATTTTTCTCATAAAGCGGATTCCCGTCACTGTGCCACGTGAGGTTAATTAGGATCACGCAATTTCTTCTTGTGGAATCGGGCAACCCAATCTCAGCAGTGCAGATCCAGGTCGAGAGCCGCAGCTGTTTGCCAAAGTACAGGAACTTTTGTAAACTTACAACAAATAAAACAAACTTGACACCCTTAACATTCAAATGATTTTGTCCAACGGATCTGTCCGAAGGCATTTTTGGTACTTTGGCAAACAGTGTAGATCCTGATTAGAACCGCAGAACGCGGCGTCACTGGTTATTTACAGAGCAGGATTTTGTTTTGCAAACTTACATAAAACAAAACAAAACTGACACCCTAAAATTTAAAATAGTTCTGTCCAAAGGCATTTTGTAGACATTTGCGAACGGTGTAGACTCAGCTCAGAACGCCGAGTCTGATCAGGGTCACCACTATTTACATCCAAATTAGGTACTTTTGGGATTGCAAACAGTGTAAACCCAGATCAGACGCCGCAGAATTAGTGCGATATCTGATCGGGTCGTCACTGTTTGCTTAATCTACAGGAGGTTTTGTACAGCTTACAACAAATAAAACAACTCTGACACTACTTAAATTTAAAAATTGATCTGTGACTGTTTGTTATCCAATATCGCAAAATTGTGGTACATTCTTGTTTGGAAAGCTATCTTTTCCAAAATGTTGAAATGAAGATTTCATGATAAAACAAGTTGCGCAATGTTCTGCGATGGATGATTGAAAACATCAGTCAGATTAGTAGAAGAAATTAATTCATTTACGTGGAGGTAAAAACAAAAATAGTGTATCCCCACAGCTAAAAAGGGAAACTATTTCTTTGTAACAAAGTCTCTACACCATCCATGTGTGTTTTAGTTCCCTCAGTAAAACTAGACGCTTTGCAAGAAAAAAAAAACACTCGGGAATTCAGCAGTAATCACTAGAACTAAAAGTACGTGCCTATCGGCAGCTAATGCTATCTTTCAGAAGCCTGTTTGAGACGAAATAAAATTTCAAAGGTTGGCTCCTTTGCAAAAGCACTGCAAAGTAAAATGAATTTTGAACTTATATTCGAGTACTTTGATTTTCTACCACTGTTAGTTCATAAATAGAAATGGAAATAGTTTGTCAGGTTCTGACCTATCTGCTTCCTGGTAAACTGAATCGCCCTTGAAAGGCCAAGCTGATCAGTGGCGTAGCCAGCACGGAATTATTTGTACGCACACACAGAAGAAATTTAATACTAAAAAGGTGTCCATGGGTCACGTATGCCCCCGCCTGATGCCCTTTGTATCATACAATGCTCAAATTATCGGCCAAGAGCGGTCGTCCAGAGAGATAATGCAAATAACATAATAGATAATAGAGATCTTCTAGGTAAGACAATAGAATCTATCACTGATGTTCAATGAGAAGGGTAAAATCTCAACCTGAGGATTCAAGTGGGAAATGAGGCTGTAAAGTTTCATGAATATATTCCATACCGTTAAGGAGTTATGAACATATACCGTTTGGTAGTTATGAACCGGGCATGGAAATATCATTACAATACATGGACTTTAGGCAAATAGAGTTAAATCAAAACCCAAATTAGCCAGAGAGCCGTCACATCGTCTCGATATGATTTAGCTATCTGTGAAAGTTCATGGATACATTCCATACCGTTTAGAATTTTTATGAGCCAGACATTACACAGATTTTCGGCAAGGGGAGTTAATTCAAAACCCGAATTAGCCAGAGTTGTCTTCCTTGTTTACGATACATCGTCTCAATATGATTTAGCCATCTGTGAAGTTTCATGGCCCTATATTCCATATGGTTTAGGAGTTATGAGCCGACGCGAAGACAGCATTACATACATGAATGTTTTGCAAGGGGAGTTTATTCAAAAGCCGAATAAGCCGGAGTTGTCTTGTTTGTTCACGACATATTGCCTTGATATGATTCAGCTATGTGTGAACATTCATGAATATATTCTATACATTTAAGGAGTTATAAGCCGGAGATTAATTTTCAGCATTATACTACATGGATTTTTGGCAAAGAGATTTAATTAAAAAAAAAAAAACGAATTAGCCAGAGTTGTTTTCTTTGTTTGTGAAGCATTGTCTCAATATGGTTTTGCCAAATGTAGAGTTTGAATATATTCATATATTCCAAACACTTTAGGAGTTATATGAGCCTAACACGAAGAAAGCATTACACTACATGGGTTTTAGGCAAGGGGGATACTTCCAAAACCAAAGTAGCCGAAGTTCATTGTTCGCGACCGATTGTCTCGATATGATTAAGTCATCTGTGAAGTTTCATGAATATATTCCAAACGGTTTAGGGGTTATGAACAGGACACAATTTTAGCATACACATACGCACGCACGGAAACCGAATTAGCCAGAGTTGTCTTCTTTGTTTAAGACACATCGCCTATCTCGAATAATTGCTTATGTCCAAGTGAAATACAGGTCCCTGTTTTAACATGGAAATCTAAAAACAGGCGACAAAATAATGTGGAAAATTTCTCTTTTTCCATATTATATATATATATATATATATATATATATATATATATATATATATATATATATATATATATATATATATATATATATATATATATATATATATATATTTTTTTTTTTTTTTTTTTTTTTTTTTTTCTAACTTCAGGAGCCAGATTACATGATTACATAATCATTTGTTAAATGTGGTTGTTCGATTTATTGTTTTCCTCACTTCCGCAACTCTGATATGTCGAGGTACGGATACATGTATCTCGAAGTGTTTCGGAGAGTCCCTTGCAATTCGAGATAACGAGATCCAACTGTATGTTGTGGTACTTATTAGTGTAACTACAACATATGTTTTTGTGAGGATAAGAAGTATTCTCCCAGATTTATACACCTCCTTACAAGCCCTCTGCATAAATTGTCATCACGAAAACATGCCTATATAATTTTGACCCCCTTAAACCCCACTTTTATATAGTAAAACTGGGGTTTACAGGGGTATACATTATTTTTCTTTTTTCTGATCAAAACATAGATTGTGGGTACTCGTTAGAACCGCCTCATCGAGGCGGTTCTAACGAGTACCAACAATCTATGTTTTGAACAGAAACATGAAAAATATCAGAATTTTTTATCTGAAAATTTTCATTTTTGGTGATAAAATTTGCAGTATGTTTGAATAGGCATGTTTTCATAATGTACTGAATCGAAATATTAGTACATACTATTTGAAGTGTTTAAAGTGACCATACACTAACTGACAGTTAGATTAGGAACTTTGCTGTTCTCATAGAGTAATCAGAAATTGTTGAACGTAATGAGTGACTACAAAGACCCTTATCAGTACTGTTCATACAAGTACTTTGATGCAATCTGATCTTGGTCATTTCTACGCTGAAGGTGTATTTACCAGACGCTAGAATATTACAGATGAATTACACAGATTCCTCCTAGATCCAAGCGTTATTTTCTAGTTCAGCTTAATTGAGCATACTGGCATTTTAAAGTGATTATTACAAAATGTCATTTAGGTTCAATGTGTTTCTTTGCTAATGAATTTACTAACAACAATTTAGTGACGCGCAGCATGAGAAATAAGCCTTCACAGCCTTTCAAATCAGCCTTCCGATCAGTGCAGTCTCGTAAGCGTCTTCCCTATTCACCAACACATATTCCACAAATTCTGCTTATTCTGTACGTGGGCGGCTGATGAGCCTAAAATTTCAAACCCTGTTTTCTGGGAAAAAGATGAATATTATCACTTTTTCGTCTGCTAAATTTGCCCAGAGAAAGGTATACATCTCATGCATAGCGTTTCCCTGGTACACAACTTGCATAAAATGCCAAATCCTGTTTTCAGGGGGAAAATAATATAAATATCACAAATTTGTCGTCTATTGAATTTGTCAAGAGACTGGTATAGCTAAGGCACTAAATTATGTGCAAACAGCCATAATCTTTAATCAATAATGTAGTATTAACTTCTTGTCTAGAAGTCATGCACACTAGTCTACGGCTCCAAGGAACTAGTTTAGGTGCAGAAGTACTTTTGTCTTCATTGATTTAACCATTAATGGCCAGTGGACTCTTCTGTCTCTCTCTTTGGACAGATCTACTCCCAATTTTAAGGGGAGTCTGGTTTCCTTTTTGCTATTATCATTCTGTACAGATATTCCTATATTTAAATACAAACAGTGTAAACTGTGATTAGACGGCGCGTTCTAAGGCATTTGCTTTGGGTTCACAGGGTTTTACAGGTTTTGGGTTTACAAGGGTATACATTATTTTTCTTACTTTTGCTCAAAAACATAGATTGTGGGTACTCGTTAGAACCGCCTCGCCGAAGCGGTTCTAACGAGTACCCACAATATATGTTTTGAGCAGAGATATGAAAAATATCAGAATATTTTCCTGAAAAATTTTATTTTTGTCCTTTTTAGGGCGCTAGGCATTAAGGGGAATTGATACACTTTCATGGGAGACAATTCTGTCAGAATTGTGTTGCCTCCCTTCTGAAAAGTGATCTACTCTAAAAGGAAAAACATGCTCCCCCATGCTCCCGATTTTGGAATACATCTAATTTCAGAAGGGTTTTGCTGTGCAGGAAAGCAGACAGGAAGTCACAAAAGTTGTCCTTAGTAAAAAAGATTGAAAATCGATTAGATATATCCATTTCCATTAATGGATTAAGGATCTAAGTGATTTTTGAGTCTGCTAGCGATAGTTAGCAGGCTCTTTGCAATCGCATGGGGTTTTACGAGCGGATTCTCATCACAGCTATTTATGCGTATATTTATACGCGCACTACTTCTTAATCAGACGCAATGCGGCACTATTACGGTGAACTGAATGTGAAGCAGCTGAATTTTGTATGGCTTTTTTTTATTTCGCTAACATAACTATAACTGAAATTGATTTAGATAATGCAATTTGAAACATAGACTTCAAAATTCGGTGTAGTAATACACGCGCCACTTTTGTCAAGGCGTTAACTCGGCACGGGGTCCTACTAATCACCCCATGGCACCCCACGGCATCCCAATGCACCCCACGGTACTAAATTATTTCATTGTATTTATTAACTGAATGCTGAAATTACACCAGGGTATTAGTTTTATGTATCCAAATTTGTTTTTGTGATTGTTTAAGACATTAACCTTAATACTTCAAGCGATTATCTCGGGGCGCCTAAACACCAAGATTCAAACTGAAAAGGATCTGTACCAACATGTGGAATGTGAACAACATTAATGAAATTCTGTTTGCAGGAGATAAATTATACAAGTATGCAAAAAAGAATTCCAATACATATCATGACTATTTAGAGCCATGTGATTTGCCGTCTTATTTTTCACTTGACAACCAGCATTATCACTGGAAAGTGAAAAAAAAAATATCATATCCTCAGTGGAGTATCCTTTCCTTGATTTAGAGACAACACTCGCTATGACTTTCTCATTCAACCCATAAGCAGTCTTCGCTTGACGTACATTTAATAGAGTTTTTAAAGAAAGTGTTCTTTTCGGGAAGTACAATTCCCAGATGCTTGATATATTCCATAGAGCTCCATTTTATGGTGTAGTATTGGTAGCATTGGAATGCACCCTATGTTTTTTGCATGTATTGTGTTTGAATAGAAGATACACAGCACTCCATCAATACTTTACAAGCTAGCAGACTCTTAGGACTATCAGTCCTTTGATTTTTATTCCGCACTAAACCACCATCGATAATATGAAAATAGGCACTGTCTATGGGCGAGCATAGCTCCTAAAGTAATCAGTCATGTTAATGCCATGTAGTCCGGGTTTTAAATCAGACCAGCTCGCGGATAGGAAACTTTATAATCGGAGCCAGTGGCTCTGATAATCAAATGTTATGTGAGTCTTCCGGAACACGTGCCGCTTCGATACAACTATCGAAAAAGGTTGAGATTATTGTTTTCAAAGGTCGGGATTATTGGAATTCAAAAACAGAGAGAGAGAGACAGGCAGACAGACAAAGAGAGAAAGAGAGTGTGTATGTGAGAGAGAGAGAGAGAGAGAGAGAGAGAGAGAGAGAGAGAGAAAGAGAGAGAGAGAGAGAGAGAGAGAGAGAGAGAGTCATGCAATGCTCTAATCTTTTAACGTGTTCTACTCAAAGAAAAGTTGTCAGATGTGTACGATCTTGTTAAATTCATTTGTTGCATTGAGTAAGCATTGGTCAATTTACAGATCGTCAAGCAATAATTGGCTCGCATTTCGACTGACTTTGCCATTCAGTCGACATATTCATAAGAGTTGTGGTGCTCTTAAAGCGTGAACAGATTATCTATTCTATCTTGATTCCCGAACAATAAGGATAAAAAACAAATAACGAAAATGAAGAATAATGGAACAAAGGTTCCAATTATGTCGAGCGGCTCTGACTATATCGGTCGGCTTCGCTGTCTGAGAGCTTTTTGTTTAAGATTTATTCAGTTCCATTCAAGTATATCTCTAGGTTTGACACGAAAGTAATCAAGCTTTAAACTAAACACTCTCAATATTCTACTCTTCATCTACTTAACGTTGATAAAAGTTTTGGAGTAAATGGCTCCTAAGGAATCTGATTTACCACATGGAGTGACGTCTGAAACACTGAAAACCTCCCTTGCTAAGCAGTGTTTGCATTACGAAAACACGCCTATTCAAATATACTGAACGTTTTAACCACCAAAAAATGAAAATTTTCAGATAAAAATTCGGATATTTCTCATACTTCTGGTCAAAACATAGATTGTGGGTACTCGTTAGAACCGCCTCGGCGAGGCGGTTCTAACGAGTACCCACAATCTATGTTTTTGAGCAGAAATAAGAAAAATAATGTATACCCCTGTAAACCCAAGTTTTACTATATAAGAGTGGGGTTTAAGGGGGTCAATATTATATAGGTATGTTTTCGTGATGGTGAAGAATATATATTTCATTTGCATTACGAAAACACGCCTATACAAATATATAGAAATCTCACCTCCAAAAGCGGAAAAAATTCAGATAAAAAATAATTTCTGCTCAAAACATAGATTGTGGGTATTCGTTAGAACCGTCTACGCGAGGGGGTTCTAACGTGTACCCACAATCTATGTTTTTGAGCAGAAATAAGAAAAATAATGTATACCCCTGTAAATCCCAGTTTTAATATATAAAAGTGGGGTTTCAGGGGGTCAAAATTATATAGGCATGTTTTCGTGGTGGAATGGCGGGATCGCACGCTTACCAAAAGAGTCTTGCCTTCCCACTATAAACCCCATAATTGAAAATGAATTGACAGTTCATGTCAGTTTTCAGATTAAAGCTCTAACGCTTCGGATTTATTTTGTCAATGTTAAAAACAGACATGAGCAGAGAGCAAAACCAACTGAGTCAAACTGGGTCTGGTATAGTCATATCGTCAAGTCTTGCATGACGTTTGGTCAAACTCAAAACAGGTTCATGCTGCCTATGATCTGTTACATACGGTGCCATTTTAGATCGACCTTCACGAAAACACGCCTATGTAATTTTGACCCCCTTAAACCCCATTTTTATATAGTAAAACTGGGGTTTACAGGGGCACACATTATTTTTCTTAATTCTGCTCACAACATAGATTGTGGTTACTCGTTAGAACCGCCTCGTTGAGGCGGTTCTAACGAGTACCCACAATCTATATTATCATCAGAAATATGAGAAATATCAGATTTTTTTATCGGAAAATTTTCATGTTTTGTTGGTAAAATTTTCAGTATATTTGAATAGGCATGTTTTGTAATGGTCTGGATAACTGTGTGAAAATACTGTGCACTGAGTACCGGTTAACCGCTTAGAGGGTCTAAGCCAGCCCAAGAAAAGTGCACTACGGGTAACCTACATATAAACCAAGAATTTTGCAGAAAATACTGAAGCATCACAATCAAAACGTATTTGGTCAGTTGCCTAACCATTTTTCCTAATAGATTCTGCATTTTTCTCCGATGAAGAAGACAAAAACGTTACTGTGCCAGGATATGCAAAAAAGAAATACTTTTTTTGCAAAAAAGAAATACAGTCGACTCTCGTTATCTCGATCTCGCTTATCTCGAATAACCGCTTATCTCGAAATGAAAATCTGGTCCCTGTTTAAACATGAAAATCTAACAACAGGTGACAAAATATTGTGGAAAAGAGGAGAAATTGCTCCTCAGGAGCAATTTCTCCTCTTTTCCACAAAATTTTTTCAATATATCTCTAATTTAGGGAGTTAAGTTACATATCATTTGTGAAATGTAGTTGTTCGATTTCTTTGTTCTCAATTCTGCAAGTCTGATATGTCGAGATACAGATATCTCGAAGTATTTCAGAGAGTCCCTTGGACTTCGAGATAACGAGAGTGGACTGTACTTTTTTGCACTGTCGTTTACATTCATTTTGTAGCGTCAGATAAGCAACGGCACGGAAAGTGTCACACCACACAACGTTTTTCTAACACTGCAAAATCCCAACCCCATTCTTAAAATTCATATTGCAGTAAAGGTGAGCGGTAAATACTTGTTTTAGTTGTTTGTTAGAAAAAAAATATTTTTGGCTTAATAAAGCGCGAATAAGGCTTTTATCACAAACAACAATTTAGCCTAAAACTAAAAATTAACCCATTGTTAAACATCTCTATGGTCACAGTAGGATGGTCAAATAAGACAATTTATTGCAAACCTTGAGTACATGTACAGTATAATTTATCTTAAAACGGATAAAAAGCCCACAAATGAGGAGTCAGCGTCTTATTGCCGACGGAAACGTTAAATGTCGATGCAACCAACCAACCATCTTATGTCCATCAACCAGTGTTTGAAATAGACTGTATGCTTTATTTGTGTTTAAAACTAAAAGTTTTTCACATGATAAAGAAAAAAGAAGGTTTAAGGGTGTGTGAGATTAAGCACAAGGCGTTTCTGTTTTAGATACCATGGCTAGTTCGAACTCGTTTTTGAGTCTCAACGAAATTCTTCCGGAAGATAAAGAAAATAAATAATTAGGGAAATGTTCTTATTTTATCATGAAATTGTATGTTGTGTGTACTCATTAGAATCACCATATCGAGGCGATTCTAATGAGTACACTCAACATATATTTATTGTGTAGAAAATCGAAAAGATTTTCCTAAATTATCGCAATTTGCTATCTTAACTGGAGCTATTATTAACCCTCACGTGGTTATAAAAGCTGGCTTATATCACAAGGCAGTCTTGAAGTTACCCCCCTCCCACCCCGAGTCTCTATGTGACTCAGTTGCTTGGTAGAGTTAAAAATCTGATCTGAACTGAAGGCAGTGCAAGCTCGGGGAGGGGGGGGGGGTAACTTGGGGGTAATTTTGGTACGGGTGTGCGAGCCAGTATTTCGAAACCTACCCCATTCATATACCTGGCTTTGAAAAAATGGACCCATTCATATAAAAGATCATCTTAAATAATGACCCATTCATATACTACCCGTTGATTTTTTGTACCAATTTATTACTGGTAGTTAGACAAATAATGCAGTCAATTCATTGAATACTAAGAGAACAAGCAGCTTAAAAATCTCTGAGTGAAAAATATGTGCATATACCGGGATGTCAAAAAAAGTGGGGCCTTTCATATACCAATCAAGAAAAATTGGGTCAGTCATATACTTTTTGTCGAAAAAGGGGGCCAATCATATACCTGGCAGTGCTGAAAAAGGGGTCATTCGGCACGCACATCCGTACTATGCCATATATAGGAAGTTACCCCCACGAGAGTGCAAGTGTGTTATATACCTATACCCGGTGACATTTCTATTATTAGTATTAGTATTTTTCAACAGAAAGCACATTGTCTCACAAGCAAATTACCCCCAGTTTTAATGAAATGTCAAATCTTATTATCTGTAAAAAGGCAAAAAACAAAAAATGTCACTTATTTGTAGGCTGCTGATTTAAATTACATATAACGCTGAAGGTTAAAGTAATTTTTGATTTAGTTATTAATCAATCACCACTCAATATTAACCCTAATATGAATCCAACCTTAAAGCGCCAAGCATTTTTTTTTTTTTCAGAGAAAATAAGTTTTGATATTTCATGTGAATCGTCTGCTTGCCAAGCAGACGATTCACATAAAATGTCAAGACTTATTTGCTCTGAAAATAGATTAAAAAAATCAAACTTCTCGTCTGCTGCGTTTGTGACTGGCACTTTAAGGGTTAAACATACTGAAATCGGCATTGCTACGCCTACAAATATAGTATTCAATCTGAACGCCTCTTTACACAATTTCTTTATATTGACGTCATCAGGTTGTGTAAATTTATCATTGCAGCTCTGTATTCTCAAAGATATGAAGATATGCAAACGGGTGTTCTTTAAATGTTCAGAAAATAATAACTGATAACTGAAGAACTCCTGCGTAAATAATAGCTTTATGCATAATAATATATTCATGCAAATGCGAATACTGGAAAGTATTAAGCCGCAACGTCCGAAAATGTACCTGCGGACAGTGCTAAACGAAGATTCAGATCACTCTGGTCAGAATCTTTACTGAGCCATCACGAAAACATACCTATAATATTTTGACCCCCTTAAACCCCACTTTTATATAGTAAAACTGGGGTTTACAAGGGTATACATGATTTTTCTTATTTCTGCTAAAAACATAGATTGTGGGTACTCGTTAGAACCGCCTCGCTGAGGCGGTTCTAATGAGTACCCACAATCTATGTTTTGAGCAGAAATATGAAAAAATATCAGAATTTTTCATCTGAAAACTTTCAGGTTTTTTAGTGGTGAAATTTTCAATATATTTGAATAGGCGTGTTTTCGTAATGACGCATTTTGGATAACCTAGGATGCAAGGTTTCTTCATGCGGATAACGAACTCCGATCATATTGCTCTGATTTGAGGCTTCGTTGGGTGCACATCACGAAAACATACCTATATAATTTTGACCCCCTTAAACCCCACTTTTATATAGTAGAACTGGGGTTTACAGGGGTATACATTATTTTTCTTATTTCTGCTCAAAAGCATAGATTGTTGGTACTCGTTAGAACCGCCTCGTCGAAGCGGTTCTAACGTGTACCCACAATGTATTTTTGTGCTGAAATTAGGAAAAATGTCGGAATTTTTATCTGAAAGTTTTCAGTTTTTGAAGGTGAAATTTTCTATATATTTGAATAGGCGTGATTTCGTAATGACATGTCAGAAGGTACGCTTTCTTACGTTGCGGCTAAAATAATCTAAAGACAGGGCCTTGTGGAAATACAGAACAAACAGGAAGAAATTAGGAGGCTAGCTAAACGGAATATTATTCTGGTATCACTTTGGATTTTAGGAGTCATTTCAGTCATCTTTAGGAACTTACAAAAAGGAATGGATCATGATATCGTGATGCAGTAGAACTTTCCACGGAGAATTGCTCTCTCTCTCTCTCTCTCTCTCTCTCTCTCTCTCTCTCTCTCTCTCTCTCTCTCTCTCTCTCTCTCTCTCTCTCTGTTTACGACAATATCACAGGTATGTTAAAAGCATGAAACGCCAAGTGCGGCCTTACTGGTTTTTTCAAGCTTGTGTTTCCTTAGTAATTTTTGAGAAAAAGTTGTGTCCGGCCTGAAACAACATTTCACTGTGACAAATAATCTGAGTTTTATTCTCTGATATCCCATTAAAGTCAGACGAATCCAGGATTTATTGTACAGATTATAAATAAAACCAACGTGGAATAGCCACATTTTTACAAATTAAAACAGCGAATATCCTGTTTTCTAAGCATTTAGTCATCGTCTCATCAGCAGCCTTAAAAGGGTTTGCGCTATCTGCATCACGAAAACATACCTATATAATTTTGACCCCCTCAAACCCCACTTTTATATAGTAAAACTGGGGTTTACAGGGGTATATATTATTTTTTCTTATTTCTGCTCAAAACATAGATTGTGGGTACTCTTTAGAACCGCCTCGCTGAGGCGGTTCTAACGAGTACCCACAATCTATGTTTTGAGCAGAAATATGAAAAATATTTGATTTTTTTATCTGAAAATTTGCCAGTTTTTGGTTGTAAAATTTTCGGTATATTTGAATAGGCGTGTTTTCGTAATGGCCTACACAAGTAAGATATAAATGCGGACGACAAAACCATTACCTCATCACGAAAACATACCTATATAATTTTGACCCCCTTAAACCCCACTTTTATATGGTAAAACTGGGGTTTACAGGGGTATACATTATTTTTCTTATTTCTGCTCAAAAACATAGATTGTGGGTACTCGTTAGAACCGCCTTGGTGAGGCGGTTTTAACGAGTACCACAATCTATGTTTTGAGCAGAAATATGAAAATCTAACGAGTACCCACAATCTATGTTTTTTGAGCAGAAATAAGAAAAATATCAGAATTTTTTATCTGAAAATTTTGCATTTTTGGTTGTAAAATTTTCAATGTATTTGAATAGGCATGTTTTCATAATGTGAAAACACGGAGCTGCATTAGAATTAAAGATGAGGTTTCTCGCGAGTAAAACTGATCAAAGCCGTCCAGTAGTTTTCCTACTGTTATTTCGAAGGTGGTTACTCTGTTATTGTTCTTTGTTAGTGCATCTGTGTTTTCTATGTGGCGTTTCGTTTCATCACGCAAACATGCCTATATAATTTTACTCCCCCTCCCCCCCCCCGCCCCCACCCCTTAAACCCCACTTTCATATAGTAAAACTGGGGGTTTACAGGGGTATACATTATTTTTCTTATTTTTACACAAAAACATAGATTGTGGGTACTCGTTAGAACCGCCCCCGCAATTAGCCGCCGAGGCGGTTCTAACGAGTACCCACAATCTATATCTTTGAGCAGAAATAAGAAAAATAATGTATACCCCTGTAAACCCCTGTTTTACTATATTAAAGTGGGGTTTTAGGGAGTGAAAATTATATAGGTATGTTTTTTTGTGATGACATTTGGATCTACATGTTTTTTGCCAGTCCTACGTTTATACGGTAAATAGGTTAAAATATTTGCTGTGTGATAGCCGTAGAGCTCATTACGCCTAACATGCGTAAGATTTTTTTTATAATAAAGTGGCATCAACATAAAGTAGTGTGGTTCTATGAAATGTGCGCTGCTCTTAAAGTAAAGACTTTGCTTCCTTTGAGAAAACGGCCATTTTCTTGCACTACGCCTTAAATTGAATTAGTACACTTGGTAGATGTTCGCCATTTCAGCTAGAGAGATATTTTTTTAACTTCCTATTTGCTTTATTGAACAGCAAACCGCTTCTGAATAGGTGTCTATTCTAAAAAAAAGTTAGACTCTTTCCAGAAGGAAACAAAAAACAATTTTGACAAATGTTTCCTCCAAATTTGTTGGACTTTTATTACCGGAAACGAATGACTGAATGACATTACGAATTCTTTTCTTTAAGAGAAACCATTATTTTGGAAACGAGTCGAAGCATAGTTTTCCTGGGTGTGCCTAAAAGTAGTTCCGTTCTGACTATGCCACTGTGTGTTATAGCTGTGACCAAAGAGCTAAGTAAAACTGAGGGTTTAAAAGCAGTACACCTCTTAAAGTACTTTTAAACTGCTGCATTAGTGACAAACATTGTAGATACTGATCAGCAAACGCTCTTTGTGGCGTCACATCTTGGTGTACAAGGTTTTGTCTAACCTTTTCTGTCCATATGCCTAGGCTAATTACGGTAAAATATTGGCCTGGGTATAGCTGTGAGACAGGAGCTCGGTAAAATTAAAAGTTTAAATGCAATACTCTCTAGTTAGCCAGTAAAATACAATAAGACTGAGAACCTATATTTTTATTCTTATCTTTATAATAGGATTTGTGCAGTTCATAAAGTTCCATAATCACAGATTGACGTCTGTGTCCTATACAGATCAAAGAGAACGAACACAGAAACTAGCTAAACGACAAACTTATCACCTTTTTCCCAAGTGAGTGGATAACTTTCGGCGCCAAATTTCAGACGACATTGGTCATCTGCTTTTTTTTTTTTTTTTTTTATTTTAACAAACTATCGTTTGGAAACACGTTCATATGTAAAGTTGAAAGACTGAATGTCAAACAGCGTAGATCCAGATGAGACGGCTCATTGACGGCCTATTATTATCGCCTGTGTCAGTGAAAGAGTTAAAGATGTCATATCAACTAAATAAAATATATCGTCAACTCTCATTCTCTCAAGCTCCAAGGAGCAGAACTTTCGTTTGAGATGGCAGATATTTCTAGAAAAGGAGAGAAGTTAGGTGAAAGAATCATATGGCAAACTAAACTGCGTTTGGTTTGGTCTATGTATTGGTTTGAGTTATCTGTGTTTGAGATAATGCGGGTGGACTGTATTTGATTTATCAGGAAATTTATTACTTCTAAATTTCATAAAGGACCATGTTAACTTTGTTTTCATTTAAAACTTGCTATATGCTTACAATGTTGATTTTGTATGGAGAAGAACTATAACTTTGTATGCATTCGTTCTAATCCTGTATTTTATTGTTTACAATACTGATGTTTAAATTGATTTTTCTGAATTAAGTATGTTTAAACCAATATTGGCGACTTAGTTGTTTTCGTTCATCTGTGTTCAATTTATTGCAACTTTTCTTAATATATGATTTGCATCTCATCACGAAAACACGCCTATATAATTGTGACCCCTTAAACCCCACTTTTATATAGTAAAACTGGGGTTTACAGGGATATACATGATTTTTCTTATTTTTGCTCATAAACATAGATTATGGGTACTTGTTAGGACCGCCTCGCCGAGCCGGTTCTAACAAGTAACGACAACCTATGTTTTGAGCAGAAATATGAAAACAATCAGAGTTTTTTATATGAAAATTTTCAGTGATTGGAGGTGAAATGTTCTATATATTTGAATAAGCTGTTTTCGTAATGTATGCTTGCGTATCTACTTTCGATGCCTTCGGAAGGCTGTGCATCATGACAGTGTTTTTGTGTTGTTTTTTTTTTTTTTTTTTTTTTTTTTTTTTGTTTTGTTTTTGTTTTTCGGAGTAACTTGACTTAAGTTTACAGATACATTGGCAATAATATCACAAACGCCGAAAAACGACAATTAAAGAAATAAAAGTAATACATGCAGTGGCGTTGTCCGAATGGAATTATTTTGACGCACATCCGGGAAAAATCTAACAAAAATCTCTCTTCTATCGCCTGCAAAATGGAGGCTACTCTTAAAGGAGTAAGTTCTCACCTTTAAGAGCAGCCCCTATGATTTAGGACGAAAATATTTTTTTTTTTTATTTCAGGCGTTCTTTCTTTATTAAAATGATTTCCTTGCGCACATGCGTAATATGGTAATGACCGCTCCTCCTATGATATGGATTGCTATGCTTATGGTGCAAACCGTTCGAGCTTTTCGCATTTTGTTTTACCTAAAATAATCCAATATTTCGTGAGATTAATAGCTATAGAACTATATTGGTGCATTTACGATACTTTGAGGGTATTAAAGTTAACGGCGTGACTATTGTCTGACAGATCTGCCGATAGCCAATACACCTTAAGATTGCTAATGTCAGATATCTGTAAATAACTAATACTTGTGAGCTCTGCTTCTGACAAACGTCTGTAACTTGCAAAATCCCGTTAAATGCGATGGCGACAGGTGCATATTTGCCAGCTATTTCCGTGGCGAATGACATAATGTAACTTTTAATATCCTAACCATTACAGACATAATCAAAGCACTGACAGCACTGATGGGTCGATTGTCTCTAAGTGTAGGCTGAGAAAATTGTTCTGAACGGGGCCTTACAATTGTTTCATTTCGCCCTTAATTTTCTGTATTTTAAGCTAGCAGTGCAAACCTTGATCAGACGCTGCGTTCTGCGGAATCTGGTCTGGGTGTGGACTATTTGCCGATGTCCCGAATGTCCCAGTCCAGGTTTTACAGATATCCCTCTAGCAACAGCACTCTGACGTCACAGCCACAAGAATAGCGCGGCTATAAATAACCGTTATCTGGATTTCGTCAAATGCGCGGGTTGGTTACATTGGTCAATAATAATCACGTCGACAATTACCTTAAGGAAATTTTAGCATCTGTATACAATGGCTCGACAGTAAACAATCGACCCAAAAACGGCCATTTTCTTGCACTACGCCTTAAGTTGAATTAGTACACTTGGTAGATGTTCGCCATTTCAGCTAGGGAGATCATTTTTTTAACTTCCTATTTGCTTTATTGAACAGCAAACCGCTTCTGAATAGGTGTCTATTCTAAAAAAAGTTAGACTCTTTCCAGAAGGAAAAAAAAAAATTGACAAATGTTTCCTCCAAATTTGTTGGACTTTTATTACCGGAAACGAATGACTGAATGACATTACGAAAACACGCCTATTCAAATATATTGAAAATTTCACCACCAAAAAGCTAAAAGTTTTCAAATAAAAATTCTGATATTTTTTTATGTTTCTGCTCAAAACATAGATTGTGGGTACTCGTTAGAACCGCCTCGCCGAGGCGGTTCTAACGAGTACTAACAATCTATGTTTTGAGCAGAAATAAGAAAAATAATGTATACCCCTATAAACCCCAGTTTTACTATATAAAAGTGGGGTTTAAGGGGGTCACAACTATATAGGTATGTTTTCGTGATGCCAACTAAATTCCTGCTTTAAGTTACAACCAGCTATGCTACAGAGGCACTAGACAGCCTATTAATTTCTCTGTTCCCATATACTGGGACTTCTTATTATAAAAAAGTATCAATAGTTATCAGTGACACAATGCGGGCAACATTATATTTCCGTTCGGATTAGGAACAAGAGTGATCAACAAACTCATGAATATTCCTGGTACACCCCTTACAACCTACGTCAAAACAATGATGAAGACATATATTTTCGTCAGAAATCAGTTTTACGGAACCTTTTTGAACTAACTAAGGTGTTATGAAATTCATGGCCCAGTTGTTCAAAGCTAACGACATCGTTAGTTAACGATTTGTTAAAATTTACATCGAGAGATACGCAAATATGCTGAAATTTTTTGCTGAAAAAATGTGAGTAGCTTTTGCAGTGCAAAAGCTACTCACATTTTTTCAGCAAAAAATATCAGAATATTGTATATTGAATCCGCAAAAACAGTTAACGAAATGACCCTTAACGAGCTCGTTAAGCTAACGACGCTTTGAACAACTGGGCCCAGATTATTCACTTAGCGCACTGAATTCACTGTAATATGGACTCTCTATATTTCAAGTCATCGGGCTGCTGAATCCTAAGGTCTCATATTTAAATGTAGCCTTATTTGTATGAAGAATATTATATTATGTCGCCTACAGATGATATGTCATTACTAATAAAACTTCATGTAAAACTGAGCCCCGAGGTTCCTATCACAAAATCCACATTCGTGGTAAGTAAGACTCACTCATGTACAAATCGAAGACTATAACATGTACCGTAAGTGCGTTTCTATATTTCGGACGGGTTTGCATGTATGTCCTGGTGAAATTTTTATTTTGGATAGCTGTTTGGCCAATTATTTAGGAAAGAAACTGTCCTTCTGACTTTCTGCTTGTATTGTTTTGGTTGTGGTGCCATTGCCTTAAGTGCGTCTTTCTTTCCCTTTGGTGTCTTGGACGGAAGCTGTTAGGTAATTGTACCGATTCCTGATCATTGCCTTCCTGTGTATATGCAGTAAACAGATTATAAAGGGAATGACCTTGTGTGTGAAAGAGAGAGAGAGAGAGAGAGAGAGAGAGAGAGAGAGAGTAATTTTAATTGTCTTCATACTTAAACCCCACAGAGTAATTATCTTAAAAACATACATACCAGAAAAGTACTGAGAGGTATTATAGATCAGTATTCAACTTACTGCACGCTAACGGGGCTAATCGGTTGTGGCGAAGGTGTCGTACATCTTACATCACCAGGGCGTTCAACTGATATTGGCTTACAGTTGGGCAAGGCCTGCTATCCTTGTAGCAGGAAAGGGTTGAGTGGGGATTTTTTTTATTTCTTCTGTTTCTTCACTTTCATTCCTGTTTCTCTTTCTTCCTATCTGCTCTACTATCTCTTCTGTCTTTTTTCTCCCTTTCTCTTGGAGACGACACAAAATGACACACAAGGGTTGACGTATCGTTAAACCCCAACACATTCAGTCAATACTACAAATGTACACTCTTTTCTAGTGCGTAGACAGTGCACTTAGTACTCTTGTATTGCGCAAATGAACCCGAATAGTGTCTTTGGACATATGAGGACAGCAAAGGCCCAGATCAGTCTTCGAATTCGCGCAGTCTGATCTTGGTCTTCCCGTCCGAATACAGAAAATTAGATACTATAGAATCAATGAATGAATTTACAAAGCTCTTTATCAGGCTGTGCAGCTTCGCTGGTTGAGCTGGATCGTTACTGTTCTCACAATACGAAACCATGCCTATTGAAATATATTAAAAATATTACCACAAACAAATGAAATTTTCAGATAAACAATTCAGATATTTTTTTCATATTTCTGCTCAAAACATAGATTGTGAATACTCGTTAGAACTGCCTCGACGGGGCGGTTCTAACGAGTATCAAACTATGTTTATGAGCAGGAATAAGAAAAATAATGTATTACCCTGTAAACCCCAGTTTTACTATATAAAAGTGGGGTTTAAAAGGGTCAAAATTATATAGGTGTGAGTTCGTGATGATATGCCCCAAAAACACGTTTATTTCTTGGCGCAACTTATATTATAGTGTCTTAGTCTTCTCTTACATTCTCTACGTAATCTATATTTTGCTTTGTATAAAGAGTATTTGGATGGATGTATACATGTATGTTTATTCTTTGTATATCAGTCATTTGTAGCATTAATGCATGGATTGGATTGGATTTTGCTCTGAATATTGAGCAAAAAATGTGTTTGATTAGATGAATAAATAATTACAAAATACTAATATGCAAACATCAAATCCACAGAGACCTAAAGCTAATAGTTACTTGATGCCTGCTGTACAAGATATAAGAAACTTTATTTTACGTCAGATATATACAACAAATAACATTAGCTGCAATAGCTCTTTTCTGACAAACACAAGTATAGAAAAGGTGAAAATCAAACAAGTGTAAAACAACAAATATAAAACAGCTGTAAAAGAGAAGATCATTACGAAAACAGGCCTATTCAAATATAATGAAAACTTCACCACCAAAAACTGAAAGTTTTCAGATAAAAAAATTCTGATATTTTTCATATTTCTGCTCAAAACATAGATTGTGGGTACTCGTTAGAACCGCCTCGCCGAGGCGGTTCTAACGAGTACCCACAATCTATGGTTTTGAGCAGAAATAAGAAAACTAATGCATACCCCTGTAAACCCCAGTTTTACTATATAAAAGTGGGGTTTAAGGGGGTCAAAATGATATAGGCGTGTTTTTGTGATGAATATTATTTTATATATAGATTAAATATAACAGATTGAATACATATAAAATATATATAAATATATGTATTTTCTTTAAAGTGAATTTATGGATTTACTTATTTGATTAGGCTGAGGTAAAATAATATACATAGATCAGTATAAATAAGAGGATTCATATACATTATTATCACAGTGTACATGTATATACGCGTCCAAAAAAGTTTTGCACCACCTACAACATTTTCAAGTATTTTCATTAAAAAATACATTATATACATTTCGCCATCTGAAACATTTTCTCAGACTTCAGGCTCTTTCAAAAGGGAAAAAAAAATAAGCAAAATCAACAGTGCATGACAGAGCTTTCAAGTACAGTGGGGTGTCAAAAAATGTGACCGAAAGTGGCAAAAATAACAAAGCTCTAAACTCTGCATATCACAGTTTATGGTGATTTCCTTACACTCAATCGTCAATTAAAAAACAACATAGTCTAATGGTCTTGCAGCAGTAAACCATTTCACTTTAAATTTCATGCAGTCCATGTACTGAAAGGCCAGAATTCATCTCAAATGCATGATTTTTCATCGTATCCAAGACATCAGTTTACCAAGGTTTCATGCATTTCATGCATTTATGACCCACCACGAAAATAATTCACTTTCATAATCATGCAAATCATGTTCTTAGAAAATTTAAAGTTTAAACCCCAGATTCTGCACAATACAGCGCATTCAGTAACAAGATGCCTGCGAGGGGTGGGGGAGGGCAATGCAATAAGCTTAGTGAGACTGACCGGGCGCGAGCCTTAGGCTGCTTGGACGCGGGTATAGGAAGCCGGGAAGTAGCGAGAAGGTTCAAGACAAGCCATAAGGCCATTAACAGGATCAGACAGCGCTACAGGCAAACAGGACTGTTTAAGGATAGACCACGCTCGGGATGACCAAAGATTACAACGAGGGCTGAAGCTCACTACGTCACCAACGTTGTTGTGATAAACCGCTTCGTGACTGGACCAGAAACTCGCCGCCGACTTTATGCTGCTAGGGTTCCGGGACCCGGCCTGTATCAGTTCAGACCGTGCGTAATCGCATTCGGCATGTGGTTTCAAGTCAAGAGGGCCTGCAAAGAAGCCAGAACTCAGCCAGTGTCACAAGAATGCTCGTATGGCCTTCAGCCGTGCCCATGTAGGCTGGAACAACTCACAATGGAGAAGAGTTATGTTCTTTGACGAGTCACGGTTTTATCTGAAGCGAGTGGATGGCAGGAAACGAGTGTGGAGACGACGCAGAGAGAGACATGTTCCAGCCACAGTAATCTTGACAGTAGCCTTTCAAGGTGGCGGAGTCATGATGTGGGCTGGGATTTCAGTGACTGCAAAGACAGACCTGGTCTTTATCGAAGGAAACCTGAATATACAACGTTACATCAACGTAGACCTTACGCCACACGTGCACCGTTTCTGCGCCAGCTGCCAGTCGTCAATACAATTTTCCAGGTTGATAACGCCAGGCCTCATCGAGAATGTATTGTCGATGACTTACTGCGTATGAACAACGTGAACAGAATGGACTGGCCCGCGATTTCTCCCGATTTATCATGTATAGAGCTTGTTTGGGATCAGCTCGGAAGAGCTGTTTCGGTACGTCTGGAGCGCAACAGCACACTGCAGGATCTTAGGCGGTTACCGAGAAAAGAATGGGCCCGAATTCAGACTATCCGGAAACTCGTGTACTCTTCAAAGAACAGTCCATGAATGCCGGCGTAATAATGGTGGTTACACACACTCTTGAACATTATTGACTTTTGGGGCACTTTTTTTTGAAGACCCCTGTAGGGTTTAGGGGATGCTGACAGCATACCAGTGGCACTTCTGAATGAAATTATCATTTATTTTAAACAGGAATAAAATGCAGAAACGTGAGTTGTTAATGTTTTTGTGTTTGAATGCCAAATAACTGAACAAAGGATCAAAATTATAGGTGGTCCAAAACTTTTTTGGCGGGTATATATCATAGAAACATTATTACCAACTTATAACATCATATTAATATCACGCTATTATTAAGAGATAAAAAATCTGATTGTATGATAGGTGATAATTTTGAAGTAGTGCAAAGACCACTGAATTTCACACTACTGGTTCTACTGGTTCTCTACACTACAACAGTTTGATGAATATGATGTATATCAATATAAATGACCTTTATCTACAAATAAAGTACAGCCCCTCTCTGACCAATGACCTTTTGCCAGAAAATCGAAAACTGATGAGAAACGAAAAAAATCTACCGAAAGCGGCAGAAGATTCCTGATAAGAAGGGAAGTTACCAGATTGTATTTCACTAAAACGGTACAGCTAACGACAGATGACATGTGGCTGACCAACGTCTAGACATCATACTCTCTGCCCCAGCACATGAAATTACTATGACCTTGACAATACTGAAAAATAATTAAAAGGGGAGTGTAAAACATGCAACGAATTTCCAAACATGAAATTAAACATTGGGAATAAAACACAGGAATTCAACGAATTCAATCAACTAGTAATAAGACTAACCTTATGAACCACGGCATATGGCGCAGCCGCAATTCGGACCGGTCCAGGAGCGGACCAACCTCTCAAACTCTTTGTACTCAGACACCTTTCTCATCTTATTTGGGAGGTTTTTCCACACCCTTGCCGCCTCGAACCGGAACGACCGCTGTCCATATGTCTTAGTTCTAACTGTAGGTACCTGCAATGTATTCTCGTACCTGAAAGAATAATTTGTCAATTTGACAGTGATTAAGTCCCTGATGTATACCGGAGCAATATTGTTTATACATTTAAAAGTTTCTAAAGCAATTGATCTCTGTCTCCGAAGATGTAATGGAAGACTAACCCGGCTGAGAAGCTCTAAATATGGTATATCATATTCATTAAAAACGATTTTCAGACGTCTGTGCTGAAGCTTCTCTAACTTTTCTGTATTTGCTTTGCTGCAGATGTGCCAGGCAATAGGATAATAATTAAAATCTGTTCTGATAAAAGATTTAAAAACTAGCAGTCTGGGCCCAATTGTTCAAAACTAAAAATGTCGTTAGTTAACGATTCGTTAAAATTTACATCGATAGATACGCAAATATGTTAAAATATTTTGCTGAAAAAAATGTGAGTAGCTTTTGCAGTGCAAAAGCTACTCACATTTTTTCAGCAAAAAATATCAGAATATTGTATATTGAATCTGCTAAAACAATTAACGAAATGACTCTTAACGAGCTCGTTAAGCTAACGACGCTTTGAACAACTGGGCCCTGGTTTCTACTGTGAGGAACTTACTGATCCTCTGAAGAACATTTAGCTGTCTAGCTACCTTCTGGCAAATCCTGGAAACATGTACATTGAAATTGAGCTGATAATCAACCTCTACAACCTCTACACCAAAGAATTAGTAGAATTATAAACCTCTGCTACATGTTATTTAAAAGTATTTAAAAAATCTATGTTCTCTGATGTATAGTGCACCAATCATTTGAAATCATGGCCCGCGGAAGAGTGGGAACTTTAACATTTCAGTTTGCAAAGCTCCGCTTAAGGCACTGCACAGCTAGGGAACATTGACGGTAGAGTTCATGCTAAAAACTCAACGCCCCCGTGAACAATATATTAACCTGGACCGTTGGGGTAACTTATTTTCACATGTCCGTTCGAATATCCATTTGAAATTTTGTCCATTGGTTTCAGAGAAGATGTTTGAACACACGCACGCTAAAGACAGGCAGGCAGGCGGGCGGGCAGGCAGTCACGAACACGCACTCACATACAGACATACACACAAACATACTCACACATACTGTGGGCTTTTTCCCGGGTTACTGAAGCGGAAAGTTAAAACCCCGGCATAGCTACGGCACTCCATGGACTCATCGGAGGTTAAATCACGGCATTTCAGTCCCGCTCTGTCCCCGCTATCCCGGCCCCGTAGGACCTTGAGTTGTACATGACTGATGCATTAAATGAAAACAATTTTCAAGGTCGATATCATTCCTTATTTAACTCTTCATATCTCAAGAACAAATAGATACCATTTCACCCGATTTTCAATTTCCTGTAGCTTCTTCGGATTGCTTGAATTTATACAATACGCATACGCATTTGTAACTTATCTTTAACGCTTTCACCCCCGATTTTCTGAAGTGGATTCTTCCGTCTATGAAATGGAATGTGTCCATTATCTCAATAAGGGATGTCGCTTAGACAAAAATCGAAAACAAAATGGCAAACAGGGTAGTGACAAAATAGGAAAAAAAGGCAAACAGTGTAGATCCTGATGAGACGGCTAATCTAGACCTAAAATAGAACACTATCTGACGAGTTTGCCCAGAGCATGCGTACGGTTAAAGATCACTTGTTTGTACTTTCCGTTCTGGCTTGTAAAGTGGCAGATTATAGATGAATGATATCTGATATCTTTAATTTTCAGAAAAAAAAAGTCTGAAATTTTATTCAAATCCCCTCTTTTGTCAAACCCCGCAAACGTGTGGGGGGAAACAAGACGATTATTTCTAAAATACCATTTGCTAATTTCAAAATTATACGCGCTAAATGTCAAACTACGGATGCTATTTACGTGTATTATCAATTTCTATGATTTCTCATTGGATTTATATCACGAGTCCGTTTATGATCGCACCTATGTTCTGCTGAAGGCCACAATTAGCACGCTAAATTAAGGACAATGGATATACAACCAAGAGAAATAATTCAGACATCAAAATATATATCTCCTTTCTCACTTGGGGTTGCACTTGAAGTAATGAGTCTCATCACGAAAACACGCCTATATAATTTTGACCCCCTTAAACCCCACTTTTATACAGTAAAACTGGGGTTTACAGGGGTATACATTAATTTTCTTATGTCTGCTTCAAAACATAGATTGTGGTACTCGTTAGAACCGCCTCGCCGAGGCGGTTCTAACGAGTACCCACAATCTATGTTTTGAGCAGAAATATGAAAAATTTCAGAGTTTTTATCTACAAATTTTCAGTTTTTGGAAGTGAAATTTTCTATATATTTGAATAGGCGTGTTTTCGTAATGTCTTGGAGCAAATTCTTCTTAAAGGAAAGATTATTTTCTTCAAGAGTAGCTCCTATTTGGAAAGGTTTCATCTTATCAGAGTAGAACCATTTTCAGAAGAGGATCGGTATGCAGCAACGCAGATAGGAAGCCACATAAGTTGTCTCCTCTTGTATTAAATGGCAGAAAATTCAGGCGTACCCAGTCCCCTTAAAATGTGTGTGTGTGTGTGTGTGTGTGTGTGTGTGTGTGTGTGTGTGTGTGTGTGTGTGTGCGTGCGTGCGTGTGTGTGTGTGTGTGCATGCGTGTGTGTGCGCGCGCTTAGCAATCTGCGTAGAATGTTTAGCAGCAGACGACGTATTGAAATGTGTTATCAATGAAGTCAGTTTACATGAAATGCCAAATCCTGTTTTCTGGGATAATAAAAACAAGAGGCGCATGGACCATGGTTCGCTAACCTGAGTGAAACAGCCATTGCATATGCAACATTCTTCCAGCACAGCCACAGCAACTAGGACATAAATGTAACCGTGCTGTAAAATGTTCAAAGGTCATCCTAGGATCATCATTTGAACAAAATTGGTAGACCTTGCGTCCCCAACGCTATATACCAAGATTTAGACTTAAAGCTTTTTCGGTTCTGTAAAAGATGATTTTTAATGTTCTTTGCCATATATGGGATTGGTGCCCATCTTGGTCAATAGTGCAGAATCATTTGAATAAGTTGACAATACCCGTTCAACAGCAGGCCGCATGTGAAATCTGGTGAAATAGTCAAGCGGGCTTAGCGGTTTCAGAGACAAAGACATCTAAAGATTACACAATTTTATACATGTATATAGCCCAGGCGCAAGGGCAGATGTACACCAGGGATAAAATTTTGATTCTAACTATATCGTTTTACTACTTTAATCATACATTGTCAATTTCAACCATAAGTCTTTTAGATTTTTTTGGGGAAATGATTTTTCAACATTTTGTATCGAGACGCAAATTTGATCTTGCCAAAAAAGGTCAAATATCAAACTAGGGTCATCATTTGTATAAAAATTGTAAACTTTGCGTCCCCGATGCTATGTACCCCATGTGAAATCTGGTGGAAATTGGTCAAGCGATTTCAGAGGAGAAGACGTTTAAAGGTTACGCGTTTTTATATATGTATATAGCCCAGGCTAAAGGGGGTATAACACCAGGGAGGGCGGGGTGCACAATGTTGACTGTAACTAAAAGTTTTACTACTTTAACCGTACATTGTAAATTTCAGCCATTAGTCTTTAATTCATTTTGAAAAATGATTTTTCAACGTTTTACCCATACACAAATATCGGGACACAAAATTGACCTTACCGTAAAAATGTCAAAGGTCATCCTAGGATTATTTGAACAAGCTTGGTATAGACCTTGAGTCTCCGATGCTATATACCAAGATTCAGCCTCAAAACGTCTTTGGCTCTGAGAAGATTTTTAAGTCTTTTTTACCATGTAGGGGCATGGTGGCCATCTTGTTCAATGGCGCGGAACCATTCAAACAAATTGTCAATACCTTTTTGCGGAACGGTCACATGTGAAATCTGATGAAAATTGCTCAAGTGGTTTCAGAGAAGAAATTTAAAGATTACACTATTTCATACATGTAAATAGCCCAGTTGCAAGGGCAGATTACCCCAGGGAACAAAAGTATGAATGTAACTAATTTTACTACTTTAATCATACATCATAAGTTTCAAGCATTAGTCTTTAATACATTTTGAGAAAAAGACATTTCCCCATACAAATGCACAGCTGCGCAAATTTGACCTTGCCGTAACAAGGTCAAAGGTTAACCTACGACCATCATTTGAATATACTAAGTAGACCTTGAGTCCCCAATGCGATGTACCAAGATTCAACCTCAAAGCTTTCTTGGTTCTGGAGAAGAAATATTTAGTTCTTTTTACCATATATGGGCATGGCGGCCATCGTTTGAAAATGTTAACGGACGGACGTACGGGTGGAAGACGGACAAAAAGTGATCACCATGAGCTCAAGTGAGCTAAAATATCATGAATTTGTCGTCTGCTGAATCAGTCCAGAGAGTAGTAAATATTACAATAAAGTGTCAAACGTTTATCGCACTGACATCTGCAGCAGGCAAACGACAAATATGACGCCTATAAAGTCCACAATACCGGAAATGTTCTGACCAGACCATCTGGGCTGTACTAAACGCTTAGAATGCTAAGCAAAAAAATCAGTTAACGACATTTTTTTTTTTTTTTTTTTTTTTTTTTTTTTCAAAAAATAGGTTTTGACATTCATCAAATTGTTTCAACTTGCATGAAATATCAAATGCTTTTTTTTTCTGGAATGAATAAGAAAAATATCATTTGTCGTCTATTGACTTTTCCAAGAGCGTGCTCTGGTTGTCAAAAGGAACTAGTTGCCATCCACACTTATGGTGGTGATATGTTATTTGGAGGCTGACATGAAGCCAAACTTTATTGAGACGACACCTTCAGCTGACATGTCGTTAAATTAGGTTCTTAGCACTAGGTTCAGAATCAATGCACTGGAAGTGCTGATGGGAGCTGTTGCCTGATTTTTTTTTTCTTTTTAGTATCAAAAGTAATATGTAATTTGTAATATCATACTTATAAAGTCCTTTTCGGTACCCGATAACCCTTTTCGGTGAAAAAAGGAACTTTTTGGTGTCAAGTAGGACCGCGGTTCAGGTTACAGTTGTTACCCAGCGTTGTAGATTTGTTGATTTGGTGCGTTACTGGAGTATTCATATTCGACGGCTAATAATTTACTCAGTACGATTAATACAATCTTATTTCTTCAAAGCTTGAAGTTTTCTTTGGTTTTATTTATCTATTCGATATTTAGAAGCATCAGTGTATAATGCTGATAGATTTGAATGCAGAATTTAGCGCTGTCAGCATTAACAGGGAACTATTTGTTAGAGTGTTATAAGGTTGTTACATGCAGTAACACATCACGAAAACACGCCTACATAATTTTTACCCCCTTAAACCCCACTTTTATATAGTAAAACTGGGGTTTACAGGGGTATACATTATTTTTCTTATTTCTGCTAAAAAACATAGATTGTGGGTACTTGCTAGAATCGCCTCACAATCTATGTTTTGAGCAGAAATATGAAAATATCAGAGTTTTTTATCTGAAAATTTTCATTTGAATAGGCATTTTTTTTTGTAATGAGTAGTTACTCTACTGACCGTTCCAAGGCGGTTCATCTTTTGTAGTTTTTCTTTGCTCGTGCTTCGATATTTTCATCTGTGACGTTTGTCTTGTTATTGTTCGTTCTTCATATCTTGTGCTTTGTGATAAAGGCATTTCCTGGACATTACAAAAACACACCTATTCAAATATATAGAAAATTTCACCTCCAAAAGCTGAAAATTTTCAAATAAAAACTCTGATATTTTCATATATCTGCTCAAAACATACATTGTGGGTACTCGTTAGAACCGCCTCGGCAAGGAGGGGCGTCTTCATGCTGGTTACTTTAAAAATCGAATACCGCTTAAGCCAGTACTGGGTGAAGAGTGTGTACAGCCTCACAAATTACACTGCTGAATATAAAGAGACTTACTAAAACTAAGTCTTCAATTTTAGTTCTTTTATATGTTCGTTGTTTCTTAAGGCAACCTTTTAGGTTTTCATTTTACTTCTCTGCAGCTGGTGTTAAGTGCCGTGAGGCGGCCGTTAAACATCTCACCGTACTTCATCACAGTCATCACGAAAACATGCCTATATAATTTTGACCCCCTTAAACCCCACTTTTATATAGTAAAACTGGGGTTTACAGGGGTATACATTATTTTTCTTATTTCTGCTCAAAAACATAGATTATGGGTACTCGTTAGAACCGCCTCGTCGAGGCGGTTCTTTATGGGTACTCGTTAGAACCGCCTCGCCGAGGCGGTTCTAACGAGTACCCACAATCTATGTTTTGAGCAGAAATATGAAAAATATCAGAGATTTTTATCTGAAAACTTTCAGTTTTTGGAGGTGAAATTTTCTATATAGTTGAATAGGCGTGTTTTCGTAATGGTTATTTCCTTTTAGATCATTTAGCCCTTTTTGGTTACTTTGAAAATCGAATACCGCTTAAAGCGGTGTTAGGGGATATACACAGCATCGAAAATTACACTGCAGTATTTGAAGAGACTGAATAAAATCGAATTTCCTGTTTTCGTTCCTTTGTACATTCTTGTTAGAAAGGCAACCCTTTAGAGTTTCAATAACATGCATCGAAAAGCGACAAAGCTTTACAAAGAACGATCAACAAAAGAACCGTCGCCTTAGAACGGCCAGTGTTGAAAAAAAACTACCGCAGCTTAAATTTTGTAAACAAAATAATTATTCGGTTCGCATAGAGGCTCCCTAACTCAGTTAGTTACACATCACACAAACACGTGTAAATCAAATTACATACCATTAGTAATGAAATAAGGAGGATGGCTAGTCGCAATCACCTCAGGCACCGGAAGTCTGAGCTTAAACAAAAACATATTGTTAAGCTACGGAGGACATAAAGGCATAAAATCAGGCATGAACCCTGTAATCAAAGGCTTAGGTCGACACCATCTCAGTCTTAGACCCTACCCACCGATTTGTAATTAAATAGGAAGGCATAGCTGTCAACCATGATTTTGTTAAAAACTAAATATGTAGTCTGTCGCATAACGTCGATGTTATATATCATCTTGTTTTAACGGGTAATATATATTTTTTTAAATTCTGAAAAAAAAAAATATGATTTGCCAACAGTTTTTTTCCTAAATTTGTGTACTTTGTCACAGGAATGTATTCGTGCTAAATGTTTTGTTTGTTTGCTTTTTGTTTGTTTTCTTGTTGTTGTTTTTCAATCAATTCGGATAGCCGACGATAAAGTTTTGACAAAGGTTTGCGGAGCTTATAATACCAATAATCTTTTGTGAGGAGTTTAACAGTCAGGGCCCGGTTGTTCAAAGCGTCGTTAGCTTAACGAGCTCGTTAAGGGTCATTTCGTTAACTCTTTTAGCGGATTCAATACACAATATTCTGATATTTTTTGCTGAAAAAATGTGAGTAGCTTTTGCACTGCTAAAGCAACTTACATTTTTTCAGCAAAAAAAATCAGCATATTTGCGTATTACTCAATGTAAATTTTAACGAATCGTTAACTAACGATGTCGTTAGCTTTGAACAACTGGGCCCAGGACTTTTAATTAGTTACAAGAAAAGATACTGTTCTAAAAGTATAAAATGGTATATAAATACTCCATACGAGGATGATTAAGAGATATTACCATCTTAAATGAGGTAAACATACCAGAACCGTATTTTTGAAAATAGTCAGTATATATAAAGAAAAAATCAGGACAGACAAGGACCCAAAATAAATGGGATGTAATCAGGTCGTCCCTGGAAAGTAAGTAATTCTTGGTAGTATGCTTGTTTTGCCTATCATGCCTATCTGTCTGAACAGATATGGGAAATATGGGTGGTTTAAAAAGTCTGTTTATGACTTGGCTATTGCAAATATATCAGACGGAAGTCTGGAAACAGCCACATTGTAGGGAATGCCAAGGTTATGACGCATCCCATAGAACTTTTTAAGTGTTGAAACCAGTTTAATTTTCCGATACCCCTGGGTCAACAGTCATTAGTGAGCACTCTTTTCCTCGTTCGACAAGTCCTGATACTAAGAGCAGGTTCTTGCATAACGGATAAACTGTGAAACATAAACTCCGTATGCTGGTGCAGAATAAATATTGCAGAAACGAAAAATTAACTATCGGAAAATTTAAATCATCCGCGACCGTTTGCCGTACAAAAGTGAGCTTTCCGTTTTTGGTATAGAGGTATAAATTCAAATATCAAGAAGAGGTTATCGCCTCATGCGTTTCTTTGATGTCAAGTTTACATAGGTAGATTTATTCGAGGTACATTTGCACTCCGAAAACTTTGAAATATTTAGAGAAAAATGAAAAATAACAATGTCAAAATAAAAATCGGCACGTTTGTCTTAACGTTTTGAAGAAATAATACAATTTGATGTCAATTAATTATGATCGAAAAAAGGGGCTTCGATATCAGATGACTTAATCTAATTAACTGAAGCTCGATAGAAAAGATCTAATCAACCGTTTGTTAAAAATATTGTCAATATTTTTAGAAGTAATAATAATGCACGTTTCTCACTATAAGCTCAATACAGAGTGTATTATTAGATAAATTAATACAAAGAGTGAACATGTGGCCGAATTGGAAACCCTTTGACGTCCATTTATGAAGTTCCTCAGTTAGATTTGTATAGGCCGAAATAGGTTTTTATTATTCCTTTCATTATTTCTTTTTCAATATTTTATTACATGATTAACCGCAGTAAGACCTGACGTTAGTAATATAATAATATAGAGAAACCAGTTGAGTGGCAAAAACTAGAATTAGCAATAAAACGTGCTTATATATTGTTTTCATATATATATATACCCAGCAAAAAGTTCTGTGACTCTGGGGATTTTACATTTTATCTCCTGATCAAATAAAAATAGAGAAATGTTTTTAAACCACATGAAAATTTAATTCAATCATTATCATTAACTGAAATAAAAACCAGAATACCATCGCTGAGTCACGAGTAATGATCCGCTAAAGTTACTAGTGGTTGGGTGTCAAAAATGACAAAATCACAGTATTTGTCGCTTAATAATGGGTATATCCACCACGATTCACCTGACAGCCGTTCAGCCTCCTCCTTTTTGAATTCACAATTCTCTGTATTTGAATCTGAGGAATCACAGCCCGTTCCTGGAGAAGAAGTCCCTGCCAGTTGAGTCCGCTGGTTAATGCGCTTATTTACGGCCCGGCCAAGAATATCCCACAAGTGCTCAATGCAGGATATGGCCGGAGACACTGGCGGCCACTCAAGTCGTTCAACACGGTTTCGAATGCATTGATAATCGATAAATTGTCATTTTTTGACTACCGACCACTTGTGCCCTTAAAAAAATTGCCCGGACATTTCTCATGCGATTTTAATTCCGTTTCAAGCAAAACGTTCCAAGGTTGTTTAGCTAAAAGCTGGTATATAGCATGTAAAATGATGTTACCTGATTTTGAAACAAACAAATCGGCATTAATCACAGAGTCGCAGATTTTTTTTGCTGGATATATATAAATATATATATATATATAAAGCTTAGGTAACCAGTATAAAGTGGGACATTTTTCTTGATTATCTTTGATTCCTACTGCAAACTCCAAAGTAATATGGTAACTGTATATATATATATATATATATATATATATATATATATATATATATATATATATATATATATATAAGCTTGGGTAACCAGTATAAAGTGGGACACTTTTCTTGATTATCTTTGATACTGCAAACTCTAAAGTAATATGGTAACTGTGTGGGAATAGTATTTTGTTAATTTGCTGAGAGCTGTATTCTGTTTCTGACTTGTTTATTCTTATTTTAAAATATTTAGTCTTTGTTTTTAGATCCACACATATATGAGCAGTATCATGTGTTAACTGCGTGAAAAAGTATCACGACGCACAATGTGTACACTTTTTTTTTTTTTTTTTTACTTTATGGCTTCAACGGCTAAATTGAGTTGCTTTTATATCTGCGTGCGCAGGTTTCTTTCACTTAGTCTTGTTTGTTGATAATGACACTTTGTGATTGCCAACTAACGACAATTTGTTATTTTACTCTAATTGACATAGCTTTCCTTTGACCTTTACCACTCTCTTGACTAATTCAGCATGCGACGAATTGATAATATTTTTTTATCTTTCCCAGAAAACAGGTTTTGACATTTCAGGTAAATTGTGGAGACAATTTGGATGAAATGTTAAAACCTGCTTTCCTGGTAAAAATAAGAAAACTATTTCAATATGTGCGTCTGCAGAAAATTTTACACAGAGTGCTAAGAGTTAAAACGTCCATTACCATTTCTATTATTCTTGAATTCATCGCTTATCATGAATATTGAATCTGAACAGCAATTAATGAGTTAACATCGGGAATATAATTCGCTCGAACTTAGACAGTTTAACAGCATATAATAACAGTCTTGAGAATGTAAACTTACTAAGTAAATGTGTCAATAAAATGTCAGGTACAGCAGCAGACGATATACCAATATGTTTTTTTGTTTTAATTTTTATATTTATTTTTCAGAGACAATAAGCCTTGTAAGGCAGACAATTCACATGAAATGCAAGCTTGTTTTCTCTGCAAAGTGAAACAAAATATTTGAGAATGTCATCTGCAACTTTAACGCTTACCATTCAGGATAAAATTTTCAGCAGACGACATTTTTAAATGGTTTTATTTTTCTTTTTTTTTTTTTCTTTTTTTTTTTTTTATTTTTCAGAAAAAAAGGTTTTGAGATTTCGTACAGATTGTAGAAGACAATTTAAATGAAATGTCAAAGTCTTTATTCTGGGTAAAATAAGAAAAAGAACTAGTCAAAGTATCATCTGCTGAATTTTCCCAGAGAATAGTAAATGTTAAGGATTAAATAATTTATGATGAACCAGTTACGGATATAATATTTTATCTTGTTGCAGGTGGCAGTTTTGATGGCATATCCGTGTCCTTCAGGTAGGGATTGTTTTATTACTTTTTTTGGCAACACGCCCTGATAATATTGCGCCAGTTTGCAGCCTGATCCAAATCACAGCTGTCTGAATATCTCTTTAACTCGAAGAGACTCGTTTGGGCGAGTAGATACATATCAAAGAGAGTGCACTTTTTTGCTGAAAATAGTTGAGTCCCTTTTATAAGAGAGGCGATTCGACAGAAAATCATTTGCTGTCCTGGCGATCCAATCTTTTCAAAGCCGGAATTCTATAAACGGAATATAATCTCTGTTGGGTGCTTCCATTCATCTTAGAATTTCATTCAAAAAATGTTCTTAAAATATGTATGAACTTGTTTTATCATTGCAAATTGTTGCTTGAAGTAATGTTAAAGCAGGCTAAACAAAACATTATAGATTTTAATCTTATCGATATCTGTGCAAAATTAGCAGAAGACAAATTTGCGATATTTTCTCTCTTATTTTTCCAAGAAAACAGGATTCGATATTTCATGCAAGCTATTGTTTTAAAAGACAACAATACGAAAGTTTTTCTGCAGATAAATTTGACATAATTCAAAAGGTCGTTTGCTGAATATTGTCCCCCAGCATAAAAGACTTTACAAATGACAAGTAGCAAAGTCAGCAGACGACCAATTAGCAGTATTGCTTTCTTATCTTTCCGTGAAAATAGGCTTTGGCATTTCATGCAAATAGACTTCGTAATAAGAAATATGAACCCTATTTTCTGCAGAAAAATAACCACATATTTTGTAAGGCCGTTCTGCTGTACATTTTACCTAATATGCAAGCCGTAATGTGTAGTAGTGGTCATTGTACCCAAGCCGTAATCCAAACTCATACATCCGTATACGAATGACGAATCAGAATGTTCACACCAACAGACATGGACCCCGGAGTAAAGTGTGTGATCAGGCGTCCGCGGATAGTAAGCATTACTTGGTAAGCAAGCTTCGCCCACCTTGCCCATAGGCCTGAACGAAGGAAATGTAGATAGAAATGTATGTCCGGGATTTTGGAAATCTACTTATGGCCTGTCATTGGCAAAAGACATCAGAATCAATTCTGGAAACTCATACATTGTAGGGATTGTCCCGACCATGATGTCTTCCATAGAGCTTCTTAAGTGTTGCTACCAGTATACACCAATATATGAAAACAGAGGACTGTGTTCATGCATTTACTGTATTCGACCTAATTACCGCAAATACCCCTATAAGCGCACAATCAAGCAGTTCCATAGTCGTTAGATTACAGCCAGGGTGCTGGCCTCGGTGGCTCAGTTGGATGCGCCGTCCGACTGGAGACCAGGAGGTCGCGGGTTCAACCCCGCCGAGGTCGGCAACATTCTTTCGTGGAGATTGATCATGAAATATTTTCTACGGTCATTCTCTCCCTTCCGCTGATTCAAGAAGGGCAGTTGTCAGTTTCTGGCGAAAGAATGTGTACAATACTGGTTAACCACTTAGAGGACTAAGCCTGCCCAGTAAACGTGTGATTAGGTAAACTGACCGCGCTCGACATGACCCCACTGGGTTAACTGGGCCGTAAAACCTCAACACAAACAAACAAACAGCCAGGGTACTTTTTGTCTACTTCTTTATAAAGGCAAATGTTTTGGGTACCCGTTTGAATTGCATCGACTAGTCCTCTTGGTGTTGTCGGTAGGTTATGTTCTATGGCTTTTCCTGGACGACTTCTATAATGTTATTTACATTGCACACGATTATTCAATTACAACTAATGTATTTTGAGGAAATACTGTAAAAAGATAGATTAATGCGGTTCAGCGCTACATTTAAGATGTCAGTTTTTCCTCTGCAAATTAAGGTCAGTAGAGTCACCGGAAAACATGTCGCCATATTGTAAAGTGATGTGTTATTTACATTGGCTTACAGGCGGTTTCTATGTAGCTTTATAGTTTCCCACTAATATAATGTGAGCACCTAAGAATTATCTTCATGCTTGTCTCTTAAATACTTGGAGAGGTACCTTTGTTTTTAGACGCCTAGTTGTAAAGTACATGTTCAACTGTCGAAAAATGTCAATATATCTACATTATAGTTCTGTATTACTGGACCAAATCAGTAAACAATAATTACATAACACTACATGGTGGCAGCGGTGGAACTATAAATTTGATACTTTAAAAATAAAACGACTATAAAAAAAATGCGAAATTTTGAAAAATACAGTTCAAAAATGGCTACATTTCAATTTGCGCACCCGGAGAATATTGACATTTTTAGAACACTGAATTCAGAGAAATGGTACTACCAGCGGAGAAATGGTACTACCCAGCTAGCATTCTTTATAAATCTACAGCGGGCCGTTATCGGCCCGTCAGCTACCCTGACGGGCCGATAACGGCCCGCTGTAGATTTATGTAGAATGCTTACTGGGTAGCGATTTGAAATGTTCAGATCCGCAGCAGGACTATCAGAGAAGCCCAAGGAGACACAGGTTGATTCTTTAATTTATTACATTGACAGTAGAGCTGACGACACTCTGGACAGTTTGAACTTGTTAAATGAACAGAAAAAAAGTGAATGCATCTGTAACTAAGAAACTGAAGAATTATTTCATCCCAAAAAGGACCGTTTTTTTTTTTGTTTTTTTTTTTTTTGTTTGTTTGTTTTTTTTCTGACAGGTTCAGTTTAACCAGCCTGAGGGTGAAAATGTGGATTCATTCGTGATATGCTTGTATTAACTGGCTGAGAACTGTGCATTTAGACCAATGATGATCAGGGATTTTTCGGTCAGTCGAAACCTACGGGCCGAATCAGTGTAAAAAACGTGGATTACGAAAGTATTTGTCGATGGGGTCAATATTATGGTCAAGGTTGAAAGTGGTGCGGACGTCAATGTAATCTCGGACAAGGAATTCGAACGATTCTCTTGGCCCAGTTCTTCAAAGCTAACGATGTCGTTGGTTAACGATTCGTTAAAATTTACATCGAGTGATCTGCAAATATGCTGAAATTTGTTGCTGAAAAAATGTGAGTGCAAAAGCTACCCACATTTTTTCAGCAAACTATATCAGAATATTGTGTATTGAGTCTGCTAAAACAGTTAACGAAATGACCCTAAACGAGTTCGTTAAGCTAACGACGCTTTGAATAACTGGGCCCTCGAGTGTAACTTGTATTGTCTACAAAGCCCTGTGCGGACCAGAGACATTAACCATTGTCCTGCTGAATAAATTAAGAAGCCACACCCATTTCTAATTTTCAGCCAATCAGATTACTTGATCAAGGTTGTTGATATAAATTCACATACTTAATGACAAACAGTGCAGATCCAGATCAGTTGTCTTCTGAAGAAGCCAACTGATCTGGATCTACACTGTTTGCAAAGGCAGGGTATATCGGGGTTAAGCAGGACAAGGGTTAAAATTGGACGTGCTCGGAAAGTTTAGTGCACTGTGGAAACGGAAAAAATGCTATAGTCTTCAGCAGATGTATGTGGTTAGGGGATAACCTCTGTCACAGGACGGCCTGTCAATAAATCACTGCGGATAACTGGTCAGGTAAATCTTTCGTCTGTACACGCGTCCGGTATGTATAAATCGAAATTCGCGAAACTATTCAAAGGGCTAGGCAAAACTAATTGGGAATACACAATTAAGCTTGATAGCATTGTTCAACCCTATTCACTTTCTGTACCACGTAGAGTATCTTTGCTATTAACGAACAAGGTAAAACGGAACTTCAAAGATTGCAGTTTATATGGGTCATTTCAAAGGAAAGGGAGATCAGCCCACAGAGTGGTGCTCTGTTATGGTCGCCGTTCCCAAGACTAACAATGATAAGATCCGAATCTGTATGGATCTCACGAAGTTAAAAACATTACGAAAACTCGCTTATTCAAATATATAAAAAATTTCACCTCCAAAATCTGAAAATTTTCAGATGAAAAACTCTGATATTTTTCATATTTCTGCTCAAAACATGGATTGTGGTACTCGTTAGAACCGCCTCTCCGAGGCGGTTCTAACGAGTACCACAATCTATGTTTTTGAGCAGAAATAAGAAAAATAATGTGTGCCCCTGTAAACCCCAGTTTTACTATATAAAAGTGGGGTTTAAGGGGGTCAAAATTATATAAGCATGTTTTCGTGATGAAAGCGTCATGATAAAGAAGCACCTACTTCCCAATGTGGAAAAATCTTTGGCAAAGCTAGCAGATGTTAGTTGTTTTACTAAACTTGATGTAAACAGCGGTTTTGGGCAAATAAGGCTAAATAATGAGTCCCGACTTAAAGTAATTAACCGTTATAAAAACCAGGATATTATGCGACAGACTGCATGCCTAGTTGTCAACCCAATCGGTGTTGATGGCTATGCTTCACTCGTTAATTGCACGACGGCGGTTCGGGCTTCAGACTCAATGACGACCTCTTCGTAAAACTTTAGCCAGTGGGTTTGGGTTTGACGATATGTCTTTGACTTAGCCTTCCATGGTTCAACTATTGGTTTTCATTTACTCTGGCATACAGTAGAATTAGCCATGAGTATTCTTCTTTGTTTATAATTGTGTCATTGTGATTAATTTGATTTTCATGTTTTCGCTTTGATGCATTGACTGAGTTGGGAGACTTTATGCGAACCGAATTTTTATGTATTTCTGTATTAAGAGTAGCATCGGGACCTAGGGTGAAGTTGGCTAGCTGTATCCACCCGCACCCCTACCCCCCTTCTCGTTCTAAGGCGGTGGTCCCGGTGTTAGTCTTACTCTTTGTTGCTTTGTGGTTTATTCTACGAGGCTATTTGTTGTATGTACCTTAGGTTATTTTGTTCTTGAGTTTTTCAGTCCTTTTAGCATAGCGATTACCTCGCTTGGGTAAGAGAGAGCTAATCTTAGTGCTTTTCGTACGCCTGTTCGATTGATTTGCGCTTGTTTGGTTTTGTCTGTTTCCTCCTCATCTCGGTGTCTGGGAAGGGCTGCGGTTTGTGATTGTGACATTCTCTGGACTTTTCTCTTTTTTTTTTTTTTTTTTTTTTTGATCATATTCATCGCGCCATTTGATAGAATTTGCTTTAATCGACTTCCCATGGGTATCTCCTCTGCAAGCGAGAATTTTCACAAGGAAATGACGCAGCTGCTTGAAGGCAATACGGGGGTATTTTTCCAAAGACGATTGTCTTATCTCAAGGGGAAACGCTTGAACAACACAATGAACGATTGTTCCAAGTATCAGAAAGGCCAAAAATCAGCTGGAATCACACCGATTGTAAGTAAGTGTATGTTTACGCAGCGATCATTGACCTTGGGTCACATGATCGACAAAAAAGAAATACCGTGCTATCAGAGAGATGGCGACCCCACAAAATGTTTTTGACATTAGAATGTTCTTAGGCATGATGAATCAATTAGCTTGCTCATTATGATCCAAACAAAGAATCTGATTTCAGCAAATAGCTCCTTTTTCGGACTCGGAGGCCTGCTTCGACAGAAACATGGTGACATCTGGAAGCCTGTAACATTTGTCTATCGTTTCTTTAGTGAAAACGAATGCAGGTTTATACAGATGAAGAAGCACCTTGTGTAACCTGTGAAAACTTTTCGAACTTTTTAATAGGCACTTTGTTTCATACACAAACCGACCATAAACCTCTGGTTACCCTTCTCAGTACTAAAGATCTGTTCGATTTTCCAACAAGAATATATCGTTTCTGAATGCACTTGATGAGATTCCATTATACCGTATCGCATACATATTGAAAAGATTTCAATTTAGCAGACGCTCTTAGTCGAGCCCCTTCAAATCAAACAGGAATCTGGCCCAAAGGTTATAAAACGTTTTTCATGCTCAACTCAGCTGAGCATGAAATTTGTTCAGCTAATAAATCTCCAATTACTAATATTTGCAAATTCTTTCTTGCTAAACATAGCTGAGCATGAAAGTTTCTCTGCTAATAAATATGAAAATGCCAACTATTGTTGGCATTTTCATATTTATTAGCAGAGAAAATTTCATGCACGAAGTGTTAAGCATAAAAAAAATTCAGATTCCGATCTGCAGTTACAAGCACAAGCATTTGTTGATGCTGTGATATTTCTTCTCCAAGTCAATTATCGATGGGGCGGAATTTAGTTACGACATTACCAGTTCAGCCTAAACCACTTACTCCTAAATGACCTGATTTGAAAAAGGTAGCATTGCGCGAGAAAACCATCGAGCAAAAATATAAATCTTATTATGTCAAGCGGCATCGCGCGAGAGTATTAATGCCTCTCAGCAGAAATCAAATTGTATCTTCAAACGAAAACAAGTATCGTCGAATCTGCAAGACAATTTTAGCGTTCCTATAAGGTACAGACTGACCAAGGTAACATAAGACAAATCAGGTGGTGACACTTCCTAAAAAAATGTATATCTCAGTTAAATTGCCAAAACCAAGAATGTTTTGAGAGACAACCTCCAAATCACCTGTAAGAATCAATGAGAATTCAGAGAAATAAAAAGAATCTCTCGAGAACTCTCAGGACACTGGAGGTCTTAATTACTATGTAATTAGATCCTGAATACGCGTAAAACCACCAGATAGATTTACTTATTAACATAATTGAACAACAGGCGAATATTTTTATCAGCAATCATAGTTTTGTTTACAGTTTGTAGATGACAAACCTTTCTGCAGGATCTTTGCGCAGTTAGAAATGGAGATGATGTGTTATTTACATTTGCATGCAGGCGGATTCTGTTTCCTGGGAAATACATGTATGTAGCTTTATAGTTTCTGACAAATATAAGAATTATCTGCAAGCTTGCCTCTTAAATACTTGGAGAGTTAATATTTTAGACGCCTAGCGGTATAGTACATGTTAATATATGTACATCATAGTTCTGTATTATTGAACCCAATCAATGAATAATTATTTAAGAAATAAATTATTCCGAACCGTGCTCAAATGCCCAAGATAAAGCACAGTTGAGTTTGGGTTGTACCCATTTGAGCACGAGCGAGCGCAGCGAGCGAGTGTTCAAATGGGTACAACCCAAACTCAACTGTGCTTTATCTGCGGCATTTGAGCACGGTTCAGAATAATTTATTTCTTTTCTAACACCCCTCACTGAGCGAATGTTTTGCATAAATGAGATTTATATTGATTTTTATGATTATTTTTATTACCTGACTTCCCCATTTGGTAGTTGACGTCAGCCGTTAAGCATTACGTCACACGGTTACGTAGTTACAAGGTTCGATGACGAACATTCAAAATGGCGGATACTTATGCGAATCAGCTGACGATGTAAAATATTAAAACGATGTAAAACATAAAAAACGTATCCTGTGTTCATGAAAGAATTGCAAATCGAATGAAATTGGAGTGCCGCGATGGACCTATGGAGGACAGATATAAAACATTAAAATAAGAATGTTAAGCGACACTTTTGTTTTCGATAATGTCAACAAATACACGATGGCAACAAGGAGTAAAACGAATATGTTTGAATGGTATAACCTGTAGAGGAACTCTTCAGGTAAAAAAAGTCAAAGAACTGCAATGTTCGTAGATTATTTTCTCTCTTACTAGATCTAATTTTATTTATTATGTATATGAATGTTTCGATCAATATTGTAAGCTAGCGTCCATAGTTACCAGAGACGCAACTTTCGCAACAGTAATATGATTGGTTTCCCGTTGATAGCGCGCGACAAAATTCCTATGCTCAAATGCCTTAGATAAAGCACGGCTAGAAAATGTAAAGACAAATAAGGAACAACACGAGCAGGGGTGTTAGAATAGATGACATTACACAAAGGAAAGTAACTCTTTTGTAGGCCAAAAACACACTGTCTTCTATTTAAAACATTTGAACGTAAGGACTACTGTTTAAGAAATATTTGATCCAAGAGTAAGGAAATTATTTTCTATGAGAGTCGCCTTCATTGAGACAAGAGAGAAATACTTTCGTGTCAAGAGTTATGTCCCTTGAAAATATACATTTTGCTTTAAAGTGTTAGGAATTAGTTTCTATCGAGACTTTAAAGACCAAACGAGCCACAACGTTGGAAAAGGAAACTTCTGACATGTGCGCTCAACGAAGACTCAAATCAGCCTGTGCATCTGCGCATCCTTATGAGAGGCTTACTTGTCTGCGTGAAGGCACTTTGCATCCTTAGCTGTCTGAAATGCTTCCAATGAAAATTCAGATCAGACTACACCATTATGAAAACACGCCTGTTCAAATATATAGAAAATTTCATCTCCAAAAACTGAAATTTTCAGATAAAAAAATTTGATATTTTTCGTATTTCTGCTCAAAACATAGATTGTGGGTACTCGTTAGAACCGCCTTGGCAAGGCGGTTCTAACGAGTACCCACAATCTATGTTTTTGAGGAGAAATAAGAAAAATAATGTATACCTCTGTAAACCCCAGTTTTTCAATATAAAAATGGGGCTTAAGGGGGTCAAAATTATATAGGTATGTTTTCGTGATGCGAATGCATAAGCTGAGCTTAATATTCGGTGTGCGCACATGTCTGAAGGTAGTTTTCTGACGTATCGGCCCAAACGGCAAACATAGTAAATGCTGACAAGACAATTACGTTAATAAGTCTATGTGACGTGTAGTCCCATGTTCACATATTAAAATATTGATGAAAAGTGTGGAGGTGTAGGGGTCTGTATTATTATTTCCAGGAATCTGCAGTTTTTAAACTTGTGTTTTACTTCTCATCACAAAAACATACCTGTATAATTTTGACCCCTTTAAACTCCACTTTTATATAGAAAACTGGGGTTTACAGGGGTACACGTTATTTTTCTTATTCTGCTCAAAACATAAATTGTGGGTACTTGTTAGAACCGCCTCGGCGAGGCGGTTCTTAAGAGTACCCACATTCTATGTTTTGAGCAGAAATATGAAAAATATTAGAATTTTTACCCGAAAACTTTCAGTTTTTTTTTTGTTTTTTTTGTTTGTTTTTTTTTTTTTTTTTTTTTTTTTTTTTTGTAGTAATTTTTTTAATAGCGTGTTTTCGTAATATGGCAATAATATTTTAACTACCATAAAGCTTTTCTTAAGGTGCTTGGTACCTAACATCTGCCAAATAATGTGGAAATGACATAACTAACAAAGCTAAAGATAAGATGGGTAGCAAGATATTTTCCCCCATAAATAATGTTGTGGGTACTCTGCAAGGCATTTCTAATGAATATCCACAACACATGATTTTGTGATGAAACCAGAAAAATATTACAAAAAAATGTCTATTCAAATATACTGAAAATTTTATCACCAAAAAAAATGAAAATTTTCAGATAAAAAATTCTGATGTTTTCCTTTTTCTGCTTAAAACATTAATTGTGGGTACTCGTTAAAACCGCCTCGATAAGGCGGTTCTAACGAGTACCACAATCTAGGTTTTTGAGCAGAAATAAGAAAAATTATGTATACCCCTGTAAACCCATGTTTTACTATATAAAAGTGGGTTTTAAGCGGGTCAAAATTATATAGGCATGTTTTCGTGATGAAATGGTGATAGTATGGTTAAACCAAAGCACTGCGAATGCTAATTTTGCCTAAACTCTTGAACTGATTGAAATTTACGTTGAAATATAAAAAAAAAAGCAATGCATAAATAATACTCAATAAAGGCAACCCGTTGGGGGTTTTACCTATTTAATGAAGATATCTGCGTTTCTGATACAGATATCTCTTTTAATAAATTCAGATATCTGTAATTTTGGAATTACAGATATCTTTAATTGAAATGCAGATATCTGTAATTGAAATAGAGATATCTTTAACTTAAATACAGTTATCGGTACTTAAAATACAGACACTTCTATTTTTCATAGAGATATCTGCATTTCAATCTGAGATACCTCTAATTATGCTGAATTCATGATATCTACATTCAAAGTACAGGTATCTCTTATTGAACTGCGTATATCTGTATTTGAAATGAGATGTCTGAATTTCTAAATTAAATATATCTGTATGTCAGTTAGAGATATCTGCATTTCAGTTAGAGATATTTGTACTCACGATTTATATAGAGATATGGCTATTCACTCCACTTATGGGAAACTGATACCTCCCTCGGCGATTTTACATGCGCACCGTTCACCGGTTACATACGAGGGTGAGTCAATAAGTAACCGGCCTAACTTATTTCCGGTTGACCGAGATGGTCACGATTTTCATGCTTTGTTTCAATATATGTTTTATACATGGGTACAAAATTACACACGTATCAAGTCATTCTTTAATAAGATATTGAATGTCAAACATGGCTAGTGATGCAAAGGCATGCTTTTCATCTAAAGTTGAGTACCGTGCTGTAATTCCGTACTTGTATTTAGAAGGTAAAACACGCAAGGAAATACACCGCGAGTTAGTCTTCTGCGCCATCTTCTGCTCAGGTTAAATCCTGGGTAGGGGAATTCAAACGCGGTACAACGTCTTTAGAAGATGAAGTCAGGACTGGACGCCCACTGGATGCCACCGACGAAGAAAGAAAGTTCGGGATCTGGTATTCTCTGATAGGCGAATTTAGGTGGAAGAAATAGCTCAGGCATTAGGTATTTCACATTGTAGCGTTTCAACAATCTTACATGATCGTTTAGGTATGCGCAAGCTAACTGCCCGTTGGGTCCCCAAATCCCTTAGCGATGAGCAAATGGCAACCAGAGCATCAGTATGCAGCGCCTTGTTGAAGCGGTTTAGGTCAAAAGAGGATTTTCTTTTGCGTCTGGTGACTGTAGATGAGACGGGTTCATTATTTTGAGCCAGAGAATAAAGCTCATAGTCGTCAGTGTGTAGGGCCTGGGTCCCCGAGGCCAAAGAAATTCAAGACGCAACCATCTGCTGACAAGTTGATGGCCACAGTATTTTGGGACGCAAAAGGCGTTATTATGTTGGACCTTTTACCTATGAGAAGTACAATAACTGGAGTGTACTATGCACACTTGTTAGACCAGCTGAGAACCGCTATCCGTGAAAAAACGCCGAGGTAAACTCTCGAAAGGTGTTTTCTACAACAGGACAACGCGAGAGTCCCAACTTGCAAAGTTGCAATGGATGCTGTAAAGCGAAATAGGTAGGAATGAATACCACATCCTGCCTGTTCGACTGACCTAGCTCCTAGCGACTTCTTCCTATTCCCAAACTTGAAAAAGGATATCCGTGGACTTCATTTCCGGTCTGATGAAGAAGTCGTGACGGCAGTTGAGGAGTGGGTCAACGGAAAGGACCCTGACTTTTTCAGTTCTGGGCTGATGGCACTTGAACACCGTTGGTCTAAGTGCATCACACAAGAGGGCAATTACATCGAAAAAGAAGAGGTGGATCTCAACCGAAAATAAGTTAGGCTGGTTACTTACTGACTCACCCTCGTATAACAATGTGACGGACGGCGCAGTTCGCCCCCCTGGCAGACGACACAAAGAAATTCATTAAAGAAGCTCAAGAGTTCACATCATTATCTCTCTACAGTCAAACTCGTCTCTATAATCATTCCCTCTATAAACATTTTGGTTACAAACAAGCACAGATAGACTTTATTCGCAAAGGCCGCCATCTTTGTTGTGCCAGAAGGCAGCCTCACAATATATAACCCCTTCTTTGCCCTTTTTTCAGTGGTTTGTAGGACCGCGGCTTGGGTAACATTTTTTTTCAGAGGTTTCAGTATAGCGTGGAATTTGCACCGATTTCTGATGACTTCTCACAGTTTAATGTTCTTGATGGGGCGTGCTTCAGTTAAAAAGAAAAGAAGTTTCTAGCAAGTTTATGCGCGATTTTCATTTTTTTCCGGACTTTAAAGTAGAAGTTGTTTTCCGTTCATTTTTCTATGACATGAAAGCAATGTATCAAATGTGAGTTAATGCCTCGCACGTGGATTTTGACCCTCCCCATCCCCACGCTGCGTCTCACTGGGGGAGCCCCCACCCCTCTCTCCACCCTCTGTTGCAAATTCCTAAAAGCATCTCTGCTTGTTAAACAACACTGGAGGTCTGATGTGCTTTACTAGAGTACTGGAGTATTCATATTGTATTCAGTGTGATCAAAATCCAATTTCTTAAAAAAGTTTGACGTTTTCTTTGCTTTTGTTCATTTATTCGCTATTTATTATTAGTATTGGAGTGTACAAAGCTAATATGTTTAAATGCAGAATTTAGCGTTATCAGCGTTAGCAGGGAACTATTTTTGGGCGATTTTAGGTAGTTATTAGGTCGGTATTTTTCAGCTGAACGGATAGTTGAAATGCCGTAAAGTAAATATGGTGGCGGTAAACCGCACACCACCACCCTCCCGCACATCCCCCTCCCCCCACCCACCCCCCTAATGGCTTATTTAGAGCAATGTAAGAATACGTACTCTCTGACATGTGCATTTAACGAAGACTGTAATCAGCCTGAACATCCGCGCAGTCTGATCTGAAGACAATTTGCATTTTTTGCTGAGCAAACTGCGCTCCATGAAGAATCAAATCAGACTCACGAATGCGCAGGTTCATCTTCGCTTGGCGCACATGTCTTAAGGTATATTTCCCGACGTTGCGGTTCATAGATTTGCTTGCGTAATAACAGCTCATCATGGCTATCTCGCTTTGATTTACGCCTCCTTTTTGCAAAAGCTTACCGCCATTATCTCTGACAATCTAAGAGTTAACGAGATTGGTTCACAGACTAATTAAAAAAAAGATGACTGCGACAAGAGTTTCACTAGATATATGGATTATTAAAATAAAACACATGAGTTAGATAGTTCATTTTGCAGGAAAAAATAGATCGTGTAACGCGATATAATAAGCTCATGTAGTTTTCTCATATTTTGTATCAGGAATGTGCATTAAAAATGTATCTGACAGCTGATGACGTCAATAGATTTCAAATCATGCTAAAACGTTATTTCCAAGCATAAACGGGCAGTGAAGGCAAAGATCAGAAGAGTGTCATTTCGGTAGGCTTAAATGGATTACTAGAATCATGGTATCGACGCAGTAATCCATTTAAGCCTACCGTCCCATAAATGGGACATTGACAAGCAGTGTAGACCCTGATCAGAGTCTACAATGTTTGCATTAAGTACAGGAATATATATAAAACACAGTGATAAAAAATGTAGACATCCCTTATAATGGAAATGGACTTGTCCAAAGAACTGAGATAGACGAGTCTACTCGGCATAAGTGTGTTAATCATTGTATCGTCGCAACGACTGACGAAATCACCCGTCAGTCTGAGCTTCTTCACTGATCAGTTTGAATGTTTGCGCTTCGCATGTGCTTCATAAGACACTTTTTCGTAGCAAGTGCTCAAAATCAAAAAGCATACAGATAATAGTTATTTTTCTGCATTATTCCAGAAAGGACCTAAAGTATAGACTGACTTTCGCTATGAAAATTCCGAAGAATAGTGAACAGAAAAATCTCAAAACTAACGTATAGGGGTCTTCGATGTTCACATTTTGATGACAAAGATGACACTTGCTCTGCTGTGCACCTAAAATACTATTTTGTCTCTATTTTCAGTGTTCGAAGTCCGTTCTTCCAGGATTAAATATGTTGTGCCGAGGAACCATACCATTAAATTCAACTTTTACCTGGTGAATAAGACAAATACTTTAAATTGAAAACACACGTTGTTTACGTATGACTATCTAACTTACTTGCCAAGCTAAATTCTGAGTAACAGGTAAATCGATCTTGTTACGAAACGACAAAATGGGATGTGCGACGTCACAAGACCTTATGAATAAAAATTCTGTTTCTTCAAAAGAAGAGAAAAGGATATTCTATGACAGATTCCGAGAACCCGATATTATAATTCCTGAATCAGAAAAGGCTATCATTAAAGCGCAATGGCCGTTATTGTCTAAGGACGTTAAAGGCAATGGTTCCGCTGTGTTTATGAAAATTTTCAAGCAGTACCCAGAAATCAAAAACTTGTTCCGGTGTAACGGAGTTGATGATATGCAGCTTCCGGAAAATGCTGAGTTCAAAGCACACGCGATACGATTTATGCAAGCAGTTGGGACGGCGGTTGACAGCATTGATGACCTTGACACTTCAATGTCAAGGACTCTTCTCTCGCTCGGCAAACAACACGTTAATTTTACAGGTTTCAAACCGATTTATTTCGAGGCGTTTTACGACGCAATTTCAACTGTTTGGAAAGATGTGCTAGGATCTGATTATACCGTGCAAAGTGCAGACGCTTGGAGTCATGTTTTGGTCTTTATTATGGAAACATTAAAGAAGGGATATCATTTAGCATCTTTGGAAGCAGTGACTGCAAATGTTTTGGCCAAGGTTAGTGAAACAGAAAGTCAGTTTTACAGCAGAAAGGCGAACTTGGAATAACGAGCCAATATAGACACAGCCAAACTTGGACTATCAGCGATTCCTTTAACGCTTAGCATTCTGGGTAAAATTTTCAGCAGTCGACATATTAATGTTTGCGTTACATGGATTATTTTTTACTCTCTCGAGACAAGCCAAAAAAAGGTTGTTCAAATAAATAACAAAATACTAAGCTCCTAAATATCAAGTGTACTGCAGCGTTATTTGGCTTTATAAGCGCTATTTGAACAACCTTTTTTGGGCTGTCTCGGTAGCGCGATTGGTAAAGACGTCGGACGTTGCAGCCGTAGCCGATTTGGCCAGAGCTTGCATGGCGTAGGTTCGACCACAGGCAAAAGCACTTAGAAAATTTTCAGAGGATTATTTCTCCGTTATGGATGGAAAAAGACGAGAGTCGCTGCCATGATTCGAGAGAGTAAACAATAATCCATGTAACGCAAATAAATAACAAAATACTGCGCTCCTAAATATCAAGTGTACTGCAGCGCCAGTTGGCTTTATAAGCGCTATTTGAACAACCGTGTTTTGGGGTTGTCTCGGTAGCGAAATTGGTAAAGACCCCGGACGCTGCAGTGATATGCGCCGTAGCCGCATTGGTCAGAGCTTGCATTGTGTGGGTTCGACCACAGGCAAAAGCACTTAGACATATTAATGTTTTTTGTTGTTGTTATTGTTTTCTTTCCAGAACCAAACAGCAAGTTTTGACATTTCATGCAACTTGCTTCCAATGGAGACAATTCGCCTGAAATGTCAAATCTTGCTTTTCCAAAATCCTGTTTCTGGGAAAAAAGCAATAAAAGGTAAACAATATCACCAACTTGTCTGCTGAATTTGTGCAGACGGTGGTAAATATTAAGCTCCACATTCCATATTTTACCTCTTCGCAGTAGAGGTCTGTTTCGCCCGCGTGCTGAAATTTTATATATGGATGTTGTAAGCTAGCTGCTGTGACTTTTAATGCCCATGGTTCTAACACACCCTGTTAAACATATACGCCGGTCGTAACGCATCATAAACGGTATTTTTCGAAGAATTTTCACCACGACAGGTAAGAAAATACCTTCGTTTTGAAGTCTGATGGCGCTTTGCAACACAAAACATAGCGCAGTTGGTGGAGAATAAACCACGTTTCTAAATATATATGAATTTTGCTATAATTGTTTGAGTGTTTCTCAAACATTCAAACAGAAGTTAAGAAGTATGTTCAGCCATTACACCCGTTCCCATGACGGTTCGTACATTTCAAACTATGTCAAAATAATGAACGTGTGCGATATTTTTCGAGCATTATTAAACTCTTTATTTGATAAGTTAATCGAATTTAGTGAAAATATAATGTAAACATGTTAAAATAGAAGCCGAAATTTATAATAACACCGGATAAAATGGTGCTGTTTTGCTTTTGGTGTATGTCCAAATAAAGCTGAAAGAATGCAATTTGCTCATTCTGAAGGCTAATTATGGTACATATATTGAGCTAATTCTTGTTGCATAATGCGCATACTTTTTACTTATGCATAACCAATAATGATGCCAAGAAAGTAGCAACTTTGAAAATCCTAGAGTGAAAAGTTGGTGACAAGTCTTCTGACACTCGAGCTGATCGATCTCGTGTCATTTCGTGTTAAGATGAAAGTTTTTTTTTTTTTTTTTTTTTTTTTTTTTTTCCGAATGCATACTTACGTGCGCCGGCTGCGAATTTCTTTAACGTATACTTGTCCTCAAGTAGAAACAATGCTAGCAGTTGCAAAGTAAGTGTTTTTTTCAACATCTGAATAACATCAAATAACTGAAATTAAAACTGAAACAAGTGATATAAAGCTTACTTAGAATTTACTAAGTTCCGTCTTCAAAAACTGAATAGAAAATTCCACAGTTTCAAATTCCTTTCTGAATATCAAGTTAACAACGGATAAAATGTTCATCTCGTGTGACTATTTCAGGCTTTTTTCCAAACAAGTTTGCTGTCAGTGAATATATTCTTTGACAGCGGAGTCTGAAAAAAGCAATCGACACATTAAATGACTGAAAACTGCCTAGTGGGCCAGGCTAGCTAGCTTTTATGGCCAAAATCTACAGATTAAAAATGACTTCTTCGTAGGCCGCAGCTGATGCATCTGTTAAGATACTCGATGTGGCTTTTCAACGCCTAAGCAGCATGCACAAGCACAAGTCGAATCATATACAGTCGGCTCTCGTTATCTCGAATTCCAAGGGACTCTCCGAAAAACTTCGAGATATCCGTACCTCGAAATATCAGAGTTGCAATAGTGGGGAAAACAAAAAATCGAACAACATTTAACAAATCAATATGTAATTTGACTACTGAAGTTAGAGACATATTGAAAATATTGTGGAAAAGAGGAGAAATTGCTCCTTCCCGTCTTTCCCACAATATTTTGTTACCTGTTTTTAGACTTTTAGATTAAACAGGGACCAGAATTTCACTTCGAGATAAGCGGTTATTCGAGATAAGCGAGTTCGAGATAACGAGAGTCGACTGTGCCAATCATATGCGTGAGCCTGGTTTTTTTTAATGTGTTCATTCTATTTAATCAAATGTCACAGTCATTTTAGTCCAACAAAATAGTTTCTGTGTGTTAAATGGGCTTCTCTGCCATCTACAGGTTTTTATCTCGCTCTGTCAAATAGAAATACATCCAGACTGTTTGTACAAAATAGTGAATTGAATTTGCTGAAAAGAGTTCTCTTTAAAGTATAAAGTTGGCCCGTTGTCTAGAACATACATGTATGATGCGGTTGTAAAGAACATACACAGTCTGTGTCTGAAGCCAAATGAAGAAGATAAAAAAAATAAAAATCATTCGCAAAGGGCCAACTTTATACTTGAAAGAGAACTTAATCTCACATGGTTGAATCTCTTAGTGGGATTACTTCCATTTTGCTTGTGGGCGTTCTTTAGCAGCTTCAATTCACTGCTTTGTAACAACAACCTTGATGTATTTCTGTTTTACAGAGCGAGATAAAAAAAACAAACAAAAATAAAAAACTATAGATGACTGAGAAGCCCATTTAACACACCGAAACTATTTAATGACGATGGCGTTTGACTAAATAGGATCAACATATTACAAGAAACCAGGCTAACGACGGATTGCAGTTTCGCATATCATTACGAAAACACGTCTATTCAAATGTATTGAAAATTTTACACCAAAAAAGGAAAATTTTCAGATGAAAAAATCTGATATTTTTCATATTCCTGCTCAAAATATAGATTGTGAGTACTCGTTAGAACCGCCTTGGCGAGGCGGTTCTAACGAGTACCCACAATCTATGTTTTTTTAGCAAAATAAGAAAAATAATGTATACCCCTGTAAACCCCAGGTTTACTATATAAAAGTGGGGTTTAAGGGGGTCAAAATTATATAGGCGTGTTTTCGTGATGGATTCGCATATGAATTGACTTGTTTCTCTTACCCTTTTTTGTGCTTGTGCACGCTGCTTAGGAGTTGACAACCCACATCAAGTATCTTAATAGATGCATTAGCTGCGACCTACGAAGAAAATCATTTTGGGGGCGGTATACCGCATTTTAACTATCAGTTCATCTGAAAGATACCCGACCTAATAACTTCCTAAAATCGCCCCCAAAATAGTTCCCTGATAATGTTGATAACGCCAAATTCTGCAAATAAACACTTTAGCTTAATACACTCCGATGCTTATAAATAGCGAATAAAAAACAAAAGCAAAGGAAACGTCAATTTTTTTTAAGAAATCTGATTTTGATCATATTGTGTACAATATCGGCGGACAAATATAATTACTCCAGTTTGCCAGTAAAGCAAACCAATTCTACAGCTTTGTCTAACAAGCAGAGGTGATTTTGAACTATTCTGCGTGTTTTCTGTTCTTTCTACTTATCTAGTGCCTTAGTAAAAGTTGAGCGAGAGGTATAGCTCGAATTGACCAATTTGACCTATATTTCTCGGTACGGTATATAGTAAATTATAAGTAAACTTTATATCAGTTGTTTCAGTTTTAATTTCAGTTATTTGATTTTATTCAGATGTTGAAAAAACACTTACTTTGTAACTGCTAGGATTGAAAGTTTCTGCTTGAGGAACAGAATTCGTAAAAGAAATTCGCAGTCGGCACTTGTAAGTATCCATACACAGAAGAACTTTTCATCTTATCACGAACTGACACGGAATCGTTCGGTTCGCGTGTCAGAAGACTTGATACCAACTTTTGACTCTGGTATTCTCAAAGTTGCTACTTTTTTGGCATCAGTATTGGTTATGCGTAAGTAAAAGGTATGCGCATTGTGCAACAAGACGTAGATCAATATATGTACCATAATTAGATTCAGAATGAGCAAATTGCATTCTTTCAGCTTTTTTGAACATACACCAAAAGCAAAAGAGTATCATTTTATCCGACGTTATTATAATTTTTCGGCTAAAATTCTATTTTAACATGTTTACACGATATATTTTATTGCATTCGATTAAATTATCATTATTTTGACATAGTTTGAAATGTACGTACCGTCATGGGAACGGATGTAATGGTCGAACATATTTCTCAACTTCTTTTTGTATGTTTGAGAGACACTCAACAAACTATGGCAACATTCTTATATATTTAGAAAACGTGGTTTATTCTTCACCACCTGTGCTATAATTTGTGTTGCAAAGCGCCGTCAGACTTCAAAACGAAGATATTTTCTTACCTGTCGTGGTGTAAATCCTTCGAAAAATACCGTTTATGATGCGTTACGACCGTACGGCCGGCGTATATGTTTAACAGCATGTAACAATTATTTTACTTCTGTGACATTTTAACCATCACGAAAACACGCCTATATAATTTTGACCCCCTTAAACCCTACTTTTATATAGTAAAACTTGGGTTTACAGGGGTAAACATTATTTTTCTTATTTCTGCTCAAAAACATAGATTGTGGGTACTCGTTAGAACCGCCTCGCTGAGGCGGTTCTAACGAGTACCCACAATCTATGTTTTGAGCAGAAATATAAAAAATATCAGAGTTTTTTTTATCTGAAAATTTTCTGTTTTTGGAGGTGAAATTTTCTATACAGTTGAATAGGCGTGTTTTCGTAATGATTATTTGTCCAAGAGTCAGCACCAGCTGTTGAGCCTTTAACAGGCTGGATTCCAACAACAGCAATAGTAGCATACAACCTATAACCCAGTCAGCATTCTACGTAAATCTATATCGGGCCGTCATTGGCCCGTCAGGGTAGCTGACGGGCCGATGACGGCCCGATGTAGATTTACGTAGAATGCTAGCTGGGAAAGTACTTTTCATAGGAATGGCTGCGTTTCTTTTGCTTCGCCGGTCGTCGGCCGGTAGTGATCCGTAATCGGCGAAGTACTCGATTGATTTGGATCACGTGACGGCGAAACGGCGAGTACGTTTTATTGGAACTTCTCGCGTGACCGGGCTTATCCAGTAGGCGAAATACCGGCGTGCACCAAGCTCGCCGAATTTTCACCAAGGCGTGGAATCGGCGGAGCGGAGAAACAAATATGGCCTGGTAAATTTCTGAAGTTTATTTTCAGCGTTTTGTTTAAATCCTGACTATATATTTAGTAAAAAGTACCGCCCAAATAATCATTACAGCTCAGTCATATTAGTGACCAATCTTACGCTTTGAAGCAGCTGATTGAAACTATTTAGATGTTGTTTTGTTTTTTGTCCAAACAAGAAATAGCTTTTTTAAAAAACGAGATGTCTGGGAATCAGATCAGTGGTTTCTGCAAATTTGTCAAAGTTAGTTTCACCTAAGCTGTTTTAGTATAAATGAGCTCTGCTGTGCGATTTCCAACCTCTTCTGCGCTGAGCAAAATTGCAGCAGACGACATTTTGATTTTTAGCATCACATGAAATGTCAGCCTGATTGTCTCAAAAGAAAACCCAAAACAAGACATAAATCAAAATGTCGTCTGCTGCAATTTTAGAAGGGGTTGGAAATCGCACATCAGAGGTCAAATGCAGCAAAATAATCGCAAAATTTTGCTGGCACTATATGTCCGTTTGGAGTATAGTGAGGGTATTAAGATTTTTCCAGCCCTGGACACAGAGCCGTGTGCTTTGTTTTGTTTTACTCTATTATACACGGCTTCCATGCCCCCATGTAAAATGGTATTTACACGGCAGTCGTTTATCACGAAAAACACGGTTATAAACACTGCTGCCATGCCCCAAAATAATATTATTTACACGACACACATTTCTCTCTATTCGCCGGTGGCACCCTTTCACTCGAACACGAAGTTTAGCCGGTCATGTGATCGGCGTAAGCCGGTAAACAAATGGTTCGCGTATAGGAGGCGCATGCGAGGCATCGGCGTACGCCGTTTCGTAGCAAAAACGAACGCAGCTATTCTGCACGATATTTTAAAAAAAATCGATCAATAAATGTTACGTCCTTCCTTGTTTTCTCTAGATATTCGAACGACGTGCCTGAGCGTAGAACGGTGCTTCTACTCGGCGTCTACATTTTGCTTTAAATCCAGGGACCAGTTGTTCAAACCTAACGATGTCGTTGGTTAACGATTTGTAAAAATTTTAATTGAGTGATACGCAAATATGCTGATTTTTTTTTTTGCTGAAAAAATGTGAGTAGCTTTTGCAGCTACTCACATTTTTTCAGCAAAAAATATCAAAATATTGTGTATTGAATCCGCTAAAACAGTTAACGAAATGACCCTTAACGAGCTCGTTAAGTTAACGACGCTTTGAACAACTGGGCCCAGCAGTTTTTGACACATCATTAGGTGGAGTTGTTCAAAGTTCAGGACAATATGAGCCGTGCCATGCGAAAGCATGTATTCGGGCACATGCGGACAGCAAAGGCCCAGATCAGCCTGCGCATCCGCGCAGTCTGATTAGGACCTTCGCTGTCCTCTAACAGAATCATTGGACACTATATAATGTATCAATGGAGAGGTAATGCCGAGTTGAGACTTTACGCATGCGCGGGATTAATCAGAATCTGTGTATTTTAGGCATGTTCGAAGACACCTTTTCGCTTGGTGCAGCCCATATAGTAAGGCATTAAGTGTTCGAATACTTAGATTAAACACGGTAATTTCTAGGAAATTAAATTATGACAGATACGTCATTTATCGTCTACTGATTTCATTTCAGTGTCCAAAAGTCCAGTCAGGCGCTTCGTTTATTCATTTTTTAAATAGATGCATTCAATATAAAATTATTTGGCAGTTTCCTCATTCAAAGTACAATGTGGTGTCATGACCACATAACTTCAATTGATAAATTACTTTGTCAATTTTGACAACTCAGAATGTAATTTTGGCATATCCTTATATTCATAAGACATAAGTTTGCAAACTTCTGGTATGAAAGACTTTTGCTATTACCGTTGTGCCTGTGCAAAACTAGTTTTTATTGTACTCATGGCATTCCAAATAGATGAGTAATAATATTTTCCATTGTAAAACGGATGTAAATTGTGTAGAAGTCGATATGATTGATAGATTAATAGTTTCGAAGCAGGATTTCTTCAAGTTCTAAAAGTAGTTAAAATGATATATATGTTTTGTAAGTACATACACTCATTACGAAAACATAGATTGTGGGTACTCGTTACAAATCAGAAAAATAATGTACACCCCTATAAATCCTTGTTTTACTATATAAAAGTTGGGTTTAAGGGGGTCAACATTATATAGGCATGTTTTCGTGATGTTGTCAGTTGTTACGGAAATATTTCAGCCAGTAAAACGCAAAACCAGATTCAAAAGCTCTTTAGGCAATGCCGAAAGGACAGTAAGTGTTACTGAAGATAAAATGTATACGCACAGCCTGATCATGGCTCTCATCGTCCTCTTACGTTACCATTGGATTCTAAAGGTTATATTGGCGAAAAGCGAAGGCTCTAATCTAATTGCTTGCATGCTCAGATGGTCTGAGCCTTCGCCGTTCACATATGACGTAAAAGCCCTTTTCTAATGCATGTACTCATTTGTTTCATTTTCTTGTTTTCCTTTAAGTAGAATGAATCCAGTTTCCAAGAAAATGTATCTGACATGGAAATATCAACATCTCTTCTCTTTCCGGGGTGGCTACTCTAATGGAACAGACATAGCTCCTAGAGGGAGCATTTTTAGCTCACCTGAGCCGAAGTCTCAAGATGAGCTATTGTGCTCACTTGCCGTCCGTCGTCCGTACACATCTTTGAATGACTTATCCTCTGAAACCCCTTAGCCAGTTTTCTTCAAATTTTGCATGGAGCCTTCTGTTAATATGGGATTGAAAATTTTCTCAAACGGTCACGGTCAATAAATTAAGATGGCCGCCATGCCAATATATGGTAAAAGCACTTAAAAATCTTCTTCTCCAGAACCAAGAAAGCTTTGAGGCTGAAACTCGGTATATAGCATCGGGGACTCAAGGTCTACCAAGTTTGTTCAAATAATGATCGTATATTGACCTTTGATCTTTTTACGGCAAGGTCAAATTTGCGTCCCCATGCATTTGTAACGGGAAAATTGAAGTCATTTTCTCAAAATGCATTAAAGACTAATGGCTGAAACTCACAATGTATGATTAAATTATTAAAACTTTTTAGTTACAATCAAATATGTTCCCTGGAGATTATCTGTCATTGTCCCTGAGCTATATGCATGTATAAAATTGTGCAATTTTCAATGTCTTCTTTTCTAAAACCGCTTTAGCAATTTTCACCAGATTTCAAATGGGGCCTTCTTTCGAAAGGTTATTGACAATTTGTTCGAATGGTTCCACGCCATTGAACAAGATGGCCACAATGCCAATATATGGTAAAAACACTAAAAATCTTCTTCTCTAGAACTAAGACAGTTTTCAGGCTGAGTCTTGGTATATAGCACTGGTCTACCATGTTTGTTCAAATAATGATGGTATATTGACCTTTGACCCTTTTACGGCAAGGTCAAATTTGCGTCCCCATGCATTTGTAACGGGAAAAATTGAAAAGTCATTTTCTCAAAATGTATTAAAGACTAATGGCTGAAACTAACAATGTATGATTAAATTATTAAAACTTTTTAGTTACAATCAAAATTTGTTCCGTAGGGATTATCTGCCCTTGCCCCTGAGCTATATACATGTATAAGATTATGTAATTTTCAATGTCTTCTTCTCTAAAACCGCTTTAGCAATTTTCACCAGATTTCACATGGGGCCTTCTGTCGAAAGGTAATTGATAATTAATTAGAATGGTTCCGCGCCATTGAACAAGATGGCCACCATGCCCATATATGGTAAAAACATTTAAAAATGTTCTTCTCCAGAACTAAGAAAGCTTTCAGGCTGAGTCTTGATATATAGCACTGGTAACTCAAGGTCTACCTTGTTTGTTCAAATGATGGTAGTAGGTTGACCTTTGATCCTTTTACGGCAAGATCATGTTTGCGCCCCCATACATTTGTATTGAGAAAATGTCGAAAATTCATTTTCTCTATAGGTATTAAAGAATAATGGCTGAAACTTACAATGTATGATTAAAGTAGTAAAACTTTTTAATTACAATCAAAATTTTGTACCATGGGAGTTATCTGCTCTTACCCCGGGCTTTATACATGTGTAAATTTATGTAATGTTTAATGTCTTCTCCTCTGTGACCGCTTGAGCAATTGTCAACAGATTTCACATGGGGCCTTCCGTCGAAAAGATATTGATAATTTATTCGAAAGGTTCCACGCAATTGAACAAGATGACCACCATGCCCATATATGGTAAAAACACTTAAAAATCTTCTTTTCCGGAACCAAGAAAGCTTAAAGGCTGAGTCTTGGTATATAATATTGGGAACTCAAGGTAAACCAAATTTGTTCAAATGATGGTCGTAGGTTGACCTTTAACACTTTTTACGGCAAGGACAAATTTGCGCCCCATATATTTGAATGGGGAAAATGTTGAAAAATTGTTTTCTCAATGTGCATTAAAGACTAATGGCTGAAACTTACAACATAAGATTAAAGAAAAACAAACTAAATTTATTTTTTAATTTTTATTTTTATTTTTTATTTTATTTTATTTTATTTATTTATTGCGGGGGTTATATGCCCCTGCCCCTGGGCTATGTACAGGTATGAAATCGTGAAATCTTTTAACGTCTTCTTCTCTGAAACCGCTTGAACGGTTTTCACTAGATCTCAAATGGGGCCTTCTGTCGAAAGGATGTTGACAATTTGTTCAAATGGTTCCGCGGCATTGAACAAGATGGCTGCTATGCTCATATATGGTAAAACATTAAAAATCTTTTTCTCCAGCTTTGAGGCTGAATCTTCGTATACAGCATTGGGGTCTCAAAGTCTACTAAGTTTGTTCAAATGATGATATTAGGATGACCTTTGACATTTTTACGGTATGGTCAAATTTGTGTCCTAGTTGTTGTGGCAATACTGGATGCCATTTGCAGATATGCGATTGCAGTTTTTATCAGGTGAGAGAATCGTGGCCTATGGGCCTCTTGTTTTTTTGGGGGTTTTTTTTGTTGTTATTGATCGAATATTTTCAATCAAACCAAAGTATAAATACACTAAATTTTCCTTGAGGTTTTTTTCTTTGTGATTATCATTGACCAATGAAATCAAACCGCGCCGCGTTAGTACGAAATCCAGTTAACGAATATTCATAGCCCGCTATTCTTGGCATTGTAACGTCAAAATGCCGTGTAAAGAGGGTTATCTGTAAGACCTGGACTGGGATATTGACTTACAGTTAAGACCCTGATTTGATGCACAATGCGGCGTCTGATCAGAGTCTTCGCTGTTTGCTTAAATTACAGGTAGTTATTCGTCAAATAAAACAGTCTTAATTCCCCGTTCAGGACCATTTTCCCAGCCTACACTCAGAGATTATCGACCCAGCAGTGCTGTCAGTGTTTTGATTCTAGTAGATACGCTTGGTAGAGCTTCTGCCATTTTTGTACAGGGAACTTGACATCACGAAAACACGCCTACATAGTTTTGACCCTTTAAACCCAACTTTTTTACAGTAAAACTGGGGTTTACAAGGTATACATTAAATTTCTTACTTCTGCTCAAAAACATACATTGTGGGTACTCGTTAGAATTGCCTCGCCGAGGCGGTTCTAACAAATACCCACAATCTATGTTTTGAGCAGAAATTTGAAAAAAAAAACAGAATTTTTCTGAAAGTTTTCATTTTTTGGTGGTAAAATTCTCAATATGTTTGAATAGGTGTGTTTTTGTGAGGAATTAATTATTTCCTGTTTGCTTCCCTGCATATAACTCCCCTTCAGAATAGGGGACAACTTCAGGAGGAAAGAATTAGTTCCCAAAACAGCAAACTCATCATTTTCATAGTATACCTTTTTCAGAAGGGAGACAGAACGATTTTGATAGATTTGCCTCCCTTAAAGTTTATCAGTTCCCCCTAAATACTGGTTAGGTAGTTTTCTGCAATGATATGTCTACAAAGGAGTACGCCACTGCGTAAGGAAACATATGTTCTAACATGTGCTCCCAACGAAGATTCAAATCAGCCTGCGCATCCGCATACTCTAGTCACAGTCTTCGTTCGCCGCTTGAAGAAACTTAACCACGAAAACATGCCTATATAAATTTGACCCCCTTAAACCCCATCTTTATATAGTAAAACTGGGGTTTCAAGGGGTATACATTATTTTACTTATTTCTGCTAAAAAACATAGATTGTGGGTACTCGTTAGAACCGCCTCGTCGAGGCGGTTCTAACGAGCACTCACATTCTATGTTTAGAGCAGAAATATGAAAAATATTAGAATTTGTTATCTGTAAATTTTCAGTTTTTGGTGGTAAAATTTTCAGTATATTTGAATAGGCGTGTTTTCGTAATGAGAACTTTTGCATCTTTTGCTATGCAAAATCGCCCAGTTAGTATTCTGCGCGAATATGCAGGCTGATCTGAATCATCGCTGGGCGGACATGTCCGAAGGTATATTTTCGGACGTTGCGGATCTAACATTTTCTGAATTACAGTCGACTCTCGTTATCTCGAATTCCAAGGGACTCTCTGAAATACCTAGAGATATTCGTACCTCGACATATCAGATTTGCAGAACTGAGAAAACAAATAATTCGAACAACCACATTTAACAAATATATAATTATATAATTGGACTCTTGAAGTTAGAGATATATTGAAAATATTGTGGAAAAGAGGAGAAGGAGCAATTTCTCCTCTTTTACACAATATTTTTTACCTGTTATTAGATTTTCATGTTTAGGCAGGGACTAGATTTTCAATTTGAGATAAGCGGTTTTTCGAGATAAGCGAGGTCGAGATAACGAGAGTCCTTTATATACCGTAGTGTATGATTATCCGGTGATCAAAAGATGTGTTATTGTTTTTTTCTTCACATTCTGTACAGCTATGAATTGTGTGCAAAATATGTGTTTACTATATAGTGCCATGGTCATTATGTGACCAAAGGACATGTTTTCTTCTTCATATACCATAGAGCACAGCATGTGTCCAGAGGGATGAGTGCTCAGTAGGGAGCTAGCCGCGGATGTGTTTTTCTGCCGACAGTCCAAGACGCTTCTGTTGTACGTCGGTGGTTTCATACGTGGCGTTTGTTTTGTCTTTATGTTTTTTCTCATCTGTCTTTTCGATGCTTAGGGACGGCGGTGCTCCGGGATTGCGGGATTTCCTGGGTATCATTGGTATTTCGGCCTGAGGTCATTGGGCATTGAGGTAAATGTTTGTTTCGATGGGGACATCAGTTCATTACGAAAACACGCTTATTCAAATATATAGAAAATTTCACCTCCAAAAACTGAAACTTATCAGATAAAAAAACTCTGATATTTACATTGTATAATATTTCTGCTCAAAACATAGATTGTGGGTTCTCAATACCCACAATCTATGTTTGAGAGAGAAATGAGAAAAATAATGTAAACTCCGGTAAACCCCTGATTTACTATATAAAAGTGGAGCTTAAGGGGGTCAAAATTATATAGGTATGTTTTCGTGATGGATGGGGACATCAGTTCTTCACAGTTGTTATTTCAAACTTTTGGGTTTAGCTATTTACATTTAATCATGTGTATGCGTGCATTGCTCTCATAGGTCATTCCTTTCAGAATCTACTCGTATTTATCTTCACTACAGCTGCTGTAAGTGTCGCTAAACATCCTACGACACTTCACTGTAATATGTTATATTTAGCCTGGTTCTCTGTGATTATTTTGCAGCAATAATACAAAAATTAGGGAGTCTAATCCAGAAAGCTTCGACACGCCAGCCGTTGTCATTTGCGTGTATTTGCGGTTTGTTCTCAATGGCTGTTCCTTTACGAATATTTCATATTCATTACAGCTGGTGTTAGTGCCGTGTGGCGACCGTAAAATGGCTCCACGTACTTCAATATGTTGTAGTTAATATTTTCTGATTCTTTGGGATGATTGATTCTATTTTGGGAATTTTTAACATTTATATGATGGTCACTGTGTATGTATTCATTACTCTCAAGAACCATTCCTTTTAGATTTTTTGTTTTATTTTCACTACAGCTAGTGTTAGTGCCATGTGGCGGCAATAAAATGGCCCCCGTTACTTCAATATAGTCATATTTTCTGGACCTATACAATCACTGAGCCCATTTCGGGAAGTTTGAAGATTTATATGTTGGTCACTAAATGAGGCATAATTGAAAAGAAATTTTTGACACTGCTGCTGTTTAAGTTCATTTTTGTGTATCCATTGCTGTCAAAAGCCATTCCGCTTAGATATGTTTTTTTAAAAAAAAAAAAAACAGTTATCCACTAAGTGCGTTTCGTAATCAACAATACCAGTACACACAGAAGAGTTAAAATGTACACCAAACAAGATATTACACAAATTTTCGAGAAATGTATATGTAACAAAAGTTGTCAGTATGCATCCCTGCCGGCACATGACATTTATAAAATGTCACATTAACGTCGCTGCAACGCCATAACGCTGCATCGACGTATATGCAACATTGTCTCAGCGCTGCGTGCCCGCTCGGTGATGGGCACAGAGAAACGCACAAAACAGGTGACTATTATATAGTTTCGTTATATAGTTTTGTTTGACAGTACCAGACCAGTGAACTGATGTTTGAAAGAAAACACAAATATTTAAAAACTCTTCAACTAAATCCGGACCTATGCAAATAACAATTAAAATAGTTTTTATTGATTATACTTATTCGTATCTGAGGTCTATGCTGCAAAAAGCGTTGAACGACTTTCCATTGTAGCAGTTATCTACATAAAAACACAGCGTTCTATCTAATAGGCCCCTGCTGGATTGAAAACTAATTTTCGCCTAAATAAACTAAAGTAATATTCGACTAAATAAGACTTTCAAAGACTTAGTTACGATAAGCACCATGATACAAACTAAGACGAATTGCAACAGAGGAGACGCTTGGAAACGGTCCAAAGAAAGACCAATTACTCTGTGTTTGAACAATGTTTACTTTACTGATTCCCCTAAATTCTATGGATCTTCAGAGACAAGTTGAAAATATAAATTACGCTACCGAGAAAATACCACAATCACGAGGAACAACCTTCCCGAGGCACTGAAAGAAGAAATGATAAAAAAAACCACAAGACACTTCTATACCATTACAAAAACACGCCTATTCAAATAAATTGAAAAAAAAGTTACGAGTACAGCCAAAAAAGGCAAATTTTAAGATAAAAAAAACAAATCTGATATTTTTCATATTCCTGTTCAAAACATAGATTGTGGGTACACGTTAGAACCGCCTCGGGAGGCGGTTCTAACGGGTACCCATAATCTATTTTTTGCAAATTAAAAAAATAAATAACATATACTCCTGTAAACCCCAGTTTTACAATATAAAAGTGGGGTTTAAGGGGGTCAAAATTATATAGTCATGTTTTCATGATGCTGTTGCAATAACCAACATATAAACAAAGAAAAACTGCGACAGAGAAACTGCCTTGAAAATGTTAGCAGAAAAACCTACTAGGGAACATAAACATCAGTCGAAACGTCAATATGGCTATATGGTTTGATATTTCATTCTAATTGTCCTGTAATTTGAAAGAAATGTGAAAATATAAAGCAAATACCCAGGAACAGCAACAATCACAAATCACGAGGTACCCATTACGAAAACATGCCTATTCAAATATGTTGAAAATTTCTCTGCCAAAAATTAAAAGTTTTCAAATAAAAATTTTGATATTTTTTTTCAAATTTCTGCTCAAAACATAGGTTTTGGGTACTCGTTAGAACCGACTCGCCGAGGCGGTTTTAAGGAGTACCCACAGTCTATGGTTTTGAGCAGAAATAAGAAAAATAATGTACCCCCCTGTAAACCTAGTGTGACTACATAAAAGTGGAGTTTAAGGGGGTCAAAATTATATAGATATGTTTTCGTGACGTAGATAAATGACAAACGGTGACTGTGATCAGACATCGCATTCTGCAGCTCTACACATTTTGCTCTGAAAGTATTGGAGACTAAAATAACAAATAAGATGTCGTTGATTAAAACGCATTCTCGACAGCTAAATAAATCACATTCAATATCTGTAGGCAAACAATGACAAATAACGTGTCATTGGTTCTCGAAAATACATTTAACACATTATGCATAAGATGTCGATTTTTAGGAACGGAGCTCGTCAGTTATTTTGTTTGAACAGTAGCAGTAGTAATAGTTGTTGTTGTTGTTGTTGTAGAAGTAGCAGTAGTAGTAGTACTTGTTGTTGTTGTTGTCGTCGTTGTTGTTGTTGCTGCTGCTGTTGTTGTTGCTGTACACAAATAGAAATTGTGTACAAAAGTTCAAGACTCCTTATTAAAGCCCACCCTGGGAAACGGTGAAACTTAGGCCTGCAGTGTGGTGCACCTTATGACTTCATCCCGCTATACCACTGCAATGCCGCAACCGAACTGAACAAGCTACAAGATTCCACAGAACACTATAAATAGATTCAAAAAAGAATGAATCTTGAGAGCAATGAACACACTCAAAAAAAATAAAAGCAGCTGCAGTATCGCGTTTTATGGACAGATTAGCTAGTTTCGGCCAATTAGGCCTTATCAGTGACCATAAACTTATATAGGTCATTTCCTGCACTGCAGCTATTAGCAGGTCATCAACTGCTCAAACAGGGAAGCATACTATTTACAAGAGTTAACTGTCGTTCTAACTATCAACGTATAGTACAGACCACTTATGGTGCCGGTTCTTTGATATGCTGCTGTTATTATTCGCTGTTCTGGTCCTGTGTGACTACTGAGTTCATACATTGCACGTGAAAATAGATTTATATATACGTAACGCGGTAAATGGATTAAGGGCATAAGGGATGTTGCACTATTTCATTATCCCTAACATATAGATTCAACCAAACCGAGAGTCAGCTTTTTATTTTGTTTTTGATTCTTAATTTCTATCCCCCACCCCCATCCCACCACTCCCGTCAGATTATTTTGTTACTCTTGTTTTAATTGCAACTTAACACTCTATTTTGTTAAGCCCGTCGGTATTTTTATCTTCTGATAGTTCCATGGCGGTTCCTCTGTTGCAGGTTTGTTTTGACGGGATCATTTCATTGCAACAGTGCTGCTTTGGTTTCATATCGTTGTTTTCATCTTTTCCCTTTTTGGTGCATTTGGAATGTTGTGCTTTATGACCGTGATCTTTCTTTAGTAGCTTGATTGTATAGGTTACTTAATAAAAAGAAATTATGATTCCTATGAAACACCAGTGTCTCTGAGGAACAGGTCCCAAGGAACCCAGAGACAAAAAAAAAGAGGAAAAGAATGGTTAAACACCACAATCAATGAGAAACAGCTTCCCAAGGAACCGAAAGACAAATGAAAAAAATGGGTGAAAACCAGTCAGTGAGGTACAGCCTCCTAAGGAACCGAAAACGGATTTGAATAATTCCGTTGACTTCTTTCCGAATCCCTATTTGTAAACTCTGTTTTGTAAAATGGTGCATTTATATGTAAATTGTATTTTGAGTTTATAAAATAAAATATGTTTAAACCAAGAAACCGAAAGACAAGAGGAAGAGAATGGTTGAAAGACCAAAGTCAATAAGGAACTGCTACACAAGGAACCGAAAGCAACGAGGAAGAGAATGGTTAAAAGAGCAGTCAAGGAAGAACTGCCTCCCAAGGAAGCGAAGAGAATGGTTGAGAGACCACAGTCAATAAGGAACTGCCTCCCAAGGAACGAAAGCAACGAGGAAGAGAATGGTTGAAAAACCACGGTTTATAAGGAACTGCCTCTCTAGGAACCGAGAAACACGAGGAAGTGAATGGCTGAAAGACCACAGTTATTAAGGAACTGTCTCCCTAGGAACCGAAAAGTATAAGAAAGAGAATGGTTGAAAGCTCACAGTAAATGAGGAAAGAAAATTTTGACACTGCTGCTGTTTAAGTTCGTTTTTGTGTATCCATTGCTGTCAAAAGCCATTCCGCTTGGATATTTAAAAAAAAAAAAAAAAAAAAAAAAAAAAAAACAGTTATCCTCCACTAAGTGCGTTTCGTAATCAACAATACCAGTATACACAGAAGAGTTAAAATGTACACCAAACAAGATATTACACAAATTTTCGAGAAATGTATATGTAACAAAAGTTGTCAGTATGCATCCCTGCCGGCACATGACATTTATAAAATGTCACATTAACGTCGCTGCAACGCCATAACGCTGCATCGACGTATATGCAACATTGTCTCAGCGCTGCGTGCCCGCTCAGTGATGGGCACAGAGAAACGCACAAAACAGGTGACTATTATATAGTTTCGTTATATAGTTTTGTTTGACAGTACCAGACCAGTGAACTGATGTTTGAAAGAAAACACAAATATTTAAAAACTCTTCAACTAAATCCGGGCCTATGCAAATAACAATAAAAATAGTTTTTATTGATTATACTTATTCGTATCTGAGGTCTATGCTACAAAAAGCGTTGAACGACTTTCCATTGTAGCAGTTATCTACATAAAAACACAGCGTTCTATCTAATAGGCCCCTGCTGGATTGAAAACTAATTTTCGCCTAAATAAACTAAAGTAATATTCGACTAAATAAGACTTTCAAAGACTTAGTTACGATAAGCACCATGATACAAACTAAGACGAATTGCAACAGAGGAGACGCTTGGAAACGGTCCAAAGAAAGACCAATTACTCTGTGTTTGAACAATGTTTACTTTACTGATTCCCTAAATTCTATGGATCTTCAGAGACAAGTTGAAAATATAAATTACGCTACCGAGAAAATACCACAATCACGAGGAACAACCTTCCCGAGGCACTGAAAGAAGAAATGACGAAGAAACCACAAGACACGTCAAAATTATATAGGCATGTTTTCATGATGCTGTTGCAATAACCAACATATAAACTAAGAAAAACTGCAACAGAGGAACTGCCTTGAAAATGTTAGCAGACAAAACTACTAGGGAACATAAACATCAGTCGAAACCTCAGTGTGGCTATATGGTTTGATATTTCATTCTAATTGTCCTGTAATTTGAAAGAAATGTGAAAATATAAAGCAAATACCCAGGAACAGCAACAATCACAAATCACGAGGTACCCATTACGAAAACATGCCTATTTAAATATGTTGAAAATTTCTCTGCCAAAAATTAAAAGTTTTCAAATAAAAATTCTGATATTTTTTTTCAAATTTCTGCTCAAAACATAGGTTTTGGGCACTCGTTAGAACCGACTCGCCAAGGCGGTTCTAAGGAGTACGCACAGTCTATGGTTTTGAGCAGAAATAAGAAAAATAATGTATACCCCTGTAAACCCAGTGTGACTACATAAAAGTGGAGTTTAAGGGGGTCAAAATTATATAGATATGTTTTCATGACGTAGACAAATGACAAACGGTGAGTGTGATCAGACATCGCGTTCTGCAGCTCTACACATTTTGTTCAGGCCCAGAATACTAAGGGCAAGTAGGGTATTGCTTGTGATGAAAAGAAGACGGAATGACGAACTAACAGGGACAAGACAAAGCCGGCATACAATAAGCGTTACATGTACAATAACTGACATACTAAAATAAGAACTGCTATTGAGGAAAAGATCATTTCGTATGCTGTGAGGAGCCGCCTTGGAATGGTTGGATTAAACGCTTTTACCAGTACTACACGACTGAAATATCGCCCTTAATTTTTAATGCAGCTCCAAAATATTTGTATCTGTTTCATCCATGTAGCATCCTCTGCTCTACTGAAAGTTCACCGTAAAACTTGATAATGTCTAGGAAATGTTTCACATATTCTATGACACCAATAATACCCCTATTATAGACGTTTAGCGGTTATTCAAGTCACTGACTTGACTATATGCCCTAGCTCAACAAATGAGCTCAAAAATATATACACCATAGTATGTAGCATGAGCGACGGCCTTATAAAAAAACAAATCTGCAACTTTCGTTTATAAAATGTTTTTTCTTCCTTCCCAAGTATTCTTCTTTTCTGAACGTATTTATCTTCACTACGGACTGTGTTAAATGTTAAGTGCTCTGCGGCGGCCAAACAACGTCTCATACTACTTCACTTAAGCGTATTTTATATGTTTCTGGTCCTTCTGCATCAAAGATTGCATTTGATGTTTTGTTGAAAACACAATGTTGCTTACCTTTTGGTTAGCAGGTGTAAGCTGTGTTGCATATTACATTACTGTTCAAGAGGGTCAGTAAAAAAGAGTCTACTATTATTGTTTATTTGATGTGTATATAACTTCCAAAGACATAGGCGTAGCACGCATTACGCACATTGCGCTTTGCGTAACACGTGTGATGTGCGTAAAAAGTATTTGCAAAAAGAGACATCAACTAACATAAAAAAAGCACTTCTTTACCATAGTGGCTGCTCTTAAAGGAAAAAATTTATCGCTTCCAAAATAGGAGCTTCTCTTAAAGGAAATAATATGCTCCCTCTGGGAACATATTCTCTGCTTTAAAGAAATAGCTAAAATGAGACCAAAAGTGGTACCACTCACTAATGATTTTAATGCCACTGCCTAGAAATTATGCAGGAGTTTTCAAAGGCATGTCATAGAGAGACGATTAGGGTTTCCCAGCAGTGGGTGTTAAAGAGGCCTTCTGAGGGATAATAATATCTTAGTGGGGATATTAGCAATGGATTAAATAGATATGCCAGTACAAATTCCCCTATTGGGCCTTTACCTATCGTTTTTTGACAGTATACTAGATTCTGTTGTGCCAAGTCTCTTATCAATGATATGACTAATGACTTAGGCACATCCTATTGTTAAGTCTTCAAGAGTAGCCTATATTTTGGAAGCAATACTACGGAGAATATTTCAAGATTTTTACTGACTGTGTGTAAAAATAATTCTGTCCAGGCTACGCCACTAAAAGACACCGTCTTTTCAGGTCTTATTTATGTTCATCACAGCTAGCATGTGTCTATTACAAGCAAGGGAATAAGAATGTTTTTTATGACAGTTTATACGGTATTTGGCCGGAGAGATTCAAGTCATTAAACATTACACACAAGTATCTCAGCTCTTAAAGCACAAATCGCGTGACATTTTGATTCTTTGTTTTATTTTTCAGTGAAAATGAGTCGACATTTTATGTGAATTGTCTGCTATGTCAGCGACTGAACCCCAAGATTTTTAGCAGGGTTGGGTTTGCATTCGATAATACTTTGATAATTGTATCTAAATTCAACACTGGTATCAACTAAAAACTTCAGGAGATATAGTTTTATTATTTCAATATCTGTTATCATACAACTATGAACAAAATCCACGGAGGATATATTTCTAAAATAATCATAATTTCATAATATATCTGTTAAAAAGACTAGAACATAAACCTAAACATGTGAAGATTCCGATGCCAACGCCTACGTCGGGTGTAGTGTAAAGCCCTATCTATTCTTTCCTAAAGGCAAGATAATGAAAATATTTGTACCTGAAAAACCGACATGCCATTCTTCTTCCAGACAAAATCGATTAAATGTAAGGCTTCATGACAAAGACAAGCTCTAAAAAGTCCTTTTATCGAATAATTCAAGGCGCATCCTGACAAAATATACCTAATGTCATATTTAAAATGCTAAGACTTTGATCAGCCTGCAAATAGTGAAAAAGAACTTAGTCATTCATTTTCAGACACAGCAAAGTCAGTAAAACTGTTGTGTATAAGGACAACGACCACCTTGACGCACCGAGCAACCAGTGATTGAATAAGACATTTGGCGTTGGTAACAGGTGGTCAGGGCATGATGATACAGCTGACGGTAACTTAATTAAAATACGAATAAACCTACCCATTGTCACTGCAAGTAATTGCTTGCTGCAAGTAATAGTTTTCACAAAAAGCTTGGTCTACGCTATGCATCCATTAACGTGCGTTCTCATTTCATTGCTAAAGGAATGGCAGGAAAAGGCAACATAAAATGTTTCATTTGTGTTTTATAAGGAAGTAAAACAATGAAAAAGGTACATGTTCCGTGAAAATGAAATACTAATATTTATGTAGTATATCATACAAGATATCACACAGTATGTTTTCATGATGTACTTATCATTTTTTTCTGAGGAGGCAACCGACAATAATATTCTGTGGAGTTTACACTTTACCTTATTTCAATGAATCTAAACATGATTTTTTTTTTCCATTTCCATTTAGTTACACTCACGTTAAGCAGTCAACTGAAAATAGCATTAGATCAGTCCACGTCCTTTGATAAAATGCTATAGTAGACTTTAACATTGTCTACGCACATGCATGCCAAGTATCTACGCCATTCACGTTAAGCAGTCATAGGAAGATTGGCTACCGCCATTTACGTTAATCAGTCAGTGACAAATCGCATTGTACCAGTCTATGAGCTTTCATAAACTGCTTCTAGAGCAATGGCCCATAGGCGTAGATATGTTTAAGCCATTAACTGATCGTTTAACTATCATCGTTTTACTAAATACAAGATCGGTTTATATTGCGGTCTGTCTCATTACGTTATGCATGAGGTATGGCGATTATGATTTCGAAAAGAACATTATTTAAGAGGACTGGATACATCTATTATATGTTTCGCCATTTATTACAAGAGAACCCACTTTTGCGAGTTCCTGTTTGCTTTCCTGCACATAAATCCGCGTCTGAAAAGGGGTCTATTCTAAACAAAAAATGCTCCCAAAGATATTTGTATTTCTTTCAAAAGTAAATCCCTTTTTTAGAATGGAGACAAAATATTTTTGAAAGGGTTATCTCCCTTTATCGTTGAATTCTGAAAGTATTGGAGACTAAAATAACAAATAAGATGTCGTTGATTAAAACGCATTCTCGACAGCTAAATAAATCACATTCAATATCTGTAGGCAAACAATGACAAATAACATGTCATTGGTTCTCGAAAATACATTTAACACATTATGCATAAGATGTCGACTTTTAGGAACGGAGCTCGTCAGTTATTTAGTTTGAACAGTAGCAGTAGTAATAGTTGTTGTTGTTGTTGTTGTAGAAGTAGCCGTAGGAGTAATACTTGTTGTTGTTGTTGTCGTCGTTGTTGTTGTTGCTGCTGCTGTTGTTGTTGCTGTACACAAATAGAAGTTGTGTACAACAGTTCAAGACTCCTTATTAAAGCCCACCCTGGGAAACAGTGAAACTTAGGCCTGCAGTGTGGTGCACCTTTTGGGTTCATCCCGCTATATCACTGCAATGCCGCAACCGAACTGAAAAAGCAACAAGATTCCACAGAACACTATAAATAGATTCAAAAAAGAATGAATCTTTAGAGCAATGAACACACTCAAAAAAAATAAAAGCAGCTGCAGTATCGCGTTTTATGGACAGATTAGCTAGTTTCGGCCAATTAGGCCTTATCAGTGACCATAAACTTATATAGGTCATTTCCTGCACTGCAGCTATTAGCAGAGGTCATCAACTGCTCAAACAGGGAAGCATACTATTTACAAGAGTTAACTATCGTTGTAACTATCAACGTATAGTACAGACCACTTATGGTGCCGGTTCTTTGATATGCTGCTGTTATTATTCGCTGTTCTGGTCCTGTGTGACTACTGAGTTCATACATTGCACGTGAAAATAGATCTATATATACGAAATGCGGTAAATGGATTGAGGGCATAAGGGATGTTGCACTATTTCATTATCCCTTACATATAGATTCAACCAAACCGAAAGTCAGCTATTTATTTTGTTTTTTATTCTTAATTTCTATCCCCCACCCCACCCCCATCCCACCACTCCCGTCAGATTATTTTGTTACTCTTGTTTTAATCGCAACTTAACACTCTATTTTGTTTAGCCTGTCGGTATTTTATCTGCTGATAGTTCCATGGCGGTTCCTCTGTTGCAGGTTTGTTTTGACGGGATCATTTCATTGCAACAGTGCTGCTTTGGTTTCATATCGTTGTTTTCATCTTTTCCCTTTTTGGTGCATTTGGAATGTTGTGCTTTATGACCGTGATCTTTCTTTAGTAGCTTGATTGTATAGGTTTCTTAATAAAAAGAAATTATGATTCCTATGAAACACCAGTGTCTCTGCGGAACAGGTCCCAAGGAACCCAGAGACAAAACAAGAGGAAAAGAATGGTTTAAGACCACAGTCAATGAGAAACAGCTTCCCAAGGAACCGAAAGACAGATGAAACAAATGGGTGAAAACCAGTTAGTGAGGTTCAGCCTCCTAAGGAACCGAAAACGGATCTGAATAATTCCGTTGACTTCTTTCCGAATCCCTATTTGTAAACTCTGTTTTGTAAAATGGTGCATTTATATGTAAATTGTATTTTGAGTTTATAAAATAAAATATATGTTTAAACCAAGGAGCCGAAAGACAAGAGGAAGAGAATGGTTGAGAGACTAAAGTCAATAAGGACCTGCTACACAAGGAACCGAAAGCAACGAGGAAGAGAATGGTCAAAAGAGCAGTCAAGGAAGAACTGCCTCCCAAGAAAGCGGAGAATGGTTGAGAGACCACAGTCATTAAGGAACTGCCTCCCAAGGAACGAAAGCAACGAGGAAGAGAATGGTTGAAAAACCACGGTTTATAAGGAACTGCCTCTCTAGGAACCGAGAAGCATGAGGAAGTGAATAGCTGAAAGACCACAGTTAATAAGGAACTGTCTCCCTAGGAACCGAAAAGTATAAGAAAGAGAATGGTTGAAAGATCACAGTAAGTGAGGAACAGCTTCCCAAAAAACTAAATACAAGAGGGAAAAATGGATATAAAACACAGTCAACGAGGAACAGCTTCCTAAGGAACCGAAAGACACGAGAAAAAGAATGGTTGAAAGGCCACAATCAATGAAGAAATGACTCCTAAGGAACTGAAAGACAAGAGGAAGAGAATTGTTGCGGAAATGCCTCCCAAGAAACTGGAAGACACGAGGAAGAGAATGGCTGAAAGACTACAGTCAATGAGGAACCAAAACACAGAAAGAGGATGGTTGAACGATAACAGCCAGTGAGGAAGCAAAAGATAACAGTAAGGGAATGGTTGAAAGATAACAGTCAATGAGGAACCAAAAAGCAACAGGAAGGGAATTGTTGAAAACAGTCAATGAGGAATAGCTTCCGAGATACCAGAGGAAGAAAATATGCTTGAAAGACCACATTCAGTGAGAAACAGCCTCCCAAGCCACCCAGAGATAAGAGAAAGAGAGTGGTTAAACTACCACAGTCAATGAAGAACAGCCTCCGAAGGAAGAGAAAGACAAGAGCAAAAGCCAGGTTGAAAGACCACTGTCGATGAGGAAGAGCATCCCAAGGAACTATCTAACAAAAGGAAAGAAGTTTAAGAACAAAATTCAACAAGCGAAGAAGGAATAGTAACAGAAGCAACGCTATTCAGCTATGTTAACACACTTTGTGGAATGTGTTTCTAAACCATCGCTCTAGATAAGATACTTTTTGCAACAATATTGCAATTATCCCAGCCCGCCTACAACGTTGAAACATCGTCGATACAAGGTTTATTCAACGTCTTGACGTATAGAGCATATGTTTTCATGGAGAAATAAGAAAAAACTGACAGTATGTATCTGAACTTCCCTCTTATCTAGAGCTTTGTAAGCCATAGCATTTCATTACAAAATATATATGAAGATTAGAAGCAATATTATTGCATAAAAAGCAGTGTCGCACGCCGTGTATAACAAAGCAATTCAGGCGCTGTTAATTCACAGCTACGCAACTTTTAATATGATCGTACGGGGGCCACAGATTTGCTGCCGTTACGAGATGTGTACTGCCCAGCCTTAGAACGAGCATAGTCCGTGGAAATTGCGTTTTTGAGACATCGGTGAAATGGCGAAACAAACTAGTGCAAGAAATAACGCGAAATGTAGCAAATATTTCCACTTTTTATGCAATAATAGCGATCGAACCTGGTTTTTCAATGCAATAACATTCGCCAGGTCCCTTGGGAGGTGTTGAAAACCGCAGCCTCCGGCCTCGGTTTTCAACACCTACCACGGGACCTGGCGAATGTTAATGCAAGAAAACCCATGTTTGATCCCTATATTGGGATATTGAGTACATTAAGACATGTTTATGCAATGCAAATATAAACTTACCAAACTGAAATATTCTGAAAATCCGCCTAACAATCTAGACTCTTGCATACCCTTAATTCTATTATATAATTTAGAAGACCATGGAATAATGGTCTTCAAAATGTAATATGGCGATACTCAGCAAAGGCTACAATCACGGAACACAGCTTTCCTAATGCACTCGAGAGTGTCTGTCACATTTCATATAAAATAAACCATTAAAATGTACGTAATTCGGTACAGATTGTAACATACCGGTCTTATTAGGCCAATAGACCCTAATCATGCTTCGATTCCATATTTTTAATTTATAGCATGCATTTGACATATTGATTTCCTTCTTATCAATCCTATGGAACAGGTTTTAAAGAGAAAATTTACATGAAATGTCAAACCTTATTTTCTGGAAAAAATAAGAAACATACCATGCCCAGAGAGGGGTAATGGTTAAATGAGACTGCTGACGCAAATCTTTCCTAGTCAGGTGAGTGTACGAGGGATGTTCGAAATGAATTGCTTATTTCTATCTGGAGACTTCAAATTTCAAGTTAGCCCAAAAGTACTCATTTCATGCCCTCGAAGTACTCCCCGTGGCTAGTGACAAAAATTTCAGCCGATGTATCCACTTCTTGAAGGCGTCACGGTACGCTGATTTGGGCACAGTAATAAGGTACTGATGAATGGCAGATCCAAGTGCCTGTCGGGACTGGTATTTCCGCCCAGCAAGGAATGCTTTCAATTTCGGAAACAAGAAATCACATGGGGCAAGGTCTGGGGAATACGGAGGGTGAGGCAAAACAGTTACTTTTTCTTTCTTCCAAAACGCCTTAACTATTGCGGAGGTATGAGCTGGGGCATTGTCATGTAGAAGACGGACATGTTTAAAACCAGTGACAGGGCGTCGTTTCTGATAATACTTTTTTCAGTTTCTTCAGTACTACGTCTTTGTAGTACTTTCCGGTGATGCTTTTGCCCTTTTTCACTGGCACTTTTATTGCGACTCCTTCACCAGAGAAGAAGATTGCATACAAAACCTTCTTTGTACTCAAAGAACGTTTGGCAATTATTGGGCGTTTGTTGTGTTTAGTGGCCCAGATCTTATTACTAACCTTTCTGACGGGCTCAAAATAATGGACCCAGATTTCATAACCTGTGACGACATTGGCAAACTGCTTTTTGTCATATTTTGGGAACATTTGAAGCAGCTTTTTGGCCACTTTAACCCGTTGCCTCTGTTGCTCGTCAGTCAACAGATGTGGCACCCATCTAGCAGAAATCTTTATGACTTTCAAATGCTTCTTCAAAATAAGGTGAACCGTTGAAAGTGATATGCCTTCCTTTCGTGCAATATCACGAACTGTAAATCTGGCATCTCCTTCAATGATTTCCTTTATTTTGGAAACGATTTCTTTACGAAATGCAGATTTTGGCCTACCTGATTTCGGGCATTTTTGATGGACTCTACACCAGACTCAAATTTCTTTTTCCACCGCCCAACTGTGTTATAAGACACACAAGAAGGTCTAAAAGCAGTAGAAATTTCAGTCATCAGCGTCTTCAAAGAACAACCAAGTTTTGAGCGAGCTTTGATGTAAGCCCGTATTTCATCTTTTTTGTCGACGCTTCTACCAACCATTTTTACTGCAGTGGTCAATGACTGCGTGTATTCAAATGGCAAATTTTATGTCTTACACTTAGTCTAACATGTACATTTATACACCATTGTGTAGATATTGAATAACCGTATACAGGTATGTATTGGTTTTTATAGTGCCCCACTTGGATATCGAGCTAGAGGACAATAAGCAATTCATTTCGAACATCCCTCGTAGTTTATAATTTAAAAATCTACCAAGTCTTTAATAACATAATTTTAATCAAACTTCTGAGTCTTCATAGTTATTTAACTTGGACCTAATTTCGTTAATGATCTGGTCAATCCCTACAATGTGGCAGTTTTCAGAATTGTTTCTGATGTTTTTGCCAATGGCGCGCCATAAGAAGACTTCCCAAATCCCGGACATACGCTTCTACCGACATTTCCTTCGTTCAAGCCTATGGGCATGGTGGGCGAAGCTTGCTTACCAAGTAATGCTTACTATTCGCGGACGCCTGATTAAACCATTTATTCTGGGGTCCATGTCTGTTGGTCTGAACATTTTGATTCGTCATTCGTTTACGGATTTATGAGTTTGGATTATGGCTTAGGTACCATGACCTCAACTACTACTGCGTATCAGAGGTACAATATTGTAGATTAGTATATAGCTATAAATATTGAATGATAAAATATGCGCGATAAAATCCGAGGACCACTCAAACGGATATCATTGCATATCAGCAAGCCTCTTGACATTGCACGCTTACTCGGATGCCATTAAATGTTACCTTTAGATGCCGTTTAATTTGATGATGTCTTAGTGCAATGTCGTCGCGCCAGAATTTATCACGCTTTTGTGCAGAATCTGAATTTTAGAAACTAAAATGCCTATTCTGAGGCCACAAACAACTATAAATGACGCAAAATAGTTATAACTATATAATAAAACGGTTTTTGCACTGATATTGGCAAGAGCCGACCACTATCAGTGCAATGGCCATATCGAATCTCGGTTAACTGTCAGTCATAACAGTTTTCTTTTCTGTTTTATTTGCGTACACCTGCTTAGATAAACATTTATTACAGCGTACTAATTATAGCCAACTAATTTTACTATAGTAAGGCAGCTGACACTGACTGATTAAAGGGAGTTCCTGGTTCCCAGTTGCACTACAACAAACAAAAACTTGAAGCCACAAGTCTCATTTGGCCGCATTAGGTCATATTTACACGTATAGTGGTCGATAATTAATTAATTGCATTCTTTTATCATTATGTAGAACAGTTGACTATCAAAAATAGATGAAAGTACAATCAAAGTGTAATAACGTGTATTTCTACATACTGTACTTACTCTAAATATTTGGAAATGTCAACCCCTAAACTATTTAACCCTTAAAATGTGGAAAAAAAGCTGCATGTGAAAATGTCGCCTGTTTATGTCGTTTGCTGCATCTTCTTGCAAACTTTTCAAAAATACTTTTTGCATACTGGCAAACACTGGGGACCCAGATCAGACTGCGAGCAATCTGATCTGGGTCCACACTGTTTGCAACAATGTCTTTTAAAGTAATCGGCTGAAGAAAAAGCAGACGACCGTTGTTGTGTTTGGCGTCTTAAGGGTTAATCTTAAATTTGAACAAGTCTGTTTTACTACTTGTTGACTTGTCTTAAACTCATTGATGAGTGGCAGTGTATAGCCTAATCAGATGATTTGCGGCATCCAATCTAGTTCTACACTGTGTGCCCAGGCCTGTATGCCTAAATTAATGGTAAGTGCGGTAAACTAAATATGTTTCTACCAGACCTGTTTTCAACAGACCGTTATACAGTAGATGACTGTCATTATTGATGACTTAAGTAGAACCTTAAGTTATCATGTCCCGACCATTATCATTATTGTCACTATTATCATTGTGATATTACTTTTGTAATTAATTAATGAATGGTTATAATTATCGAAGTTGTTGTTGTTGTTCTTCTTCATCATCATCTTCTTCTTGAATGATTGTATACCATCATGGTTATTGTGATGTTACTTATGTAATGAATGTTAGGTCAGTTGATGTGTTCCATACCATAAATATATGTTCCATTTCTGATTATCGGTTAAGGAAAAATATACTAAATCCTGAGGTTGAGGGGTGGACACAGGGGCTGGAGACACTCGAAAAACTTAACGCTGTTTTTACAAAGAAGACATCTTTTGTGATTACCCCATCGCTTCCTTGTACGCCAATCTGCTTCTAAAAAGGGTTTATCTCTAAATTGAAGGAATTTGCTTCCAGTGGGATCACTTTCTTTCAGTTTAAGGTAGACCCCTTTTCAGAAGGTAGACACAAACTACTCTTAAATGGCATTTTAACATGTTTAGCTTTTTTGGACGCCGTTTTGTTATTTTCAAATAACGTCAAATAAACCTAACGCTTATGACACAATGATTGACGCTAACATTATTTAGTGACTTTGACAGTTAATTAATGTAATAAGAAGGATCATATAAATATATCTGTCGGACCAATGTCCATGAACAACAAATAAGGGACACTTCAACGAGAATGCGCTTTGTCGGCGGACATATTGAGTACGGTGCATGTAACCTTTGTGTTCAATTTCAAATTTTGCAAATTTATGAAATGTCGACTGAAAGGGTTTCCGCTAGAAAAATGAAAGAAATTTAATTTATCAGTCGGTTCTAAATTAAGTTGAACAGACATGTTTAAGAGACCATTTGCAGTCATGATAACTCTGACGTCTTTTTCGGTACACGAACAACGTTGTCGCTATGGCGCTAATGTCATTTAGTATGTCTTCTGATGATCTATATTGTATAGCAGTGAAATGCGCTAAGAAATTAGATTTAGACTAAATTTGAGGCAATGTTGTGTTGATTCTATTACGGATATACAACACCTTGTTTGTGTAGTTTTAGCAGCTCTGATTGTCATAGAAGAATATTATGCCCAGATAACATGCAACGTCAAAAGAACGGCGACCTAGAAACGACAGCTGTTGGCTCAGTAATAACGTTTTTATTGTACTTAACTGGCATGTCTAGTTACGAGTTTAGACTGGGTTGATCTGTAATCAAGCTAGGACCAAAAGGAGAATAATTAAACAAGCAAAATTCCATTCTTGTTGATTGTGTACATGTGTAGGTATTGTGATACAATATGTTTAAACCAAGCTAGGATAGAGAGTATGACACCGTTCTAGACAGACAATGAAAGGTATGAGAAAAATGAGCATATGAAGAAATGAAAAACAGAACCGTCCGTCTTTTTCTGCACATGACTAGTTGGTTCCTGCTAATGAGGCCCCATCACTCTCATGTAAGATTCCGAAATAAAAACAACAAAAAAACAACGGAGTGGGATGGGCTTAGTGATCACAAAAGACCTATAGTGACCTATGAGAATACGTTTTACGACCACATTACTGGACTAACATAATTTTAGTGACGATAAATGAGCCAGCACACGACAAAACCAACAAAATTGCATTTGCGCCCAGTGAAGTGTCAGATCAGCCTGGGCATCTGTCCAGTCCGATCAGAGTCTTCGCTGTACATTCATTGGGTAGGTAAGGACCCAAGCTTTCTTCATGCAGACAGCGAAGACCGATCAGACTGGGCGGATGGCCAGGCTGATCTGTCTTCGCTGGGCGCACATGTCATTTTGTAAGTTTTGTCGTGCGCTGGCTCAAATAGATTTAAGAAGGAAAGATCATTCAGAGCAATGATTGAAAATACCTGAAATGTCAGATGAGCGGATGAAGATTCTCGTCACCCATTTAGAACTTGATAATACTAGAATCATCTTGGGCTTTGATATATACATACCAAATTTACCCTTAGTATTCAGACACCTTAACTCCTTATCATGGATGCCCTTAATTTGAACAAATCCATTGACTACCTGTACATATGGCAAAACGTATTGGTGGACAAATGACAAACCGTAAAGACCGTGATTAGACACCGCGTTCTGCGAATCTGCACTTTTTGCTCAGGCCTGTCTGTCAGAATACTAAGGGCAAGTAGGGTATAGCTTGTGCAGCACTTTTCCTGCGATTTAATTTTATCAGTTAGATTTTTAATTTTAAAATAGCGCATTTAGTAATATGATCTGGATTAAAACAAGCTCAGCCGTCACTTGCAGTGCCAAGCGAGTTGATTTTTGTATGATTAAAGTTGTATTGTAATAATAATAATCCTCTGAATTAAGAAGAGGTATACTGTAGTGGAAAAATGGATCTACGACATAAACAAACTGCAGTGGCAAGCAGCGAGTGCCCATGAATACTGTGTAATCAACATTCTGTCCAAGACTGTATATAGAGGATCTTACACTCGTGGTCATTTCATATGAAATTTATGAAACGAGCCTTCGGCTAGTTTCATAAATTTCATATTAAATGACCACGAGTGTAAGATTCTGTTTATCATATGACCCTTTTAAATTGGAATTTATCGCCTTTAAAATTGACAATTGTTCAACAGAAAAAGCATAGTTGATATGGACGTCGTCATGACGTTACTTGTTCCCGCCAAAGTGTTATGTAACGTGTGGTCATACGATTTTTATAACATGACGTTATCCACTGAATAACAGCGACGTCATATGATAAATGACTATATGGAATATGCTGACGTTAGAATATGAGCCAGCGCACTACAAAACCTGCAATAAGACCTATTTGACCAGTAAAGAGTCAACTCAGCCTGTACATCCACTAAATATTGGGAGGGTTCACGTGCATCCATCTTTGTATAGCGATAGCCCGGAGGCTGTAGAAGGCACATGCGATCAGCGAAGACTCCGATCAGACTGCGCGGAAGTCTTATTGTATTGTGTTGCCATGCGCTGGCTTAATATCATATGGATGAACAAACTCATCTGGTATTCCACTGTCCACTATATGCAAAGAGGAACTCAGTGCACATGCGGACAATGGAGGTCAAGATCAGCCTACACAAGGTTATAGCAAATTTCACTTTCTGCTTACAAAATTTGTTCAGGGCTTTTCCGGCTCATATTTGACGAAGGTTGATACCTCAACTACTTTAGAGATAGCATAAAATTTTGGTAGACTATTATTTCCAAATAAAATGCAGCAGCTCCTAGTTTGGTATAAAATGCTTCTAAGAACTGGGTATAAAAGTATAGCTTAAGAAATATTGTCATAATAGGCGGTTTGCTAACTAAGCTACTTAGCTGAGTTGGATTAATGAAGATATAATGCATGTATAAAGTACAACACCTTATAACTTTATGGTATATTCATATTTGATATATTTTTTGCGATTGACAAGTATATTAATTTCACAACAAGGGTGCGGAGTATTCATACTCACATTGAGAATATATTCTATGTTTCTGAAAGTTTAAGTATCAGAATACTTATTCTGATTAATTCAATGAAGAATATACATTCAAAACAGCAGCCGCTGGGAAATCAATTTGAAACAAAATGATGTTCAGGTGATTTTTGTCGCGTCCGAAGTTGCAAAGGTTTTCAACTTTAAAGAAACTGTTTTCATGGTGCGGTTTATATAACGTAAGGAACTTTTTCTCGTGACATATGAACGATATTAATTAGTGAAAAGCTGCTAAAAGAGATTGTCTTTTGCAACCAAAAGTGGAATCATCATTGATAATTAACTCTTAAAGCGCTAGTCACAACAGTTACTGCAGCAGACGATGATCATTCAGTCTGATCTTTTATTTTTTTCAGAGTAAATAAGATTTGACATTTCATGTAAATCGTCTTCCTAGCAGACAATTCACATGAAATTTCAAGTCTTATTTTCTCTGAAAAAATAATTAAAAATGGAAAGGTCGTCTACTGCAAATTTGCTTGGCGCTTTAGCATTAAATTAACTGCAGCAAAAGGTTAAGGTTGCATGCACTATAGATGATAAAAATAAGATATTATATACAATCACTAAATATGGCTCATAAGCAGATACATTATAGAATAATGTGTGAAAATGGAGCTTGTTGATCACACTTGCGGTGTTACACATTGAAAACTGACCTTATAAACTGCGTGTACACTATGTGAATGTATATACAATTTCCAGTTATGAATATTTTCTGTTCTCAAATTAAAAGAGTACACTTCGAAGGGAGGCGTCTCTGGCAAAATCGGTTTTGTCTCCTTCTGTAAAGGGGTCTTCTCTATAAGGAAAGAATGGCTCTAGTTTTTTTCTTATACACAATAACTCCTTTATCTGGGCGTAAATTCTTTCCTTGTGGAATAGAGCATTTTCAGCAGGAGCTTGGTCTTTCTTTCCTTGTGGGCTAGAGCATTTTCAGAAGGACCTTGGTCTGCAGCAAAGCAAACAGGAAGTTACAGAAACTCAATCCTTGACGGAAATGGCTACAAAATATGCTACCGTATTCGACCTTATTACCGCACTGTGCGGTTAGGGTTTTCAAAATACTTAGAAAAACATGTAGAATATCCACCTAATAAGGACACACTTTAGAAAAATATCAGCAGTGGACCATGATAGGCTTTGTTTACTTTTTTTTCTGATTTTCTTTATAAAACCATATGTCGTGGGCACTCATTTGAATTTCCTCGATAAGGCTATAAAACATATGTTGCTGGTACTCATTTGAATTGCCTCGACTTGTCGAGGCAATTCAAATGAGTACCAACAACATATGCTTCTATAAAGAAGCAGATAAAAAATACATGGCTGTAATCTGAGGACTACGAAATACTTGACTGTGTGCTTATAGGGGTATGTGCGGTAATTAGATCGAATACGGTAGTTGCATCCAGTTCCCTTAGGCAGTGTACCCGATTTCAGAGGAGTTAATTCAATCTTCTTCTTCATGATATGGGCGTCCAGCAATCCATTTAAAGATAGGTTACAAACAATGTACACATTAATACAGCTTTAGAAGGTGTCGTTCATTTCTGTAACATAATAATAGACTAAAGCATGTTGACTGTCGTATCAAAGGCTGGCCGAATCTACCCAAAATGCGTATTCAGATACACTTGACTGAAAATAGCATCCCGAACATTTTCGGACATATACGTGAGGCATTTGGCAATATCGCCGGGAACATGGATGAACTATACGGTTCATTCACATTGCATTCACATTGCATTCAACGGACATTCACAGTCGGCAAAACCAGCAAGTATAATCGTGTATGGGAATTGCATACGTTTGTATCTGAGCTGGGGCACAGCATTTCCTACAAAATTGCATGTGCGCCCAGCGAAGACTCAGATCAATCTGCATTTCAGCACGGTCTGAGCAAAGTCTTTGCTGTGCGTTCTCTCTGTAGCTAAGAAACCAGAGAGTCTTCATGCGGCCATCTGATGCAGGCTGATCTGAGTCGTCACAGGACGCACATGTATGATTGCTCATTCAATACTTGAGTACTTTTTTCATTAGTGTTTTTATAAAAAGCTATCCGTTTCGTTGTGGTTGTAAATATGTGTTAATTACTTTTAAATTTTCTTTTAATTTTCTTTTCTTATAAAACTACAATAAACATCATATTATGTATGATAAAATATCAGTTAGATAAGAATCGCCGTCAGATTAGCAGCCTCAACAACAGTGTCTGTACATGTGCCTCCAATCATTTTCATGCCTTGCATCGATTGCCGTATCTGCTTCGTAGGAATAATAGCATTTGAATAAAAAAAAACAAAAAAAAACGACGTTGTTTAGTTTTTAAATATTGTTTTTGTGTCAGTGGAATGACATAATTTGAGGCAGGGCATTATAAGACCTGCAGTGAGCCAGCCCAGCTAGCATTCTTTATAAATCTACAGCGGGCCGTTATCGGTCCGTCAGCTACCCTGACGGACCGATAACGGCCCGCTATAGATTTATAAAGAATGCTTGCTGGGAGTGTCTTTAATGGCCATACTACATGCGCTCGATTTGTAGATTTATTTCACATACACACACCTTATCATTTTCAGTGATAAGTTGTGTCTATGTGAAATAATATGTTGATTGAAAATTGTGTAAGAAATATACACTCAATATGACCACTATATTTGATGTTAAGATTTATATTGTGTGCGGATAACGAAAGCCCTTTCAGAATGAAGTGCTACCAAACACATCTCCCTAGTCCTTCGCTTGTTGCCAGTATATTATACTATTTTATTTTTTACTTTTATGTTTTGTTTTTTGTGTTGTGTTTTGATTTGGTTTTATTGTTGATTAAACAATGAACAATCAATCGTACAGGAAACCTACATGTCAAACAAGAGAACAGTTGGCTAATTCATTTTAGAGAATAGCATGTGGATAAAGTAAGTGCCGTGTTTACAAAGGGGTCAGTTGCCCCTAAACAAGGGTTTCAAAAATATGTTTGAGTTACTACTACAGTCTTGCGCTCAACCCTCGATTTTCAGTTGTGTGAGTGTGTTCACTGCTCTCAAGGGTCATTCGTGTTTTTTTTTCAGAATCTCTCTTTTACATAGATGCAAATTAAAACTGATGTTAAAGGGTTTATTTTTCAAAACACGGCCTAAAGGCTTAAATAATTATAACATTCAATAAGAATACACGTGGAGACAAATAACAAAAAGCAGTGTTGTTATTAGATGGATCGAACCTGGAAAAGTCTCAGATCTATATGCTCCAAAAAATTAACCTTTATAATGTTAGTGTCAACACTATATACAAATATTCTCAGAGCGCCCTGTTTGCGTATACTATCTGTTTTTCTGTCGTATGCGAATCATGCACACACAGGGACAGTCCACTTGGAGTTTTAGAATAGAATGAAATATGTCCCAATGAACACACAACGTCGCCAGAACATTGTATCGATACGACGTTCTGGCGACATTATGGCCTTGTTTGGGTTTACCTACGAGATTATAAATAATAATCATTTAAAGCGTTAAACTAAACATTCGTTTGCACCAGTGTTCACAGAGAAAAGACTTATAATGTTACAAATAAAATCTTCCCGACATTTGCTGAAGTCGATATAGATAGAAACTAGAAAACAAATGCCCCCGACCTTTGCTTTTTTGCCTACATGGCAACAACTATTTTCCTAACCTTGTCCCAAGGCATGACCCAGGGGGAACTCTAGCACAAGTTTAAGTTTTAGGTCTGCATAAGTAGCATACCAAATTCAACTTCCTAGAATAAGAGGCACCCAAGTTATGACCTCCAAAAGAAACATGAACATAAATTTGTACGGTCATACTGATTCATAATCCATAAGTATGATGTTTATATAGAGTTTACTTGGTTGTGTTGATCGATTACGGAGAAATAATTCACTAGTGTTCTAAGGCTTGTGCGTAAAAAATGAGGGAGCGAAGAGAACGAGTTTTTTTACAAGCAAACCTTAGAACACGAGTGAATTATTTCTCCGTAATCGATCAAAACACCCAATAAACTGTTTATTACATTTTCATCCATGTTTACCTTTGAATTTTTACATTCAGCCGTTATTATTTCCTATCAAAATAGTTCCAGTCAGTGCATGAATTTCAAGTGACGTGGTTTAGTTTGAAAGTCAGTCGCCATCTTGTTTTCACTTTAATCTAATTTAATTCCAAATATGAATTAAACTGTATTATTTTTGGAAGGCACATTTAATCTTACGAGGTCTGTATTGTCTTTCTCTAGGTACTATACCTTTAAAATAGGTTACGTGACAAATCTCTCTAGAGATGCGTCCCTTCCACTGTAAAATCGTCAAGCAGCGGGTTTTAGCTATTTTAGGTTGACCGATCTTGAGATCACCCCTTTTGAGAGATCGTTCGATGCTAGCAGGCAGCAGTCAAATTTTGGAAACCCACCCAACCTTTCCCATTATTTTTATTATTATACTTACATTAAGCTCAAAGCAAAAAAAAAATAATAATAATACTAATAATGTTTAAGTCATGCAAATACTTGTATGAGTTATTCCCGCTTTTCCTGCTTGTTTTTCTGTATTTGTTTTCAGATTGTCTTTCACATTCTATGAAACACGTCATGACGGTGACTAATGCTAGCTGTGACAAGAGATTGGAGTGCTATGACCATTTGGTTTGATAGTTGCGGCAAAAACGCTTCTGGAACTATGTAAAGTGTGGTGTTAACTGCATGCTTGCAAGTGGCCATTGACATTGACAGTTCCATGATCTGCTTATGTTTCTCCAGCGGATCATGCACAAAAACTGAGAATCTACGCATTGGTGAAGTTGACATTAAGTTGTGAAGTTGGCGTATACTTCAGTGGTGAAGTTGGAACTATGTTTTGAAGTTGACATGCGTATATAATTCAGTTGTGAAATTGACATTTAAGTTGTGAAGTTTACAGGCTTCAGTTACATTGACATATGAGTTACAGTTATCAAGTTATGCTCCATTTGCTGCAAAAAGTTGCTCATTTGCATGTATGCATATAAAAAGCACTCACCGTCATGGCCTTTCAATTGCCAAAAGTAATAAATCAGTAAAGTAAATTATCTTGTTTTGTGATGCCTTTTGGTCAGCAGCTATTCATCAGAAATACTGCAAAAGTCATCCTGTGCTTGAAATACAGACATAAAAATGTCACGAAAGTTGAACTGGATTATCACGAAAATCATACTTTATATTTGTGTCGCAGGTCTTTCCTCAAAACTCCAACTGGACGTTTAAATTGGAGTTTGCTTTCCATAATTTTATCAAATTTTCCGCGAAACGTCAGCTATTGTTATTGTTGCTACCTACAACGTCAGCAACGTCGCCTACCAATTATGACGTCAAAACGTTTGAAATGAAATAATTCTCTCAGTGAATTATAGATTATAATTCATTGATAAATCTCAGTAAATCACTGCTGAAAATTTAATAAACATAAAGTACTCTTCAAGATATAAAACAAAATAACTAAACTGTAAAATGTAGGTTACTGTGACCTACATTTATTTTGAGGCCAAACTTCGGGTCATACCGACTCATAATCAAAAAGTATCATATTTATACATCAAATACAATTCAATATATACGGCAAAATCATTGAACCATGAAATGTAGGTCACTGACCTATATTTATTTTGAGGTCAATTTTAGGTCATACTATATTTATTTTGAGGTCAATTTTAGGTCATACTGATTCATTCTCAGAAAGTATGGTGGTTATACCTGAAATACTCTTCTAGATATAAGGAAGAATTACCAGACGATAAAAACTCTTCAGGATATAAGGCAAAATTACTTGATCGTGAAATATAGGTTATGCTGACCTTCAATTCATGACCTATAAGTGAATGTCATAAGGTCGATGCCTGACCAAGTATCTGTCTAAGATGTTTTCATAATAGAAAAGAAAATACACTTTTTTACATGTGTCCTAGGTTTTGACTTTTAGCCCCTTCCCGGGCTATAGACCCTGGAGTTATCGGCACAGTGACTCAGTGGTAGAGCGTCCACTTTGTGACCAGAATGATTCGTGTTCGATCCCCGGCCGTGCCATACCAAAGACTGAAAATTCTATTAGCTGTTCTTTTGCTTGGCGCTCACCATTAAGAAGTAGAGCTAGGAATCAGAACTGTTCATCTCAGTGTCAGTATAATGTGACTTGGTGGAATATCATATAAAGTGTCTGGGGCGTGATATTTCAGTGAGGCAGCACTCAAAAAGTGAGCATTGAGCTATCTCCCATATCCAGACACCGTCGCGATATGACTGAAAGATTGTTGAAAGCGACATAATGTCCGAGTAAAACAAACAAACAAAACCAAAGGACCCTGGGTCTATGTCGTGGAATAAAAGCCGACCTTACAGGGTACATGTGGTCCAAATGTAAATACTTTATGATAAGAGGTTGTTGAGATATGAAACTTTGAAAAAAAGTTGAAACATAATAGACAAATATCCCAAGTACACAAATTAGCCTGCCTTTTGAAAACCCCGCTCAACCCTGAGCATTTACCATGGGCAACTAACAAAAGATTGAAGGTTTATGTCTTGGTAAGTAGCATTCTAAAGTTCAACTTCATAGCACAAAAAAAGTACCAAAGATATGGCCTCTAAGAGAAACGCGGACGTCAATGTCAATGTGAAATATGACCTTATATATTTTGACCCCTAGCCCCATCCCAGGTCATGACCCAGAGGCAGCCAGGTCTTCGTGTAAGTGGCATACCAAATGTTAACTTCCTAGCATTAAAGGTATCTAAATTTGATTTGGTATACATTTGACCCTTTGTCCCACCCCAGGGTATTACCCAGGGGCTACTTAGCACAAAAAGCTGGATAAGTATTATACCAGATTTCAATCCCCTAGCATAAAATGAACCAAAGTTATGACTAAGTACATGTAGCATACCAAATTAAACTTCCTGGTATAAAAGGTACCCAGCTTTGACCTGTTGTATATTTTGACCCATATCCCGATTCCAGGACCCAGGACATGATCCAGGGATAACTTAAGCATAGAGTTCAAGGTTAAGGTCTGGGTAAGTAGCAGACAGAATTTTAACTTCCTAGGTTTAAAGGTACCCAAGTTATGATCTCCAAGAGAAACACGGACGTAAATGTCAATAGAAACGCGGATGTAAATGTCAGTGTAAATTTAAACTTTTGCCCCTACTTCCACCCCAAGGCAAGAGCCAGGAGCAATTCTGGCGCAGGTTTAAATGTTAAGATCTGTGTAAGTAGCATATCAAATTTCAACTTTTAATGCATAAAGATATGAAGAAATGACCTCCAAGAGAAACGCGGACGTAAATGTCAATATAAACTTAAATATTGACCTCTTGTCCCACTCCAGGGCATGACCCTGGGGCAGGTATAGCAAGTATAGCACAAATTTAAAGATTAAGTAGCATATGAAATTTCAACTTCTTGACTTAAAAGGTACACAAGTTATGGCACGGGTTACAATTGTGACATACGCACGTACGCACGTAACATCACGGGCGGAAGGCTATATGCCCAACTCTTGCCTTCGGCAGGCAGGGGCATAAAAAAGATTGAAGCCGAGAGATAGGAATACTTTTCAAAACAGTAATAATATGACTAGCCGTGGTATAACAATCATTACGTTAACCCGTCCATGTTCTCTACAATATATAGTGAAAATTGTCGTATACAAGGCTATATACTATTAAGCAAATTTTACAACTTTTTGTCCGTTATCAAATCTGATTTAAATTGTTTTGTGTTTTCTGTCAATCTTTTATACTTGCACAAATATGTCTTAATGTACTTAATAACTGATGCTTTTATCCTTTTCTCCATATCATATAATCTTTCTGGCAAAACTTGCATATCTCTAGATGTAATGGATGCTCAGATCAATATACTTTTCTTATTTCTTTACAATAACATATGTTGTGATACTCATTAGAAGTGCCTCCCATAGGCGCTTCTAATGAGTACCGACAACAAATGTTTTCATTAAGAAACAAGAAAAACATCCAGCCAATAAGGCAATACTTCTTATTTATCTCTCTTTGAATGGCTGGAGGCTGTAGAAGGCACATGCGACCCGTGAAGACTCCGACCAGATTGCGCGGGTGCGCAAGCTAATCTACGTCTTCTCTGGTCGTACACGGTTTTGTCATGCGCTGGCTCAATTATATTGCAATATTGTATTGCGTAAATGTTTATTCCTTTTTAAACGAATAATGTTTTTTTTTAAGTGAGCTGGTATAGCACAAATCACATACAAAGGGTTAAATGTACCAGACAATTCCCTTAATAAAATGTCTAATCTGATTATTCTCTTGAAGCAATATACGGGCGAAGAAGATGCCGAGTATAGTAGCGTAATAAAACAGCTGAGTCATAAAAGCGGTGTCCATTATCATGCAATGTATCAACTTCTTTTTCTCTTATGAGTTCAGAAGAAATCAAGAGAGATGTTACAACTAAAAACAGACTTCCGAACTGTTTGAATATTTTGTCAAATTCAGACAGTGCCATATTAATACCCGTGTCTTTAATATTACTGGTTTATTGGTGAATTATGCGACTATGTTTTACGATTACGATGTGACAAAAAATAACATCTCAAAATATGTCGTATTCTTTTATAAATACTGCCTTGATTTGTGAGAAAGACAAACAGGTTAGCCTCTTTTTGTGATGACATAGAAGCAAATCTACGAGGGCGAGGGCACAATTTGTACCCATCTTTATACTCACAATTGGTTTGTATACTTTAGTATTATAAGGAATAAAGCTGTATCAAGTAGACAGGAGCGAGCCTCACACACGTACTAAAATAAATAAAATGTTCATAATCCTAAGAAAAGAAACATAGTTCACATCACATGCAAGGTAAAGTGAAATTTCCAATGTGAAAGATGTATCTGTTAAGAAATTTATCTTTTACCAGTTTATGTTGCAATGTTGGTACTTTGAGATAATTGTGCTCTGTAACTATGACTTTTCCTGTGTATCATTTTATAATTTAATATAAACTGTAGAAGAAAAAAACATATATTGAGAAACAATATATGCATATATGCAGTGGTATCTAGGCGTGATTAAAAAACTATAAAAGTTTCCAAAGGAATCAAAGGACACATTGTAATCTTTCATTTGACAGCAGTTTGTAGATCTGCATACGCCCGCTTACCACCGGTTTTAGATAAATTCGATATTCATCACAAACTACCATCACAGACGGTGATCAAATGGAAAATAAAAACAACTAGCTGCCTCTGTTTTCATATGTAATTTATGAGTTAAAAATTCCAAAAACGACTAAACCAATAATACCAGCTCTCTTTCGAAGAATGGGGTGAGGTCTTACAACCTCCACACAAGCTTTTAACCACGGCTGTTGCGATCATGAATAATCTGAACGAACGATTCTTTGGAAATACAAAAAAACAATGAGTGCTAAGATTTGGTTGAATCTGTTCACGCGGATAATGAAAAACTGTAGTTCGCTCACACCCCTCACAGTGCCTGAAAGGGGAATTCAGTTGTTGCATATAATGTATGAGGTGAATACTCCCAAAGGTCCAGTCAAACTTAATAATACCAATACTATACCGTAGTACTGCAGTGGCTGACATTTTACAAACTCCACATAAGCGCAGAAGGTTAAACCAGACTTTTTCATAACCTGTATCACAGTATTTAATTGCAATTTCATAGCAGTGAGGCACACAGTCAATAATTAAATTATCAATGAGTAAAATTCAATGTAATGCATTCAGTATAATGCATTCAGTGCAGTCAGTGAAAATTCAGTATTCGACCTAATTACCGTACTGTGCGCTTAGGTTTTTCAAAATTACAGGGAACACTCGGCTGTGGTAAAATACGTATCTACCTGCTAAGGATACACTATTATAAAAAAAAGTCAGAAAAGGCCTTGTCTGATGATAATTATGCGTTTGTTTTCTAATTTTATTTATAAAGGCATATGTTGTGGGTACTCATTTGAATTGCATCGACAAGTCGATGCAATTCAAATGAGTACCCACAACATATGCCACTTGTCGATGCAATTCAAATGAGTACCAACAACATATGCCTTTATAAAGAAGTAAAGAAAAAGTACACTGGCTGTAATCTGAAGACTACGGAATTTCTCGACTGTGCGCTTATAGCGTGTATGTGCGGTAATTAGATCGAATACGGCAGTTGCCTTTTATAAGGCTCCACCAACCAATAAAACTACCGTATTCGACCTAATTACCGCACTGTGCGCTTAGGTTTTTCAAAATTACTTGGAACATTCATTTATGGTAAAATATGTATCTACCTACTAAGGATTCACTATAAAAAGATCAGAAAAGGACTTATTGATGATGATTATGCGATTTTTTTTTTTTTTTTTTTTTTTTTTTTTTCAGATTTTCTTTTGAAAGGCATATTTTGTGGGTACTCATTTGAATTGCATCGACAAGTCGATGCAATTCAAATGAGTACCCACAACATATGCTTTTAACAAGAAGTAAAGAAAAATTACACTGGCTGTAATCTGAAGACTATGGAATTTTGACTGTGCGCTTATAGGGGTAAGACTATGGAATTTCTTGACTGTGCGCATATCGGGGTATGTGCGGTAATTAGATCGAATACGGTAATTAATTTTATTTTGGTAAGCAGTAAGACAAGAAGTTAATTACTTGAGATTTCAATCTAATGCATTATAGTCTGGGCCCATTTGTTCAAAATTTATCGAAGTTGTTAGCTAACATGAAGTTAAAATTTCTATCTTGAAATTTGGCAAATACATTGATATTTTTGCTGAAAAAAATGTGAATAGCTTGCAAAAGCTACTCAACACACATATGGGCAGCAAAAATATGAATGTATTTGCAAATACCAAAGTTACAGCAGTTACAAAGGTAGGCATAAACGAGCTCAATAAGCTAACGATGCTTTGGACAACTGGACCTTTGTTTTATGGTAACCAATAAAATATAAGCAGCTTAATATGGTTCTCGTAAATAAATACTGTAATCTTGACAGTCTGAAGATGATGATGATGATAAATAATACATTTTTCATATTTGGAAAATTAATGAAGATGTTCAGGAAGTATCACAATCAAAGTTCGAAGTCTACCTCAAATACCGAGAGGTAGAGAGTGAACGATCAGAAACATTGACAGCCAAAATGTATAACTAAAAGACTGGCCGAGCGAACAGCACCTTATTCCTCAAATGCGATGACCACAACGCTACAAAAGACAGAACAAACACAAGTCTAAGGTACAAAACAGGATAGAACAAAAACAACTCCGCATCTAGGGGCCATAAAGACGTACAAAACACAAGCAGTATCAGAACCATTGCCCTAGTGCGGTTAGCGATACAATAAAATGGTGTGTGTGTGGGGGGGGGGGGGGGGGATGGGGGGGTCATGTTAACTAGTTTTACAAGAATCCTAATCCTGATCTTCAAACTAGGTTCTAACATCATTTGAATTACAATAGAATAATTCGGTCCACGTACGAGGGTCGTGTAAAAAGTTCTGTCACTAATAGGCTTCCTTAGTTTTATCCCAGGTATATTTTAAAATGCTTCACTGCACTTGAATAGTGTGTTGAATAGCTAACGATACCCATGTATTTCGTGCAAATTGCTTTCCAACTGACCGAGTTATTTCGAATTGAAATAGATGCAATCATATACACTGACCAATTTACTTGTTTCATTGGAACATGGACCAGAAGACTGAAATTCGTAGTTACATTAAATGCCGCAATAAGCTTAATATAGATTCAAAGCAGATATTTAATGAATTGTGTGGTATATATGGACCCCAGACCATTTCAATGCGCACAGTTTTTAGGTGAGTTGAAGCTTTTAAAGCTGGGAAATTTTCTGTTGAAGATGATACCCGTCCTGGAAGGCTTAAAACCTCTGTTACCAAGGCTAACATCGCTGCTGTAAAGATTGTGGTCGAACAGGATGCGCGATTGTCTGTCAAAGATATAGCTAGTTGTACTGGCATATCAGAAGGCAGTGTGCAACCAATTCTGAAAAAAGCGTTTGGACCTGAGAAAGGTTTGCGCTAGGTGGGTACCTCATTTGCTCACTAAGGAGCAACAACGCCTTAAATGTGCCCGGGAACTTTTGAAAACATACAAAGTCTGTAATAGTCGGGTTATTTCTAACTTGCTAACAGGTGATGAAACCTGGGTGCACATGTTTGAGCCACAAAGAAGGGCTGATAATAAGCAATGGAAGCGAAAAGATCAAAAACGCCCATGTATTGCCAAGAGAACCATAAGTTCGAAAAAGATGTTGTACGCAATTTTCTTTAATTCAAGTGGCCAGTTGTTCAAGTGCCTTGTCCATCTGGTCATACAGTCACTAGCCGATTCTACAAGAATTCTGTACTGAAGAAAGTAAAAGAGTTTTACAATAAGATACGACCAAGCAAAGGATGGTCACGAGTTCACCTTTTACATGACAACGCCTCCTCTCATAAGAGTGAGGTTGTTAAGTCTTTTTTTGGCTTCTGAAAAGGTAAAAGTTTTAAGCCATCCACCTGATTCACCTGACCTGAGTCCCCGTGACTTCTTTTTATTTCTAAGGCTTAAGAAAATGCTTTCTGGAAATAAGTATAGGTCTAGAAGTTCTCTTGGCAGAGCTATTTATCAGTGTCTCCAACAGATCTGCTATTTATCTGCTTTTAAACAGGTTACAAAATGTGTTTCAGTAAAGGGGGAATGCTTTGAAGGTTTGTAATAAAACTATGTTTGATAAAACGTAGCACTGAAGTAATCCGAACCCAGTGACAAAACTTTTTGCAGGACCCTCCTAGAGACTTATTAAGTCTGAACATTGTATTTAGTATTACTAAATTTCGTTTTAAGGTAATGACATTCTGCAATCACATAATCACAACATTGTTTGTTGTCTTGTCAACTGCAACGAAAACAAATTTCCTTTAGAAGAATATGATACCTTGTTTCTGATGGGAAATCTAATTATCAGAGTAAAATACAATTCGAAAACCAATTACTTTGAAGACACCGAATTTGCGGCCATTGAAAGAATTGAATAGTTGGTGATGTTAAAGAGGTATGTTCTTAAAAGTCTTGAAATAAAACAGCAGACCTTGCAACGCCAAATAGATTAATGCACGTATTGGAAAAAAAGATCAAAAGAATATTTAGACGATACATGTATTAGCAGACAGAGAAGCTGTACAGAAGATGTGGAACGTAATCGAAGAAGTGAATGTACAATATTGATTGTGGGTATGATACTCATGAAGGAATTGAAAGAAACATCATTACATGTAGAACAACATTCAGGGCCCAGTTGTTCAAAGCGTCGTTAGCTTAACGAGCTCGTTAAGGGTCATTTCGTTAACTGTTTTAGCAGATTCAATACACAATATTCTGATATTTTTTGCTGAAAAAATGTGAGTAGCTTTTGCACTGCAAAAGCTACTCACATTTTTTCAGCAAAAAATTTCAGCATATCTGCGTATCACTCAATGTAAATTTTAACGAATCGTTAACTAACGATGTCGTTAGCTTTGAACAACTGGGCCCAGATGGGTTTAATCCTTCATAGGTAACAGTGCAAGAAAGAGGGGACATTCTTCTTCAAGAAGAAAAGAATGATAAGAGTCCATTAGTATTACTATGCTTATTACAAGTCTATATAAACATAAACCAGCTCATTGGATCACCTATTATTTGTGATATTGATGCAAAAGAGAATGACAATGTGCTAAGAAACTGTAAAGTGCAGTTCCTTATAAGTGTAATGTGTGTACGGGCAGATGTTAGCGGTCACCAGGCAGCGGTTGTTATCGACGGGATACGACTGATGCCCAACGTTTCACTTTCAGTGTGTGATATTGGTTCCAATGAGAATGACAGCGTGCAAAGTTATTGTAAAGAGAAGTTTCTCAGAAGGTTAATGTATGTACGGGTAGATGTTAATAGTCACCAGACAGCGATTGTTATCGAAATGACACGACTGACGTCCACTGCATCACATTCTATATGTGATATTGATGTCAGTTAGAATGGCAGTATGCAAATTAGTGTCCAATGTGCTAAGTAATTGTAAAGCGCAACTCCTCAGAAGTTTAATATGTGTACGGACAGATGTTAACGGTCACCAGGCAGTGTTGTTATCAACAGGATACGACTGACGCTCATCGTATCACCTACAATGTGTAATAGTGATGCCAATGAGAATGACAATGTGCAAAGTAAGTGTAAAGCGCAGTTCCTCAGTATAATGTGTGTACGGGCAGTTGTTAACAGCTGCCAGGCAGCACGCACGCAGCAGTGCGACATATAAAAATATTTTTGGAAATACACACGAAAGACCACAGTCGTAGAACAGAGCCCCACCAAGGCTTAACGGTTAAATGGCAGGAAAAGACAATTCAAAGCAGCACGTCATTTGAAAACAGACTGAGACATCGAAGAGGGACTACAACAGAAATATCGCCTCGGAATATCCTTAGAAGGGTCAAAACTATAACAGTTCAAAAATAAATATGCAGATGTCCAAAAAATGCCACTTCACGAAATACAGCCCTGCCATGGCATCGGCATATAAGTTGAATGATATAATAGGAGCCGCAACGTGAGACAATGTACCTTCCTAGGTGCGCCCATCAAAACTCAAATCAGCCTTCGCGTCCGCGCAGTCTAACCAGACTCTTCGGTTTTCGATTGAAGAAACGGTGCATTCTTGGCTATCAAAAATGCACTAAGTGAAGATTCTGATCAGCCTGCGCGAATGCGCAGGCTGATCTGAATCTTCGCTGGGTGCACGTCCGAATGTACGTTCCGCATGTACTTTGTCAAAAAATAGAACGAACAAACGAGTAGAAATGCAACAGAAATACTGCCTTGGAACGGTCAACAGCAGAATGAGCTGTTGATTGCTTAAACATGGTCTATAGGTGTCCTTAATCCTGATACATTTCCTGCTATGCATAATTGTTTTGTCCATACCACGTAGCCCATCTCGTCCGTAGATAAACATCTGAAATAACTTTTCAACACTACGGTGTTTTTAATATGATTCAGACACCGCAATACATAAGCACTAACCACTTACGTATTCCCGACATTTTACAACAAAGGGAGTTTTAAAAGAACTACATTTGCAAATTTTTACGATAAAAGAATGCAAGCGTTTTTGTCGTATCTACCAGGCAACGGCAGATTTATTTTACTATTTATTATTTATTTTTGGTCCCGTTTTTTACATTTAGCATGAAACTTTGAAAAATCAAATCACAGAAACAGAAAAAAATTCTGAACCACATTTGAAACGCATTGTTCCCAATAAAACGCTAAGCAAATGTAACATCTTTCCAACTAATGTCAAAAGGACAATGGGATACTCAGCCTACCGCAGAGTCATCAAATTTAATTTACATGCATTAATGCCCATCTGTTGCCATTTTCAAATATTTTATACTAATGAGCAATCAATGAGCAATCACAGTTTGCTATTTTTTCTAGAAAATAAGATAAGCCACATCATATAAGGAGACAATTTGCATGAACTGTGAACTCTTATTTCTGGATCATTTAACCCTTAAAGCGCCAGTCACAACTATTGTCGTCTGCTTTGTCTTCTGCCGGTTACTTTTAAAGTCATTTCTGCAAACAGTGTGGACCCAGATCAGACTGCTCCCTGATCTGGGTCCACACTGTTTGCCTGTATGCAAAAAAAGGTTTGAAAAGTTTGCAAGAATATTCAGCAGACGACATAAAGAGACGACATTTTTCAGATGCAGGTTTTCATAGCGCTTTAAGGGGAAAGCAAGTATGCATATTACCAATCTGTCGCCTGCTGACGGAAGACTTTATAATTTCGCTATTTCTGCGGTAGTCGGGTGATTCCCCGGAGAGCAATATTTAGATGTATCGTAGGTTTAACGAAACAAATATGAAAATTAATATAAATTTTCTAGATTTGTAATAATACTTGATAATAATTATCTTTGCCCTGTACAGTAAAAGTTCAATGACTCGAACACGGATGGCTCGTTTACCGTGGATGATTCGAACTCGTTTTGAGTCCCTAGAAAGTTCTAACGAGTACCCACAATCTATGTTTTGAGCAGAAATAAGAAAAATAATGTATACCCCTGTAAACCCCACTTTTATTAAATAAAGGTGGGGTTTAAGGGGGTCAAAACTATATAGGCATGTTTTCGTGATGTGTACCTTATTTCTTAACATAAGAAGATACACCTTATGAGATATACGCATATGTGGGAGACTGAGCGTATTATTTACATGAGTAACGTTTGATTGCTGTAATCGACGCATTAGTCTACTGGGTCAAAATTTTCAGCAGATGTCAATTAGTAATACACCACAACCTCTTTATAACACTATTGTTGGGGCCCATAGCATAAACCGTGTTAAACAACCGTGTTATATCCAAACAAAAATGTATAGATTATATTGAATGGTCATTTTTCAATATAATCTATACATTGTTTTGGGATTCATCTTGGAACCGTGTTATATCCAAAACCTTGTTATAACGGGGATTGAGCGTTTTATTTACATGAGTAACGTTTGATTGCTGTAATCCACGCTTAGCATACTGGGTTAAAATTTTCAGCAGATGTCAATTAGTTATACACCACAACCTCTTTATAACACTCCATAGCATAAACCGTGTTAGTTAAACAACCGTGTTATATCCAAACAAAAATTGCATAGATTATATTGAAAAATGACCATAAATGGGCATTTTTCAATATAATCTATACATTTTTGGGATTTATCTTGAAACCGTGTTATATCCAAAACCGTGTTACAACGGGGACTGAGCGTTTTATTTAGATGAGTAACGTTTGATTGCTGCAATCCACGCTTAGCATACTGGGTTAAAATTTTCAAGAGATGTCAATTAGTAATAAACCACAACCTCTTTATAACACTATTGTTGGGGTCCATAACATAAACCGTGTTATATCCAAACAAAAAATGTATAGATTATATTGAAAAATGGCCATTTATGATCATTTTTCAATATAATCTATACATTTTTGGGATTCATCTTGGAACCGTGTTATATCCAAAAACCGTGTTATAAAGAACCGTGTTATAAAGATGTCGAAGTGTATATTATTTTTTTATTTTTTTTTTATTTTAAATCAGCTTTCCCATTTTACGCAAATTTTCTCCGGAGACAATTTACAAGAAATGTCGAAACCTATTTTTTGATAGAAATAAGAAAAATATCATCATTTGACTTTTGCTGAAGTTTGCAGAAAGTGCAAAAGGTTAAATTTTAACATAATTACGCCTACATCCGACTTTGGCAGTTTTCAATAAAAATGCTAAGAGAGGTAGAGAGGTATGTTCGCTTATTGTTAGGTCCTGATAGCTTATGCCTTTGAAGATTATACGTAAATGTTCTTTGTAGAATTTATTTCCCTTTCAGAAAGTTTTCATGTAAATGATAAGTGACGTCAGAAGTATGCTCTTTTTAAATGACATGCACGCTGTTTAACAAACATTTCTAGCTATCGTTTTTTTTTTTTTTTTTTATTTATTTATTTATTTATTTATTTATTTATTTTCAGTCTTCTGGTATTTTTAAATTTCTATGATGTGCTTTAGTGACCGATCCTCAGTATTTTTATTCAGTATTTGCAATGATTTTCGGGACACAGATGTAAATTACGGAACAAAGCTTTCCAAGGCATCGCAAATACGGAGAAAAAGAAAGGCTTTAGACATTCAGCGACAATACAGACTGTTAAGTGAAGATACCCAGGAAATGTCGTTATCACGAAGCAGAGTCTATCCAGGAGAAAGGAGGAACTTAAAATGACAAAACAATAGTCACATATGAAAAAGAAAGGTAAGTGAAAAAGTCCAGGGAGTGCCACAATCACAAACCGCAGCCTTCCCAGACACCAAGAGGAATAGGAAACAGACAAAACCAAACAAGCGCAAATCGAACAAACGTACGAAAAACACTAACACTGGCTCTCTCTTCCCCAAGCGAGGTAATTGCAATGCTAAAAGGACTGAAAAAACACAAGAACAGAATAACAAAGGTAAGACATAAAACAAATCGCCTCGTAGAATAAACCACAAAGCAACAAAGTGTACGACTAACACCGGGACCACCGTCGTAGAACGGTCAGCAGAATATACCAGGGAGGGAGTGGGCTTAAAGCACTTTTACAGCTAGCCAACTTCACCCTGGGTCCCGATGCTACTCTTAATACTTAATACAGAAATACATAAAATATGCAATAAAAGACCCTCCTTGGAACGGTGAGTAGTAGAAACTATAAAAGACCCTCCTTGGAACGGTGAGTAGTAGAAACTACAGGAGGACATTCCAAAAACACGCCTATTCAAATATACTGAAAATTTCACTACCAAAAACTGGAAGTTTTCAAATAAAAATTCTGATATTTTTCATATTCCTGCTCAAAACATAGATTGTGGTCCTCGTTAGAACCGCCTCGCCGAACTCGTTTTGAGTCCCTAGAAAGTTCTAACGAGTACCCACAATCTATGTTTTGAGCAGAAATAAGTAAAATAATGTATACCCCTGTAATCCTCAGTTTTACTATATAAAACTGGGGTTTAAGGGGGTCAAAATTATATAGGTATGTTTTCGTGATGAGAGGATGTTCAAGTCAGTTTTATTCACTCTTATCTCCTGATGCAGCTCCATACATTAAAACCAAACAGAAAGAAAACAGAAAGCAAAGTAAAGCAAACAGCACGACTCGAAAATAAAATAAAAATGTAAATCGCAATGGACTCATCGCAGTGTAATGGCCAAACATGCAAATAAAACGTAATTGATCAGTTTGATCAGTTTCTGAATTTATTAGATTTGGTGAATTTGAGCTCTTTGTAGCGATTAGATATGAATATCATTGACACCGATAAAAATAAGTCGATACCAATTATCTTCCCATGATACAGCGTATTATCGCTGCATTCATTACGCAAAGTAAAACAATGGTATTATATTATACAATTAATCAATTAGCTAGTATTGATACATGTAGTTGCATTGTTACATACATTAACCTTTACAGGCCTCTCTGTTTTTTGTTGTTGTTTTTTTTTTGGGGGGGGGGGGGTGGGGCGGGGGGATTTCAGAAAATAGGATTTGACATTTCATGTAAATTGTCTCCTTAGAAGACAAATACGATATATCAAAGCTTAACTTCTGATAAAAAAAATAAGAAAAAAAAAATAAAATGACGTCTGCTGCGGAGCGTCAAACAGACATGATACACTTTATAACAATGACGACACTTTTGTGATTGCCTGATTGCTTGTCTGCAAACTAATCCCCTTTAGAAAAGAGATTTGCTTCCCAGGGTGGTCAATTATATCCCCAATCCCTTTCAGAAAAAAAGGTACTTCTTGAAGGAGATATTTACTAGGGTGGACAAATTTATCCCTTTATAGTAAGCCAATTGCATAAAATAGTTGAAAGATTTGCATCCCATGAAAGTGCAGACTTCCGTTTTTGTATTAATAAAGGAGGTTTGGTTTCAATCCCTATGTCTTCCGCAGATTAATTTCCGAATAGGCACAGTCCAGTTGCGCATGTATGTATTATTTTAAGTACCCATCTGCACAGTCTGGTGCAATTTATAATCGTTGTGTTCGTCCTGTTTTCGTTTTTGGTTTGTGATGTCGTTTCATGTCATTCAAGCCATATTCGGTGTCTTTAGGAGAGATGTCTTCCCCCCAGCTAACATTCTTTATAAATGTACAGCGGGCCGTTATCGGCCCGTCAGCTACCCTGACAGGCCGATAACGATTCGCTGTAGATTTATGTAGAATTTGTTTGTGTTGAGGTTTTATGGCCCAGTCAACCCAATGGGGTCATGTCGAGCGCGGTCAGTTTACCTAACCACACGTTTACTGGGCAGGCTTAGTCCTCTAAGCGGTTAACCACTATTGTGCACATTCTTTCGCCAGAAACTGACAACTGCCCTTCTTGAATCAGCGGAAGGGAGAGAATGACCGTAGAAAATATTTCATGATCAATCTCCACGAAAGAATGTTGCCGACCTCGGCGGGGGTTGAACCCGCGACCTCCTGGTCTGCAGTTGCACGGCGCATCCAACTGAGCCACCGAGGCCGGCTTTATGTAGAATGCTTACTGGGCCGTGACTGTGGCCTTTCCTTGGTATCCCTATATTTATAATATTTTGTCATGTGTAGTCCGCATGAGGAGAAAAGATACACATTCAGTGGGGTGTAGAGATCTGTTAAAATTGTTTTTGTCTCCTTCTGAAAAGAGTTCTACTCTAAAAGGAAAATATTTTCTATTCCAAAGGTACTTTGTGTCCAGAATCGCAAACATGAGGTCAAAAAGTTGTCGCCCTTGTTAAAAATAGAAGAAAATCTACCATATGTATCCAGTCCCCAAAAATGCCTGAAGATAGGTTTTGCCTCGACACAGCCCAGATAAAGTATTGCTTTCATCAACCAGTCAAACTAAACAAGCAATTCCTGAAAAGGGGAACACAGTACTTTTACTAACCTTTTACTGGAAAATGATTAGAAATTCTTTAAGGTGGCTCGATGTTTATTTGCCATCATTTTTACAAGGGAGACAAAGTTCAAAGTTTGTGACTTCCGTTTTGCTTTCCTGTACATCAAATCCCATATATTAAAATATTTAAAGGGATAGAATGTGGTCCTATGGGAAGAACATTATTTCATTTTAGAGTAGACCCCTTTCAGAAGAGTTGTAAATGTTTTAACAAAGTTGCTTCCTACTCTGAAAATAATTCTGAGAGACTTGCCTCTTAAAATGTGCCTGATTACTCGCCAGTTACGACTGGCGAGATTTAGATTCGTTTAGTTCTTCCCTTCCCCGGATGTCGCATGACGTCACTGAGACAGCCGCGGCCGTGAACGTTTGGTAAGTAAGAAATGTATTGCAGTTATAACGAAATACCCATCGAGATTTTTCACCCCTGACGCCCCGTTTTTGGATTTGCATTTGTCTATTTTAGATGGGTTTATTTCATGCCAAATTTATGATAAACACGATGATTTTGATTTGAGATTGTAAATTTCCTTTCCTGGATGGCGATGTTCGTGGAGCATCCTGCAGTGTTTATGTATCGCAACTAATTTGCCAGACTCTCTGGTCATGGTATTGACTTCAACACTCGAAACAAATTATTAACTGTTAAAATTCTAAGTCAGGTTATCAGTATCATAAACTCCACAAAGCCTTTTTCTGATTCTTTATAGACGTCATTTCGACTTAGTTTAGTTTCAAAATTCAATGTTGGACTTAAATCTTTTCTGCAACAAGACCTATTGGAACCTGAATTATGGTTACTTCGTGTATAAAGTTAGAAAAATATATGCTTGCAATGATTTTAGCACTCAGTTTCGTAAATCGTTCTATGATATATAAAGATAGGGTATAACAAATGTAATACGAGAGACTGCATGCATGGCAGTTAAACCAATCACGATTAATTTTGCTTCCCTCTTTGGTCGCACTCTCCGGCCTAAAGACTTTTAAGTAAGTCGGTTGGTGTCTGATGCTCTGGCTCTGGTTGGGCCCACCGGAATCCTACTGTTGATTTTCGTTTGCTTCAGGATTTCAGTTATTTCTTGCTGTCGAGTCCTCATCGTTGTTTCATCTCTGTATTCGTTTGATTTTTATGTTCTCGGAGATGTTGCACTGATGGGTTAGAAACCCTTCACTGAACAAATGTCTTGTGTATATCATTGCAGAACTAAGGGCAAAGGTTGTGGCCACGTAAAATCTGTTTAATCCCTTCAGTAAAATTTTCTCTGACCGTTCCAAAGCGGTCTTTCTGCTGTGGTTTACTATTTTTGTCAATGTATTTCTTTGCATGTATGTCCTTTGAAATTTTTATTTTGGCCATTTTTTTTCTTTTTTTTTTTTTTTTTTTTGAGAAAAAAAAACTGTCCTTTTGGCTTTTTGCTTGTAGTGCTTTGATTGTGGTGCCGTTGTTTTAAGTGCGTCCTTCTTTCCCTTTGGTGTCTTGGAAGGAAGGTGTTAGGTATTTGTATCGATTCCTTTCTATTTTCGCATATGCAAGGTTTTATTCACATGTACATGGTTCCATTTACAGGTGTGACGGTTCACATTTGGCAACACATTTGGCAAGAATGTGCACGCACTACTTTACAATTTAGTATGGCATGCACTGTTTGACGTAATATCGAAGTGTGTGTGTGTTGTTTTTCTTTCTGAAATGTCAAAACGTTTCCTAAAAGAGAACATGGTTTTGCGAGGACTTGCCTATGAAAGTATCCACTGTTGATAAGTACGTATGTTTGTTTGTTTTCTTCTGTAACATTCGTAGACATTTACGCCAAGTTTTTATACTAATGTTTCTAAGCACATATTATCAACACCCTTTGATAGACTCAGTTCAAATTTATTTGCTATGCTGGTAGATATAGGTCCCAAGTTTTATTCAGCGCTACCCTCATCCCAGCTCGTGACGTTGAGGTCAAGGTCACAGTCACAAACTTAGAATACTGATATTTATGTCAAAGTTTGTTTGTTTGTTTTTTTAAGACTGTTTTCAAGATCCTTCTATGGATTTGTTTCATATTTGGTGTGATAGTAGATATAGGTTCAAACTTTTATTCATTGCTGTTCCTACCCCAGCTCATAACTTTGAGGTCAATCTCATGGATTTTTTTATAAAAAGGTTACATCTAGCTTTTCTCTATTTTACACATATACATGCATCAATTAAAATCAATGTTACATATACATGCACCAAATGTTGCATTTACTTTTAGAAAGAAAAAGGCAATAAGTTTATCTTTTTTTCTGCATCACTTACCTGTTGCATATGAAAATGGTCAAAGTACTGACGTAGAAATTTAGCATAAACACACATAGCCAAGTATTGATTTTGAAAACTGTTTCTCCTACCTTGAGAATCATAGTTCACGTTGATTTTTATTCGACACATGCCATCAGTTTTACATTGCGTTACATAGGGCATGGGTCTGAGCTTTAGATCACCATATGAGGACACAGACCAATAATTAGAGCATATCCATTTTATTTTACAATTTTTGTTTTCACGTTTTCAGTGTTTGATTTGACAATTTGATTTATATTAAATATTCAGATTTTAGTTATTGACTTGGCTGCTGCTCACCAAAATGTCACGATCAAAGACTTAGCAATTATGAGAATGGGCAGTGGCACAGGTCGGTGATACAGGTACCCACACTGGGCACTTTGCTTTTTTGTCAAACAAATTATAATACCCTGTTTAGAGTTTACCCTTTGGTCTTGAGTTGTGCCATAACAACTGGGCAAATATTTTTTAAAGGAAATTTTATTCATTATTTTCATTCAGAATTTAGCTCCTCTGAGGTATAATTGCAGCTTCATCCAATGTTCAACTGCATTTACATCCATGTGATTTATACCTTGTATAACTGCAACACAGTGCAAAGTTTATCTACAAATGCATTTAATTAAAAGAAACGCAGCTGCATCGAATGTATTACTGCAGTTGCACCAGATGAATTGCATTTGCATAGTACGCCTAACTCCATCCTATATATAATTGTAACTGCATCCGCTATATCAACTGGGACGAGCTTTTCCTATTTTAACAGGACATTTTATTAAAACATTGATATAGGGATTTATGTTTCACTAATGGCACTTTAGAAGACAATCATTTTAGTAAAGATTCTCAATGCTAATGACAAAGTATCATACGTTTTTCGTCTAATAATTTCCCGGGGACGGACAATTGATATGTGTAAAATAGAAAACAATTACAATATTTACCCCTTCTCTTGCTGAACACGACATGCCCTATCTTAGCAAACAGTGTAGATCCAGATCAATTGGCTTCTGAACTGATCTGGATCTGCACTGTTTGTCATTACATATATGAATTTTTTATCAAAAACCCGGATCAAGTAATCTGATTGGCTGGAAATTAGAAGTGGGCGTGGCATCTTAATTTACTCAGCATGACAAGGGTTAATGCTGAGTGTGCGGGCAAAATTTTGATATACGTTTTTAACTATTTTGCTTAGACAATATAGGGATCAAACATGTTTTTCATACATTCGCCAGGTCCCGTGAGAGGTGTTGAAAACCGGGGCCGAAGGCCGCGGTTTTCAACACCTCCCAAGGGACCTGGCGAATGTTAATGCATTGAAAAACCTTTTTTTTTCGCTATTATTGCAAAAAAAAAAACAACTGAAAACATTTGCTACATTTCGCGTTACTTCTTGCACTATTTTGTTTCGCCTTTTCACCGATGTCTCGCGAACGTAATTTCCACTGACTATGCTCGTTCTAGGGCCGGGCAGTACACATCTTGTGACGGCGGCAAATCTGTGGCCCCGGTACGATCATATTGAAAGTTACGTAGCCGTGCATTAACAGCGGGTGAATTGCCTTGTTAATACATGGCTTTTCGCCGGTTAATGCACGGCTGTTAATAACGTGCGGCACTGCTTTTTATGCAATTATAGGGTTTAACAGTTCGTGACGATTTTCTATTTTGGAGACAATTTGCAGATCGCGGCGTCTGAACAGGATCTGCACTGTTTTTATAAGAGACAGGAATTTCTATTGTAAATAGTAATGCTAAAAAACAAAAATAAGGCAGAAACGCTTTAGACTGGAAATGAACCTGTCAGACTGATAGAAAATCCACTAGGCAGAAATTGGTAAAAGGTCACAAACAAATGAACACAGCCTCTCCTAGGTACGGGTTCGATTAAATGACGTGAAATGACAACATAATATAGCACCCCGTCGAAAACAAAACAACAAACAAAACAACAAAAGAAAAGAAACTGTTACAAAAACACCGACATTCGACGGTCGACCGCGAAATCTTTATTCATTTACAAGATCTGGACCGGAACTTTTTATTTCTGTTTCTCGGCCCAACGTGGTTCATATGGTGATTTCTTTTGCTCCATTATTCCAGTGTTTGACACCTGAGGTGTCACCTCCAACAGTCTCAACACCATGATCCTGTTGAGTGCTCATCTTTTGTTTATTATAGGTTTTATCTGTGATATATTTGTTGCCCGTCCCAGCTAGCATTCTACGTAAATCTACATCGGACCGTCATCGGCCCGTCAGCTACCCTGACGGGCCGATGACGACCCGATATAGATTTACGTAGAATGCTGACTGGGGTAATGCTTCAATGATGGCATGAGTGTGGGTCCCGTAAAGCTATCTTAAGCCTCCAGTAATTTATCACTGAGCATTCCAAGGCGATACTTTCATTGTGCCACTTTTGTTAAATGGTCTGTAGTGTTTCACTTACAAATGGTTTTCTTTTAGCAATTATGTAAGTTAAAGATACGAGGTTCCTGCAAAAAGTTTTGGCACTGGGTTCGGATTACTTCAGTGCTACGTTTTATCAAACATATTTTTATTACAAACCTTCAAAGTATTCCCTCTTTACTGAAACATATTTTTGTAACCTTTTTACCCAGTCGCGAAAAGCAGATAAATAGTCTTCTTTTGGTATCTGTTGGAGACACTGATAAATAGCGCTGCCAAGAGAACCTCTAGACGTATACTTATTTCCAGAAAGCATTTTCTTAAGCCTTGGAAATAAAAAGAAGTCACAGGGACTAAGGTCAGGTGAATAAGATGGATGGTTTAAAACTTTCACCTTTTCAGAAGCCAAAAAAGACTTAACAACCTCACACTTATGAGAGGAGGCGTTGTCATGTAAAAGGTGGACTCGTGACCATCCTTTGCTTGGTCGTTTCTTATTGTAAAACGCTTTTACTTTCTTCAGTACAGAATTCTTGTAGAATCGGCCAGTGACTGTATGACCAGATGGACAAGTCACTTGAACGACTGGCCCACTTGAATTAAAGAAAATTGCGTACAACATCTTTTTCGAACTTATGGTTCTCTTGGCAATACATGTGCGTTTTTTTATCTTTTCGCTTCCATTGCTTATTACCAGCCCTTCTTTGTGGCTCAAATATGTGCACCCAGGTTTCATCACCTGTTAGCAAGTTAGAAATAACCCGACTATTACAGACTTTGTATGTTTTCAAACGTTCCCAGGCACATTTAAGGCTTTGTGTTGTTTGCTCCTCAGTGAGCAAATGAGGTACCCACCTTACGCAAACCTTTCTCAGGTCCAAACGCTTTTTCAGAATTGTTTGCACACTACCTTCTGATATGCCAGTACAACTAGCTATATCTTTGACAGACAATCGCGCATCCTGTTCGACCACAATCTTTACAGCAGCGATGTTAGCCTTGGTAACAGAGGTTTTAGGCGTTCCAGGATGGGTATCATCTTCAACAGAAAATTTCACAGCTTTAAAAGCTTTAACCCGCATTAAAACTCTGCGCATTGAAATGGTCTGAGGTCCATATATACCACACAATTCATTAAAATCTGCTTTGAATCTATATTAAGCCTAATGCGGCATTTAATATAGCTACGAATTTCAGTCTTCTGGTCCATGTTTCAATGTAACAAGTAAATTGGTCAGTGTATATGACTGCATCTATTTCAATTTGAAATATCTCGGTCAGTTGGAAAGCAATTTGCACGAAATAAACGGTTATCGTTAGCTATTCAACACACCATTCAAGTGCAGTGAAGCATTTTAAAATATACCTGGGATAAATCGAAGGAAGCCTATAAGTGACAGACCTTTTTGCACGACCCTCGTATATGCAGTTAAGTTTTAGAAAATAAAACGTAAGAGAGAAACCGAGTTGCCACCTCTTTGGGAAAGGGCTGCCAACTCTGCTTGCTAGCATTCTTTCTGTGGCTGTTTTATTATATGCCTATCTTTCCCTTTGATGATGAGCGTGATGTGGATTTGAATGAATCAGTTCCCGAGTTCACTTATTTACTGTATTGGCGTCTAACTATCACATTTGGTCCTAATGCAGTTCGAGCTACACATAATTGTTTGATTCATTTTTTCTAGGTATAGCTGATAATAAGCATGAAATATCAAATCTTATTTTCTTGAGACATAATACCAACAATTCTGCATCTGTTGAATTTGCCCGGACTGTGCTAAAATTTAAGAGAAATCAATACCCTTTCAAGAGACACAATCATGTCAGACTTGTTTTGCTTCCCTTCTGCAAAGAGGTCGGCTTAAAAATGAAAAAAAAAAAAAACATGCTTCTCTTGGAAGCAAATTCTTTCCTTGAGAAATAAACCCCTATTAAGAAGGGACTTTATGTGCAGGAAACTTGCAAACTTGCAAAAGTTGCCCACCTCGATAAAATGGTAGAAAAATTACCAAATGTATCCATGTGAGAAAAGAAATCAGATAAACTTGAAAAAAAAAAAAAAAAAAAAAAATATATATATATATATATATATATATATATATATATATATATATATATATATATATATATATATATATATATATATATATATACATATATATAAATAGCATGCAATAAAGGAATCGTTTGTCCATAAGGACAATGTAATATTTATGAACAAGAGAAACACATGAACACTGAGTATCTAAAAGTGAGGGCCAGTAATTGTAAGTGAGGTTCAGTAGCCAAAGGTGAGGTTGAGGCCTGAATTCTGATTAAGGTAAGGATGCATTATACAAGTTACCATCGCAACTATGTGTATATATTTGGTGCCCGAACAAAGGACTTCGGAAAAATGTGAATGCTGAATTACCCTGAAACTGATGCTTACTACCTGGATGAGATTAAGAGAGTATGATCCTATTAACCATGTGTTAAATGCGTCAGAAATAAAACCAGAATAACCACGGGACCTAGATATCGCAGCGGTATGTTTCTTTCATGTGAACACTGCGGTCCGGATTTGATTCACGGCCCTGGCATGTGGCAAAGTAGTGTTCGCCCATCCAAAGTCGGTGGTTGTCTCCGGTACTTTAATTTCCTTCACCATTGTCCACTATACGCCCAACATCCGCACCTTCGAGCACGTGTTTTTAAGTTCACTATATATTTTTCTGTAATCAAAGTACGACAAGTAAAGTATACGCTTAAGCAAAATTATATTTCAACTATCTTATGTACCCCACATACCCTTCTCCGAACCTAGACTATTCAGAACTATCTGTTGCACTTCATATTTAGTTCAATATACCCATCCATCTTTCCACCCATCGATCTACATAAATTTCATACCCCATCTAAGTCTTATCTCCTTTGTCTTTTGTGGCTTAGGGAAGGTTATTTTTCATTATCAGTCTGCACACACACACACACACACACACACACACACACACACACATCTGCTTTCCCTCTATATGAGCGCTTCCTGCCACATACAGACACCACTGAGACTTCAACCGTAAGCTTTCGCTGCACTAGCGTCTTTCGATATAGTCAGTTTTATATTTCCCACAATCTGATAAAATCAAAATCTTATCAACAAGAAAGAGGAAGACCAGTTTAAGTCGCCATCGAATAACCTTTATAACTTAAACATCTATTTTAAAACTATACTAAGATAGCCAATCAAATCGTGTTTGTATCGCTATCGGTTTGATTTACAAAATAGCGACGTTGGAAAGTACGATCGAAAACGTGTAAGGGAAAGCTGGGGTGAAGGGTTTTAAACTCAATCAGCAGCTTTCTTTTGGCTGTTTGATGAAGAAAAAATGATTATGTTGGCATATTTCCGACAGGATATGACAAGTTGCTCCCGTATCTGGCATAATTGCCTATAAATAAGACACATTTTTCTGCGAATCACCTTACCGTATTTACCCTAAGTATTCGGACACCTCAACTCCTTACCATATATGTTCTAACATTTGAACCAGTACAATTCACTACCCGATGTTGTGTCTAAAAATTGCTGGATGAGTGGCAAACAGTGTAGACCCAGATGAGACGCCGCGTTCTGCGGCGTCTCATCTGGGTCTATACTGTTTGCTCAGGCCTGTCTGTCCGAATACATATGGTAAATACGGTATTATTTGTATGGTCATGGGTGTCACCATTCCGAGTTTTTGGATCGGTTAGAAGTTTGCTTATATATAGCAAAATGTGAATTGAATCCATTCACATATTTTTTCTTTCTAAATCTTGTAAGCGATTTGCTGACTTGTCAGTCCAGAAGGCCATTCGAAGGTGGCCCTTATAGATATTCGTTAGATTCTCCTGCGGATGATATAATTTCAATGAGATTGTTCTTACCCACCTACATTTACAATCAAGAGGCCAGACGGTCATGATATTTAGCACTTGTTCATACAAGACGTAAATCAATAATAAAACGCAACATGGGAAATGGACAACTATGCTATATGCGAAAAGCAAGGACCGAAACAAGCCTACAGATGAATTCGTGCAGTTGGAATAGGATCTTCACCTTTCGTTTATAGAGTCACAGAATTGAAGTCAGGAGAAATTATAGACGAACGTGAACAGGCCTTGATCAGGTTGTGCGGATTTGTTTTTGCATACTGTCCTAAGGGTTTTTTATCCACATTATGAGTAAATTAGTATTCATTATGTCTGCGTTTTCCAACAGCTGTATTCAGTATTGTATTTCTATTATATATATGTAGACAGTATTGACAGGACACTGGCTTCAATGATTTGGGATGGACAATTGATTGTTTTGTTGTTGTTGTTGTTGTTGTTGTTGTTGTTTGTTTTGTTTATTTCGTTAAGTGTAGTTTGTTTGTTTTTTGTTTTGTTTTTGTTGTTTTTTTGTTGTTTTTTTGTTTGTTTTTTTTTTTTTTTTTTTTTTTTTTGTTTTGTTTTTTTGTGTTTTTTGTTTTTTGCTTAACCCCTATGACCCTGTAGACCGAGACAGATTCTTTTACAAACAGAGTAGAGCCGTCTCATTAGGACCTATATTTTTGCACGTATGCGTGCGTGCCTGCGGGTGGGTTTTCGTGCGGGTGGGCGGGCAGGCGTACGCGTGTATGTATGTGTCTGTGTATGCGTGTGTGTGTGTATGTTGGCGTGCATGCATGTTTGCATGTATGTAAGTATGCGTGCGTGGATGGCTGGATGGATGGATGGATTGGTGAACGGACGGACAGGGCGGACTAACGGATGGCCGGACGTACGGACGGACGAATGGATGGCTGTTGGGTGTAAATAGGGTTAATACGATAGTCATATTTGACAGAAAAGTAAACTATTGAAAGTGGCAAACGCCTTGCATACTGGGTAAAGCTTCTCTATCCCAGATGACAAGACCTGACATTCTATGTAAATTGTCTCATAAGGTGACAATTTGCCTGCGATGTCTAACCAAATAGGAAGTATAAGACAATGACATCAGTTTGTGTCTGCTGAATATCCGTGACACTGCTAAAGATCAATTTACATAATCGTTAGCCAGAGATTGTACACATGTACGAGGCGTTATTGCAGTAAGATAATAATAATCTTTACCATTCTCTGGTCAAATTCAGCAGACGACAATTTCATGAAAGCTTTCTTTTTCCGGAAAATAGGCATGGACTTTTTATGCAAAGTGTCAGTTTGGGAGATAGTTTGCATAAGATGTCAAAGATTTTTTTTTTTAAGTCTAAGTCAAAGAAGTCTTTGACTTACTTCTGTATCCCATTCAATTCTCTGTTTAATGCATTGAATTGTATTTGTGAATCTACTTGTTTTATATGTAAAGTTTATTGTCGCACCTGCATCAGCATGGCGATCTAGGCGTGCAAGTTTCCGTCTGTTTGTCCGTCCGTTCGTCTTGTCCGTCCGTCCGTTCGTCAATCCGTCAACATTTACCCTGCGTGTCTTGTTAGCGCTACTTCTCTTACAGTTTTGTACCGATCGTTTAGAAACTTTGCACGCGTTTTCTTCATGGCATATGGCTGTGCATGTGGTTTGGATATAATTGTTCAATTATTTTTTGTTACTTTTCCACATTGTGAAATTTTCTCCTACAACAGATAGACAGTGAGCGCAACTCCTCTTACAGTTTTGTACTGGTCGTTTTGAAACTTTGCATGTTTTTTTTTTTTTTTTTTTTTTTTTGGTATGAAGATGTGCATGTGGTTGGATATAATTGTTAGATAATTTTTGTCACTTTTTCACATTGTTTTCACACTTTTTTCACATTGTGAACTTAGTCATTTTTCACCCTCAATATATAGACAGTGGGCACCTCTCGTGAGCGCAACCCCTCTTACAGTTTTATACTGATTGTTTTGAAACTTTGCATGTGTCTTTTTCATGGTACGAGGATGTGCATGTGGTTTGGATATAATTCTTAGATCATTCTTTGTCACTTTTTCTAACTTTTGTCATTTTTATAGACAGTGGGTACCTTGTGAGCACATCTTTGCACATGTTTTCCCCAGGGTCTGTAGAAGTGCATGTGGTTTGGATATAATTTTTAAATTTATTTGTCACTTTTTCCATTTTAACTCTGTCATGTGCGTTCGATGAAATTCCTGTATTAATTTCTTCTACCTTAAATAAACATTTTTTTTTTTGTGGGGGGGGGGGGGGCGGGAGTGGGGAGGTGGGGGTGCAGGTGCAACATGGGGGGAAATGAGAAATTCATTTTAACATGTCGTCTGCTGTTTTCTTTTCAGCATGCTAAGCGTTAATATAAAACCGAAAGAAATTGCATTAGGCGCGACATGAGAATTTAGGCACTTCAGTCATATACGTTGATGTCGAAGGCACAGAACTGCCTGCGCACGCGCAGTCTGACTAGTATCATAATTGTCAACAGTGCCATGAAAACGGATACTGCAGATATGTTTGCTTAACAAAAAAATCTCCGATCAAAGTCCATTGACTCGTAAGGTATTCGCTCTTTGTACATGGTACGAATAATTTCCGTTTTCTCCTTTTGTAGATCAAAACGCCTGTTTAATTACACGTAAGGTGAATGCATCCTTCTTGAGATTTTGCCGTCGCTTTTATTAAAGGGAAACAAGTTTAAGATTTGAAACTTTTAAAAAAAATTGGGAGCCACTATTTAAGGAAATGGATCAAATTCTATGGAACTATTTTTTTTTCTTTAAGAGGAGATCCTAATGAGATAGGTTGTAAATACGGTGCCAGGGAAAGTCTTCACGAATGGTTTTCCAGACTTCTTAAAAGGGATGGGTCCGCATTTGTTTGGCTCCCTACTGAAAAAGGATCTACTCTAAAAGGAAAGCATATGTTCCCAATGGTGTAAGCCTTTTTCAGAAGGGACATTGTGTGCAGGAAAGCAAACAGGAAGTCACAAAATTTGTTTCCCTCATCACTTAAACATGCCTATATAGTTTTGCCCCCTTAAACCCCATTTTTATATAGTAAAACTGGGGTTTGCAGGGGTTGACATTATTTTTGTTATTTCTGCTCAAAAACATAGATTGTGGTACTCGTTAGAACCGCCTCGCTGAGGCTGTTCGAACGAGTACCCACAATCTATGTTTTGAGCAGAAATATGAAAAATATCAGGGTTTTTTATCTGAGAATTTTCAGTTTTTGGAGGTGAAATTTTCTATATATTTGAATAGGCGTGTTCTCGTAATGTATGAAAAATTGGCAGAAAATCTGCCAAGTGCATCAAGTTCCATTAAATTGCTGCCCACTTTTGGCATAATTTTTGAGAACACTGATCGCTTTCCTGACATAAACGTACTTCAGTTTAATGTCAACGACAGGCAAGCTTTAGATCTTCGGATAATGAATCCTTTAGAAAACAGTTTAGCAGAGCCTGCTTGGAAACATTTAACCATTACAACATTCCGGGCTAATTCAGCAGACGACACATTGATTATATTTCTTTCTTATTTTTCCCAGAAAAAAATGTTTGACATTTCGTGCTAGTTGTCTCCAGTGGAGATGATTTGCATGAAATGCCAAAATCAGTTTTCTGAGAAAATTTTGGAAAAATATTTCAATTTGTTGTCTGCTGAAACTTTTACCCAGAGTGATAAGCGTTAAATGAAGCGGCTTCCTGTCGAAATTATGCAGTCTGGAGCCATGTGTATTAAAACTAATGCACTGGCATCGCTAAATGGAGTTGCGTCACGAAACAGCGTCTTACAACTGTAAAATGAGCCGAAACACAGCATTGCATCTGCGGGCTGATTAGAGTGTGTTTGCTGTTCACCTAAAAACGCTTCGGATTCTTGGCTGCCTAAAGAATGCCCTGCGAAGACTCTGATCAGATTAAACAGATGCGCAGGCTGATCTGAGCCTTTGCTGGGCGCACATGCAGTCGTAGAAAATGCTGTGCCTCGGCTCAAGTGGTTTCAGGCATACTGGCTGCAGCTTTGAGGGAATATGTCAGTCTGCACGATATATTAAACTCTTACTGCCTGGCGTCCTAATAAAAGAACACGGACACACAGAGTAGACCAAGATCTGTTGGCGTAAAACGCGGCATCTTGTCAGGTTCCACACTGTTTGAATTAAACGTGAGTATTTTGTAGAAATAAATGAACCCATTTTCCCTTTATCCCTAAAGCGTTAATCTCAACTGCAGCAGTCGACATTTTATGTCTCTTCTATTTATCTATTATACCCCCGCAAACTGTGTTTGTTGGGGGCCGGCGGGGAGGGTATACTATTTTCACCTTGTCCGTCCGACAGTTCGTCTGTCTGTCCCTTACGTTTTGGTTTCTGCTTCTTATCTTGCAAACTAATGTCAGGAATCTTTTCTTATTTTGCATAAACGTTGATATGGATGAGTTGTTGCTGTTAGACAAAAAAATATGACCTAGGGGTCAATTCCTGTAGCATTATTTCCCTTTGTAATTCTTGAAAAGCTGTTTGGTTTATTATTCTGTTCTATAATGTTGTATTGGTTTCTGCTTCTTATCTTGCTAAATAATTTCAGGTTTCTTTTTATATTTTGCATAAATATTGATACTGATAAGGTGCTGCTGATAGACAAAAGTAAGAGCCTAGGGTTTAATCCCTTTCGAGTTATTTCCCTGTGTAGTTCTTGAAAAGAAGTTTTACTTTCTGCTTATCTTGCTAAATAATTTCATGATTCTTTTCATATTTTGCATAAACGTTAATGAGGCGTTGGTCTTAGACAAAAAGAAGGGCCTAGGGGTCAATTCCTTTAGAGTTATTTTCCTTTGTAATTCTTGAAAATGTGTTTTGGATTCTGCTTCTTATTCTTATCTTGTTAAATAAAGGAATCTTTTCATATTTTGCATCATAAACGTTGATATTGATAAAATGTTGATGTCAGACAAAGGGCCTAGGGGCCTAGGGGTCAATTCCTTTATAGTTATTTCCTTTTGTAACTCTTGAAAAGCAGTTTTGGTCTCTGCTTCTTATCTTGCTAAATAATCTCAGAATTTTTTTTATATTTTGCATAAATTTTATATTGATAAGGCATTGCTGTTATACATCAAAGAATTAATTACTTTAAAGCTATTTCCCTTTGTAATTCTTGAAAGGGCATTTTAGTGTCTGCTTCTTATCTAGCTAAATAATTTCAGAAATCTTTTCACATTTTGCATAAACGTTGATATTGATGAGGTGTCATTGTTAGACAAAAAAAAAAGGCCTTGAGGTAATTCCTTTAGAATTATTTTCCTTTGTAATTCTTGAAAAAGCATTTAAGTTTCTGCTTTTCTTATATTGCTAATAAATTTAAGGAATCTTTAAATATTTTGCATAAATGTTTATATTGATGAGATGTTATTGTCGGAGAAAAATAAGGACCTAAGGATAATTCATTTAAAGCTATTTCTCTTCGTTATTCTTGAAAAGATGTTTTGGTTTCTGATTCTTGTCTTGCTAAATGATTTAAGGAATCTTTTCTTATTTTGCATAAATGTAAATATCGATGGGATGTTCCTGTTAAAGAAAAAATAAGAGCTTATGGATTAATTTCTTTAAAGTTATAACCCTTTGTTATTTTTGAAAAGGCATTTTGGTTTCTGCTTCTTATGTTGATGAATAATTTAAGGAATCTTTTCATATTTTGCTTAAATATTGATACTGATTAGGTGTTGCTGTAGAGAAAAATAAGGACGTATGGGTTTATCCCTTAAAGGTTACTTCCCTTTGTTCTTCTTGAAAAGTTGCTTTGACATGACAATAATGCATGTACACAGTGAAATCAGCTCACCTCAAAATATTTGTTGAAGCAATCTGATACTTTGCAGACTCATTACAGACATACTGAACATGTGAAGGAAGAAGTATGATGCTGACAACAAGTTTTCGTTAAAACAAGAGCTTTTTTTCACTTAGTCAATTGTTTTGGTAATTCTTGACTACTGGGTTTTGTATGCTCTGAGATGGTGCAGCTGAGATAGTGCATGCATGGTGAAATCAACTTGACTCGAAAAGAATTTTTTGACAAACTCTGATACTTTGCAGATTCATTAAAATCATATCATCACGAAAACACACCTATATAATTTTGACCCCAATAACCCCCACTTTTATATGGTAAAACTGGGGTTACATGGGTATACATTATTTTTCTTATTTCTGCCCCAAAACATAGATTGTGGGTACTCGTTAGAACCGCCTCGCCGAGGCGGTTCTAACGAGTACCCACAAACTATGTTTTGAGCAGAAATATGAAAAATATCACAGTTTTTGTATCTGATTTTTTTCAGTTTTTGGAGGTGAAATTTTCTATATATTTGAATAGGCGTGTTTTCGTAATGTTGAACATGTGCATGAAGAGGTTGGCTACTGGAAAAAAATTGACAAAATGACTGTCACTTTAACTTCACCATTTATGTATGTCTGTATGTCTGTCTGTATTGGTTTTCCTAATCACATATAGCCTGAAGCAAATATGCATTTTAATACATTGCTTTTCAGTACCCACAAGGCAGTCATTACCTGCAGGGGTATCCGATAAGCACTGCTTATTGACAATTCTCGTTTTACTTTATCTGATTTTTTCTTCTTATCTATTTCGCAATCTTATTTATTCATATATCTATCTATTTATTATTCATTTAATTATTTATTTACTGTATTTTTTTTCAAAGAAAGTAAGCCTTGATATTTCATATGAATTGTACGCCTAGCAGACGATTCATATCAAGCGCCAAGTCTTGTTCCTCTGAAAAATAATCAGAAAAAATAGCATGTCGTCTGCTACAATTTTGCTTAGCGCTTTAAGGATCGATTTAAGCATGTCCAAACAGTAAGATAGAATATTCCATTCAGAATAAAATGTGTAAATATATATTCCATATATTCTTATGTAGCAATGTCATTCGTTCATATTTTGCCATGCCAACTGAAGATTTTATCAGTTTCGTATCATCCATACCGAACCACTAGTTCAAGTCTACTAAATAGGTTCATCACGATAGATTATCACATTATTCCATAAATTCATTAGACAAACCCCGAAGAAAGTTTTCTGTTACTGATACAGTTTCGGTTCCCATCGAGAACTAGCATCAGTCTGATGATAGTTTTCGATGAGAAGCGAAGCTGTCAGCAGTAGGTGAACATTTTCTTCGGGATATGTCTAATAAATACATGGAATAATAGTTCACGTCTGCTCATCCGATTTTGTTAAATTATCTGTCTCTATACCTTTTTCAAATGCTACGTCCGTAAGTGTCACTGCCTCAATGGACGCTAAATGATATCCCTTCTTTAACTTTTCCAGCATAAATATAAGCATATGACTCCATGCGTTCGCACTCTCCTTGGTATATTTTCGACCGAGCACTTCACACCAAACTGTTAACATTGCGTCATAGTATGCTTCGAAATAAACTGGTCTAAATCCTGTATAATAGATATGTTTTTTACCAAGAGCGAGAAGCTCATTTGACATAGCAGTTTCAATATCATCTATGTTATCAATTACCGCTGCAAACGCTTGCATGAATTTTGTAGCATGAGCTTTGAACTTTTCGTGTTTTTGAAGAGTCTCTTCGTCCATGCCGTTATAGTCAAACAATTCTTTAATTTCAGGATACCGTTCAAATATTCTCAGAAACACCGCCATTCCATTTCTTGTCATATCCGTGTACAATATTCGCCACTGTGATTTAATAATAGCTTTCTCTTCTTCCGTGATTATGACATCTGGCATTTGAAATCTGTCAAAGAATACACGTTTCTCCTGCTTTAAAATGTCAGAATTCGCTTTTGGATGAGTTCCTGACATTGAACATCCCATTATCTGCTCTATAACACAGGATACGAAATTATAAGAGTAAACAATCTTAACCCTTGTCCTGCTGAACCCGGATATACACTGCCTTTGCAAACAGTGTAGATCCAGATCAGTTCTGAAGAAGCCAACTGATCTGGATCTGCACTGTTTGCCATTAAGTAGGTGAATTTATAGCAAGATTCCAGATCAAGTAATCTGATTGGCCTAAAATTAGAAGTCGGCGTGGCATCTTAATTTATTCAGCAGAACAAGGGTTAAGGAGATGGAATACACTTGGTAGAATATCTGTCGTTGTTTACAAGTTAAATAACTTTTTACGACTTCTTGTTTGCTTGCATTCATATCAAGCCCCTTTACTCTAAGCCCTTCTGAAAAGGGGTCTACATTAAAAGGAACCAATGTGCTCGCAAGCGAACAAATGGTTCCTTTCAAAATAGATCTTTTTCTTTCGCCTGGGAAGCACATTCTTTCCTTTTAAAATAGTTCCTTTTTTTTCAGAAGGGACTTGGGAGCAAAAATCGTTCATTCCAGAGTAGACACGCAAATTATTTCCTTTTAGGGTAGACCTCTTCTGAAAAGGTGCTACCAGAAGGGTCTACCATAAAAGAAAATGATTTGCAATTCTTTCCGTTTAGAATAGACCCATTTTTTAGAAGGGAGGTAGCAAATTCTTTCCATTTAAAGAGTAGGCACCTTTTCAGAAGGGAGGCATTTTACTGAGATGCATCCCCTGAATGTGTATCCATCCACCTTAAACCTACGTGTTTATATTATATCCTATAATATGTCTGTTTCTATACATTAAGCATTTGACTCCTAATCCTGAGACCCTAGAATACCGCGAACATCTTTATAAATGAATTCAAATAAAGCTTTTACAATAATCAGTCATAAATGTTACCTTGCCTTCCTGTCATCAATAAATGAAATCCGCACGGATGATAAAAGTACAATAGAAGTAATGCGTATCTTGTAACCAGAGCTAGGGAAAAGTTAAGATATAAATATGACTAACGCATACAAACACTCACAAGTTTCCTTCCAATACGTAAACAGAAAACAATCCGCATCATTTCTATCAACGCTTTTTCCGGAACCCTGAAACTGACATCAAAGACCTAGTCTCCTATATTTCCCAGAACAATCTAATACAGGCTCACATTGATTTATAAAACCAGTCCAAGATAAACGCATGCAAATACCATAGCAAACAATCGCTGTGGTGTCGAGGGTAAATTAACTTTGCTAATGAATTGAATTTTAAATGCCGCTTTAAATTGGTAGTCCTTTGGCGATGAGTAAGTTAATAAGTGAGTGACACGGGAGAGAATAAATGATATCAATTCAATCTGTAGCCAGAGTAACTGTCGCAGATACCCTTTGTAACAGCTTGTTATTATGCAGACGAAATGGCTACCCGACACTTTGCAAATTCGCAGGTATAGTTGGGTAGGTACAGTTCTCGTTCAAGTTATTATTTGTATTTAGTTTATATAAGGGAACTGGTTACACTTGGTAGATTTTTCGCAATTTCCGCCCATTACGAAAGCACGCCTATTCAAATATATTGAAAATTTTACAACCAAAAAAGGAAACATTTCAGATATAAAATTCTGATATTTTTCACATTTCTTCTCTAAACATAGATTGTGGGTACTCGTTTGAACTGCTTCGAAGAGGCGTTTCTAACAAGTACCTACAATCCATGTTTTTAGCAAAATAAGAAAAAAATAATGTTTAACCCTGTAAACCCAAGTTTTACTAATAAAAGTGGGGTTTAAGGGGGTCAAACATATAGGCGTGTTTTCGTGATGCACGGTACACAACATAAAATAAATTTGTGACGCTTTCTTTGTTTTTCATTTCACCCCGTCCCCGCTAAAAAGGGGTCATCTCTTTGAGGAAAGAATTTGCTCCCTCTGGGAGCAAATTCTTTCATCAAATAGAAGACCCCATTTGAGAAGGGGATAAACAATTTGAAAGTGTATGAATCCTCCTTAGGATACACATTCAAAGAAAGCAACTGTCAGATTCGTGTTTGCCTCCCGTGTGAAAAGGTATCAACTCCACAAGATAAGAATTTGCTGTAGTTGAGTAGATTCTTAAGTGCCGCATTAAATCGGTAATCCTTTGCTGCTGAATAAGTTGATAAATGAGACTCTGGGGAGAATGAATATCAGTTCAATCTGTATTTAGAGTAACCGTCGTAGATGCTCGTATGCTCTCTGTAACAACTTATTATTCTGTAGGCGAAAATGAGTACTGGTTACTGCGCAAGAATGCAGGTACAGTTGACTCTCATTATCTCAAACACTGATAACTCGAACTACTGCTTGTCAGACTAAATACATTGAAATATTGATTAAGTTTACTAAGTATATGATCCTCTTGTTTTAACTCAGTTTCTTTTCCTTTAGAGATAATGAGAGCTGACTGTATATTTTGGTCTTCACAGTTCTCAATCAGGTTAATGTTTTTCGGTTTATTATTATCTCCCTTGGTCATTTCCGTCGAGGAAGATAATTTTTGTGTCTTTCTGTTAACTTTAGTATATCTAAACCCCTTCTTATAGAGTAGATCCCTTTTCAGGGAGCAAAGCCTTTCTATGCAGAGTAGACTCTTTTTCAGAAGGAGACAAAACCTTTTAACAGTGTTGTTTCCCCTGGAAGTGTATCAGTTCGCTTTTAGGGGTATAGATACTTTTTCAGAGGAGTCAGCTGTCAGACTAGCGCTTACCTCCTCGGAGGAGGGGCCTAGTCTACAAGAAAATAATTTGCTCCTCTTGGGCAGATCCTTTTTCAGAAGGTACTTGACATTACGAAAACACGCCTATTCAAATATATTGAAAATTTCACCACAAAAAAAATCCGAAAGTTTTCAGATAAAAATTCTCATATTTTTCATATTTTTGCTAAAAACATAGATTGTGGGTACCCGTTAGAACCGCCTCGCCGAGGCGGTTCTAACGAGTACCCACAATCTATGTTTTTGAGCAGAAATAAGAAAAATAATGTATACACCAGTAAACCCCAGTTTTACTATATAAAAGTGGGGTTTAAGGGGGTTTAAATTATATAGGCGTGTTTTCGTGATGATGTGTATAAACGCAATGTTGTCTGTGTTGCAAAACTGACAGACTTCTACTAGGTGCATCAACTCCTCTCAAAGTGAATGAATACACCTTTAAGAGAGGCCAGTGTAAACTCTAAACTCTTTGTTTTTCACCAAATGCAGCAGCAAGGCGGACAATCACGTGATTCACAGTTGGTAATCTCGCATATTTTGTTGTTGTTTTGTCTCCGATTCGGACTGAGTATTGCAGTTTTTCTATGCTTTTCAATGATTATCGGAGACTGCACTTAATGCAGATTTTCGGTTTTTTTTTAACTTTTAGATTAAAGTGCCGTGTCAACTTTAAGGTAAAACATGAAAATCAAAACAGAATGTGTCAGTGCAATTTAGCCAAATTGGAATGGATTTTAGTTAAACCAGACATTCTGCAATGAATATGTAGATAGTAGCGTGTATACTCAGTAAATAGATGATAACTGGCGGTTGTATTATGCAAATGAATATTTTATATCGAAAACCAGAGGAGGAAGACGATGATAGGAGTCACACTGTATGATCAGACTCAAACTGTAAATCTATTGTTATAAAGGATAGGAATCAAACTTCTTTCTTTTAAGTAGCCCCCATCAGTAAATAGATGAAAACTGCCGTTTGTTTTCTGCTAAATAAATATTTGCGTCGAAAACCAGAGGAGAAAGACGATGATAGGAGTCACACTGTATGATCAGACTCAAACTGTAAATCTATTGTTATAAAGGATAGGAATCAAACTTTTTTCTTTTAAGTAGCCCCCATCAGTAAATAGATGAAAACTGGCGGTTGTTTTCTGCTAAATAAATATTTGCGTCGAAAACCAGAGGAGAAAGACGACGATAGGAGTCACACTGTATGATCAGACTTAAACTGTAAATCTATTCTTTCTTTTAAGTAGCCCCACAGTCATAATTAATAAAAGACCATTTGACCAAATAAGTATGTTTAGTAAATATAATGGCCACTTAATTGATGCCAATACCTTTTAAACGGCCTCACCAAAGAAGTGTTGTTCCTATTGTTAAACAGTTGCAGTTTCAAGTGCGACTCTTATCATACCTTGTTTTTCCTATCATCGTCTTTTTCTCTACTTTTCTTTGCAGCAACACAATACTCAAACACTGGCAGACTATTTTCTATAACCGAATTGCATAAATTCGTTGTAGTGTGCAAAAAAATACGCTAAAGATTTTTCACAATCAGCATAAGTTGACAAAAGTGTGAGTCCCACAAAGTCGCACCTGTATACTATGCAGAGGATTTCAAGAAAACTGTACATGTAGGTTTCTAGAGAAAATTGTACATAGCCAAAAGAAGGGCCTTAAAGGCTGGGTACTCTGCACTTGATGTCACTTCTGAAGTCCACCAAAATAACGTAAACTGTTTGTATTGCATACCTCGAGGTAACGTAAAAAGGTAAACAAAAATGTGAGACTACCAATCGTGAATCACGAATTGTCCATCCTGAGTAGAAATAAGAATATTCTTTTTTTTTTAAACAAAAGACTTTGCTCATATAAATCAACTCCTTGCATCTCAAACTAGGATTATCTCAAAGTGGCAAATCTGGCCCAGAGGTTATAAAACTTTTTCATGCTCAACTCAGCTGAGCATGAAATTTTCTCTGCTAATAAATATGAAAATGCCAACAATAGTTGGCATTTTCATATTTATCAGCAGAGAAAATTTCATACTCAGCTAAAGTTTGCAAGAAAAAATTGTGGTTGTTAGTAATTGAGATTTATTAGCAGACCAAATTTCATGCTCAGCTGATTTGAGCATAAAAAAGTTATATAACCTTGGGCCCTGGCCCTTAGGACTATGTGAGTGTGAAGTTACCAGTAGTGTATTTGATTTTGTGGTGGTGGTAGTATTTTGAATTGTGTGTTGTGGTGGTGGCGGTGATGTAGGAGGTGGTGGATAATTTGCCAATAGTGGAAGAATCCTGTCCTATTATTATGTTTATAATAATAACGTATCTATCAATATTCGTAAAACCAGTCTCGTGAGCCATTAGCCTAGCAAAACTGGCAAATAAATGAAGGAAATCACTAATATGCAACACTACTACCCCAGTTAGTAATATCCTTTGTTTTTCCATAGACAAAGTCGGCATGAGTCGCAGCCGGATGGGACCTAAGCGTCCAAAATATCGCTCAAGAGCTGTGCTACAGTAACCATGCAGTTGTAGTTGCTAAGAAGCTGGTACTGTTACCAACAAAGCTTTTTTTAAGGAAATGGATTGACCTCCACTGAGGATAGCTCTTGTATGGAAATATTTGCCACGTTTACCATCACCGGCTTTCCTCAAAGCAAAGAATTTGCTCCCCCATTACGAAAACACGCCTATTCATATATATTGGAAATTTTATTGGAAAAAGGATAATTTTCAGATAAAAAATTTCAATATTTTTCATATTCCTGCTCAAAACATAGATTGTGGGTACCCGTTAGAACCGCCTCGGTGAGGCGGTTCTAACGAGTACCCAAATCTATGTTTTTAGCAAAAATATGAAAAATATGAGAATTTTTATCTGAAAACTTTCGGGGTTTTTTTGTGGTGAAATTTTCAATATATTTGAATAGGCGTGTTTTCGTAATGTCAAGTACCTTCTGAAAAAGGATCTGCACAAGAGGAGCAAATTATTTTCTTGTAGACTAGGCCCCTCCTCCGACGGGAGGTAAGCGCTAGTCTGACAGCTGACTCCTCTGAAAAAGTATCTATACCCCTTAAAGGGAACTGATACACTTATTTTACCAAATAAGAAAAATACAACATGTAATATATACCCCTGTAAACCCCAGTTTTACTATATAAAAGTGGGGTTTAAGGGGGTCAACATTATATAGGCGTGTTTTCGTGATGCCGTGTTTGCAAATTCTTCCCTTAAAGAGTGGCCACCAATTTTATTAAGTTTCGAATTTAAAAAGGTGAACTTGCTGTCTACAAAGCCTGTCTACCTTTGCTGGATGCCTACAAAAGTTTAATGTTCTTATAGTTCCCGCCCCTGATTCAGCTTTTTCTTACTATAAAGTGATGAAATAGGTGATATTGCCTTAACTTTGAAAAAATGAGGTATTTCTTCTTATGGTTGTATTTAAATCCCTTAAAGTAGATTTTGAAACAGTTTTACTTATTAAACCGCAGACTAAAAAAGGGACAGCCGGGCTTCAAGCAAGACATTAGATAGGTTCCAAATGTGAAAGCGTAAACCATTACCTGCTGAACATAAATAAAAGCAGACAACTTAAAATAATATTTTTCTTATTTGTCACAGAATTGTCTGTAACGGAGATAATTTGAATGAAATGTCTATCTATCTATATATATATTGCCTTAACCCCGTATAGAAGGACTATCGGGCAGGTTTTCCTTGTAAGAATCCAGTACTAAGGAATGTCGATAAAGTGTCTTGCTCAGGGACACAACACTTGGTGTTCGCGGGGATCGAACCCGCTGCCTCTCGATCTCGTCCGGGGCTTCATCACTGCAAGACAATGCTCCACTGTTAAATCTGTGAAAATTTCGGAGGCAATTCGAATGAAAAGTGTTACTTTTTGCGAAAAATAAGAAAACATATAACACTAATTTTATTCTATGATTTAGCCTATATAGTGCTAAAACATAAAAATAATATGAGACGGAACGCGAAATGATGCCATTATGTATCGTATCAGCTCTGAAATAAAGACCTATTATATAAAGACCTATATGCAGGAGATGAATGAACGGTACCACAAATAAATCGAAAGTTAACCCTTAAACTGCCAATCACAACACTTGTCGTCTCCTTTGTCATCTGCTTGTGATTTTAAAAGTCATTTTTGCAAACAGCGTGGGCCCAGATCAGACTGCTCCTCTAGGAGCAGTCTGATCAGGGTCCACACGGTTTGCCTGTATGCAAAAATAGGTTTGAAAAGTTTGCAAGAATATTCAGCATGCGACAAAATCAGACGACATTTTCAGATGCAGGTTTTCTTGGCATTTTAAGGGTTAATTACTGGAAGGTTAAAAGTGTCACGCGTGTCGTGCAGCTTTGGACGAAGCTTTCCGGAAGTGTACCAACAAGTACCAACAAGAACTGTTTGTGAAGATGAATAAAATATGAAAAGTTTTGGGTTAAAAATTGGCTTATTTAGAGCTGTGACTGAGAAGCATATGTTTTACGTAGATTTGTTAAAGTGTATATATTACGTTAACAAATCTACGTAAAACGTATGCTTCTCAGTCACAGCTCTAAATAAGCCAATTTTTAACCCAAAACTTTTCTTCATCTTCACAAACAGATCTTGTTGGTACTCATTAGAAGCGCCTTTCGAGTACCCACAACATATGTTGGTGTCGTTGTTGCTTGTTTGTGTACCCTTTTTTCTTTTTTTTTTTTCTTTTTTTTTTTTTTTTTTTTGTTTTTTTTTTCTTCTGGTGTTTTTTTTTTTTTTTTTTTTTTTTTTTATTCTTGTTTGCTTTTGTTTGTTTCCTCGTTGTTGTTCAGTTTTGTTGTTTGTTTATTTTTGTTGTTCTTTGTAGAAGAAATACAGCCAACCTTCTTTATACCGACTCTCGATACAACGACAGAATTCGTTATAATGACAATTTGAATCTCACGAAACCTTCGCTCAAGAAGTGACAATTAATGAGAAATTATGCAAGAATATTGCATTAAAACTTCAAGCAACATATGTTTGGATATTTATTAGAATCGCCTCACGGAGACGATTCTAATAAATATCCAAAACAAATGTTCTATGAGAAAATGAAAATAAAACAAGGTCTTTCTTACATATCATTCTGTCCATAAAGGCTTCTTTACAAAAGCAAATTCATTTTAATGGCAACATCTTTGGGAACAAATGCTGTCGTTGTAACGAGGGGTCACTGTATAGGATTTTTTTCCATCTTGATAATCCTCTCATTATCCATCTTGACAATCCACTTATCTAGAGCTTTGTTAGCCACAGGATTTTCACCTTATAATATGTGAAATGAGGGAGAGTTTGGTTATTCAACACATTAAAAATAGAAGTGAAGATACCCATGAAATGCCATAATTACGAAAACGGTTTTACACTGGCATAAAGTTGATATAGTAATAAAAAAACAACAACAGAAAAGCTGGTATAAAACTGGTACATTCTGAACTCCGCTAATATTGAAAATCCCAAGTTACCCTGTTCTCAGTATGTATTATGAGGGTACACGTGGCGCACGTTGCTTGGACTTGTTAACGTATATACAACAGTGCACATCTGAGGAACAGAATCTAGACTCAGTGGTGTAGTTTGACATTCACAGGAACCCTCAAACTTAGAATTAGTCAGTGATGCAGCTCAATGCAACGGTGAAAGTTTGATAGTCTTTTCTTGCCAGACAGCCTGACAAGAAACTCCATCTCATATAGATGCACGCCGTCTAGTGAGGAGGCACAAGTTGCAACAGTAAAAACGCTGGTGCCTATCAATTTTGATTGAAATTGGCTCAATAATATAGGAGAAGTTGTCATTTATAGATTTTTCTGCTTTTAGCTCTGGCAGCCATCTTCTTCGTTGGAGCAAAACCATTTTAGCTATTTTAGTAGTGAGTCACCTAATCAACATTTCTGTAAAGTTTGATTGAAATTGGCTCAACGGTCATCACGAAAACATGCCTATATAATTTTGACCCTATCAAACCCCACTTTAATATAGTAAAACTGGGGTTTACATGGGTATACATTATTTTTCTTATATCTGCTTAAAGACATAGATTGTGGGTACTCGTTAGAACCGCCTCATCGAGGCGGTTCTAACGAGTACCCACAATCTATGTTTTGAGCAGAAGTACGAAAAATATTTTAAGTTTTATCTGACAATTTTCATTTTTTGGTGGTAAAATTTTCAGTATATTTGAATAGGCATGTTTTCATAATGTGTAAGAGGAGTTATCATTTATAGAATTTTTCTATTTTTTAATTCTGGCGGCCATTATGTTCATTGGTGTGGAAATATTTTATCTATTTTCGTAGAAAGTCATACAGGCAATATTCCTGTGACGTGTGACTGAAATTGGCCCAGGGGTGTCAGAGAAGTTGTCATTTATGGCAAATTGTTGTTGCAGCACAATACACGACGGACATTGGCCGACCACAGTTTAGCTCACAATGCACAAGTCGGAAGAGTCTGTTATACAGACGGATTCTTAACTGTTTCTCTTATTATAATTTACCGATGTTATAGTAAACTATGCAAAAATTACTCATACGTCTGCAGCGTTTTATCATGATCATTGCCTGCAAAGGTCTAATTTTATGGCATCAACCATAATTGATTTACCTTATTCGATCCAATTACGCACATATCCCCTATAAGCGCACAGTTCAGTCATTTCGTAGTCTTCAGATAATAGGTCATGTATTTACTTCTCTATAACATTACGAAAACACGCCTATTAAAATATGTTGAAAACTCCGCCACCAAAAAAAACTGAAAGTTTTCAGATAAAAATTCTGATATTTTTCATATTCCTGTTCAAAACATAGATTGTGGGAACTCGTTAGTACTAACGAGTACCCACAATCTATGTTTTTAAGCCGAAGTAAAAAAAATGTGTACCCCTGTAAACCCCAGTTTTACTATAAAAGAGTGGGGTTTAAGGGGGTCAATATTATATAAGCATGTTTTCGTGATGAAAGCACATGTTATTGGTACTCATTTGAATTGCCTACACAAGTCGAGGCAATTCAAATGAGTACCAACAACATATGCTTTTATGAAGAAAGTCAGAAAATATTACCTTAGTATCATTAAATACGCCCCTCGTGAAGTTCTCTGATGACCTTTCTTTAACGGGTACCCGTATTAGAAAGATATTTTACAACAATTTTTTCTGAAAAAAAAAACAAACTTAAGAACACAGTGCGGTAATTTGAGCGAATACGGTAACTGATAAACTGTACATGGAACGTGGTACACAGTAGATTTTCCGCGAATTTTACATGGGAGACAACTATTGTGACTTCCAATTTAATTTCATGCATGCCAAGCCCTTCCTGATAATGGGTCTTCTATAAGAAGGAAACAATCGGGTCACACGCGGAAAAAATTCTTGAATGGATAACTTTCAGTGATGGAAATTCTTTAAAAACTTTTTGTCTCCTTTTTATAAGGGTTCTGCTCTTAAAGGAAAGAATTTGCTCCCAATGGGAGCAAATTCTTTCCTTTTAGTTTGGAGCCTTTTGCAGAAGGGGTTTGGTGAACAGAAACGCAAACATGAAGTCAAAGAATGTGTTTATGGTAAAACTGCCAAAACAATCTACTAAACGTATTCAGTGCCCTTAAAATACAACCCTTTTCAGAAGTGCGGCAAATGATTTTGACAGCGTCCTCGTAGAAAGACGTCGATAGTACAAGTTATATTTCACACTGTTTTGATGCAAATATTGTTATGAAACCATATGTACTTAGCAGATTCCCGCCATTTTAATATGGGAGACATTGCTTTTTGTTTTCTTTCCAGTACATCAATCTGCATTCTGAATAGAGATCTTCTCTGTCAGGAAAAATATGTTTTCATTGCGAGCAAAAGCTACTCACATTTTTTTTCAGCAAAAATATTACCGTATATGCCATATTTAATGATTAAAGTTTTAACGATATGTTAACTAACGACATCGTTAGTTTTGAACAACTGGAACCAGCTGTCTCTGTCAACTCTGTCTCTGCATTAACTCTGACAAAACTGTGTAATTGTGTTTGTTCCATTCTATAAAGGGGTCTACACATTTATTTTGAATTTGCTTCCTCATATATACTTCATAAAGTAACACTGTATCGTTACTCATTGTCATTATGTCGACATAAACAAAGCTAATACTGTTTTTTTTTTTAAATTTTGGGTCCATTTTTTTTACAATCAAGCCAAAGTATACACACACCAAAACTTCCATAAGGTTGTTGCCAAGTGATTAACATGGACAAATTAAATCAAATTACGCGTTTGTAATCAAAATAACGGTTATTTATAGCCGCGCTATTCTGGTCGCTGTGACGTCAGAATGCCGTGTAAAGAGGGTTAACTGTAAAACCTGGACTAGGACATTGGCAAACAGTGCAGATCCAGATCAGACACCACAGAACTCGGCGTATGATCAGGGTCTGCACTGTTTGTTTAAATCACAGGCAGTTAAGGGTTAAATTAAACGCTTTTAAGTCATCATTCAGGACCACTTTCCCAGCCTACACTCAGGAACAATCTACCCACCAGTGCTGTCAGTGCTTTGATTCACACTGCTTACGCTGCTGAATAGATTTACAAACAAAAGTCAAAATATATACTGTACTTTATGATTCTTTAACTGATTGAATGCCGCACTCATTAAGATTGTTGCTTCCGTTAGAAACAACTAATCTTCAAGCCTTCAAATAATCGACCAAATAAATGGGGTTAACAATGGTCACCTGACTTCAAACTTTACTAATTTATTGTTCTGTTTCAGCATCCACTTAACTTAACACCTCAGACAACCCAACAACTGGAATTAAAGGTTTCTAAAGATGCTTTTAAAAATACTTCAGCGTATTTCTAACAATAGCATCGCTGTTATCGTATTTCTAACAACAGCGTCGCTGTTATCAGGAAACGTAAATAGATCTCTATTACAACTACATCGATTAGATATATCCAAATGATCAAAGATGCTCTGGGGGCATTTAGATGAAAGTGAAGCCTCATTTAACAGAGCAAACAGACCCACAACGTCTGAAAACATACCTTCGGGCATGTGCGCCCAGCGAATTCAGATCATCTAGCACATTCGTTCAGTCTAATCAGAAACGGCACTGTGCCCATTTTGGATAGTAAGGATACAAAGTTTCTTCATGCGGACAACGAAGACTCAGATCAGACTGCGCAGATGCGCAGGCTAATTTGAGTCATTCGTTGGACGCATATGTCAGAATTTACGCTTTCTTATGTGGCGGGCCATATCTATAGGACCGTTTTCAGAAAAAAAGTCAGTTAGAATAATATGGAATAATTGCAACAAAGAGCATATACAGTGAACCCTCCCTACAACGACTGCATTTGTTCTCAAAGATGTTGCTTGCCATTAATATGAATCTGCTGTTGTAAAGAATCCTTAATAAACAGAATGATATGTAACTTAAGATCCCATTTGCTTTCCTTTACTTTCTGTTTGTGCTTTCTTTGTTTTGTGTGTATTGGCGACAATGTGGAAACCTAGGGTGAATCTAGGGTGCCAGTAATGTTGATTAAAGACAATTTGGTTTAGCAACTCACTGTGGGACTTATTCATGTTTTGCCCTGTTTGTTGTATCAGTATTGTATATAGTGGGTCCTGTGTGTGATCACCTCCTTTGGGAAGAGGAAGCTAGTTGCTTTACTTTTCGTTGGTTTATAACATTGACGGTATCTATCGTACTTGTGTACTCTTCCTCATTGCTAGAATATGTTCAGTGGTTGTGGCGTTTCCCGTGCAGCTGTTATACTACGAGTAAAGCACTCATTACGAAAACACACCTATTCTAATAGATTGAAAACTTCACCAGCAAAAACTGAAATTTTTCATATAAAAATTCAGAAAATGTTAGATCTGCAACGTGAAAATATACCTTCGGACATGTCCGCCCAGCGATGATTCAGATCAGCCTGCATATTCGCGCAGAATACTAACTGGGCGATTTTGCATAGCAAAAGATGCAAAAGTTCTCATTACGAAAACACGCCTATTCAAATATACTGAAAATTTTACCACCAAAAACTGAAAATTTACAGATAACAAATTCTAATATTTTTCATATTTCTGCTTAAAACATAGATTGTGGGTACTGGTTAGAACCGCCTCGCTGAGGCGGTTCTAACGAGTACCCACAATCTATGTTTTTGAGCAGAAATAAGAAAAATAATGTATACCCCTGTAAACCCCAGTTTTACTATATAAATGTGGGGTTTAAGGGGGTCAGAATTATATAGGCATGTTTTCGTGATGTGAAAGTATTTAAGGCGCACAAGCACCTACACAATACAAGCCTCATCCTTACGTAGTGTGACAAGTCGATAATATATAAAAGTGTATAATCTATAAGGTTAACATCATGGTATTCTAAAAGGAAGTTCTATACATTTATTAATCCATATTAACTGTATAGAATTTCCTTTGATAATACCATGAATTTATAGATTATGTTTATGGTTTCCTTGAGTTCTGGTTTCACATCGCCATTTAGCCGTTGGCATTGTTTCATCAGAGCGTTTTTAATTATGGATGTAACACTGTGATGTTTCACAGATAAGGCAGATGACTTCGTGCGGACCCAATACATATTTGTAATTTGGAGCTGATCAGAATCTCTCCTTCTTTTGGTGTCCCGGGAAGGCTGTAGTTACTGATTGTGACATTTCCTGGCCATCTTCACTTATACTTTACTATAGGGATCAAACATGGTTTCTCATGCATTAACATCCGCCAGGTCCAGTGGGAGGTGTTGAAAACCGAGGCCTCCGGCCTCGGTTTTCAACATCTCCCAAGGGACTTGGCGAATGTTAATGCATTGAAAAACCATGTTCGATCGCTATTATTGCATAAAAACTGAGAACATTTGCTACATTTCGCGTTATTTCTTGCACTATTTTGTTTCGCCTTTCCACCGATGTCTCGCGAACGCAATTTCCATGAACTATGCTCGTTCTAGGGCCGGGCAGTACACATCTCGTAACAGCAGCAGATCTGTGGCCCCGGTACGATCATATTGAAAGTTGCGTAGCCGTGCATTAACAGTACGTGAATTGCCTTGTTAATACACGGCTTTTCGCCGGTTAATGCACGGCTGTTAATAACGTGCGACGCTGTTTTTTATGCAATAATGATGTTTCAGATTTGCCATTGCTTAGCTATAATTGAATATGGCTCGATTATTTCTGGTCATATGACATCAGGCGGTTTTTATACTTAGCGACATCTGACAACAATTTGTATCACCTGGCTTGTATTAACCCATTTTAGACTGAATAAACTCTCCCACACTATATATTGGAAAAGTCCAATTTCAATTTTAGGCATATCGTGCTATGAGATTGCCATATTCCTAGAGAAAAATGGCTAAACTATTCACAAACGGTGGAGACCCTACTCAGACGCCTCAGTCTGCAGCGTCTAATATTGGACTGCATTGCTTGCCAATTACCCTTTTTGGGGTTGCTTGACTAAAATGGCTTAATGACAAATTATACAAAAACACAGACATTTTTAGACGAGAAATTGGAAAGAATTGTTAACTTGGACCTTGAAATCAGAGGTAACTGTGAGCGTTGCATCGTGAATTAGGCATACAATTAAAATAATTGCCGATTTTGCCTGAAGATAATTTAATTATTGAGATGACTCAAAAATCAACAGTGGATATAATATGGTACTAATGATTTGTTGCTGCCTAGCAATAGAATCTTTATGTAGTGCGGTTTTTCATTATTTATATAACATAGGCAAATAGACTAAAGCTCTGCTGCGGCCAGATCGATCTATTCATTACTCCAGCAAACACATAACGTTGAAATAACGTCGATTCAACGTTGATTCAAGGTCAAGACTTGGATCGAAGTGTTTCAACGGTGTGGAACCGCTGGGTACATAGTAACATGCCTTTTGATTTTTTTCTCATGGACTTATAATGCAACAAATGTTGTCCAAGGCACAATGCCTTAGTTCGTAGACGAATCTTTGTCAAACTGGCAGGTAATCAGGTAAGGCATAATATCTCAGGTGAGGAAATAATCCGACCATATTTGACTAACGACCTTAGAGCTACCTGCCCTTGAATGCCAAAACATATTTGACCTTATCTAGGCAATAGGGCCTTTACTGATTATCAGAACTTCATGAAACATGCTGATAACCAGTCCAGTCATATAAGTTTGGCAAAGTTTGCATTTAGGCTGGATTGCAATATTCATTTTGGTGTTATTTGCTCTTGTCTGACAAAAAACGAACTTAGACATATGTAAAATGTCATCCGATTGATAACGTCATCAGTTTTTATTGGATCTTCATTTAACTTACAGGTAACCAAGGCATGTGTTAAGCCTTGAAAGGGTTAGAATTCTGGCTAGTTCGGCTTATTCATTTTGGAGTTTCTTGCCCTTGAGTACATCGTGCATCTATTCACACTTTCAAACAAGAATATCTCCGAGGCCAGTTGGCCTATCTTGACTAAATGTTACTTGTACCAAGGTTTTGAAGTAGATTGGATCAGAAGTATGGCATATGGCAACTAAAAGCTTTCTACTCATCCAACATAGCCTTCTATACTTTTAAAAGCGCTGTAAAAGGATCCTTTATTTATCTCTCTGGCACCTGCATACTAATTAATACTACTTACAGATTTTACATCCTACTTCCAAATGTAAAGATAAGGCTGTACCTTACTCTGAATATTTGGACTGGCAGGCCTAAGGAAACAGTTGCGCGCTGTTGATTGCAATATATTTGTATGCCATAAAATTAGGCAAGCGTTAAAGCTGTTAAGAAGAGGAAAAAATGGTTTACTATTCTCTTACCCTTTTTTAATGTGAAGGGAAAAACTCTCGTAGTTTAATCCTTCTAAACATGCTAGCTCTTAGGTGAGCTAATATTGCCCATTAGGCGACCTGTTATTGTTCTGCTAACACATGGCATACTGACCAGGATCTACAAAATAAATGTTGTCCTAAAACATGTCGTCAAGTAAGATACATGAATTGTAGATTCGCAAAGGGGCAGTGTCAATAAGGGCTGTTTTTGGACCCAAGACGATTATCTTTTTAATCCTCTTAAATGACCTCATATGTATTAGCTTTATGTACGCAAACTATTTTTTGGAATGGAGCTATCATTTAGAAGATATATTCAAATTAAGTGGGTAGGGTAACTTTGCCCCTAACCCAACTGGTGATAAAGATATACAGCTTTACAACTATTACAGTAGAACCTCGTTATCTCGAACTCGCTTATTTCAAATTACCGCTTATCTCGAAGTGAAAATCTGGTCCCTGTTTTAACATGAAACTATGACAACAGGTAACAAAATAATGTGGAAAAGAGGAGAAAATTCCACATTATTATATATATATATATATATATATATATATATATATATATATATATATATATATATGTTTCTAACCAGGAGTCAAATTACATATTCATTTGTTAAATGTGGTTGTTCAATTTATTGTTTTCCTCAAACTCTCAACTCTGATATGTCGAAGTACGGATATCTCGAAGTGTTTCAGTGAGTCCCTTGGAATTCGAGATAACGGGGGTCGACTGTATATGATTACATAACCTTATAGGATTTTTAATACATATATGTGGCTTCTTAAATGTATGTTATTATTTCTGCTGTAAGAAGCAGTATAGAAAAGTTAATGAACAATAATCTTGGCAGTGAGTTTTCTTGAAATGTCTAAGGGCCGACTTTAGGAAAACCACAACACGCCTTTATTAAAGGTTTTCATCATTCATATTGCTGGTCATATATATCTATGCATTACTATAATATGTAAAATTTTACTTTTTTAAATTGCTCAACTATAGCATGAATTTCTTCCCCTTATTTTTTTATAGTTACTCATTTCAAAGCAAAAATATGTTATGAATTTCATTCTTATCATGATCTTTTACATGGGGTGTATTTTCTATTTGGACGCCTTTTACAAGCCGTTTACATGTTCTCTGCCTGACTAATAACTTAAAGCTTTGTGTCAAAGTATACGTTGATGTCATTCATGATGTCACAGTAATTTTGCTGTTTGTCATGCAAGAATTTACAACTGTCAGTGACATAAATGGATTTATCTACAGTATTATATTTTTGAATATTTTGTTCTGTTATACTTCGCATGAAATGAAAATGTTTTAACCTTAACTAGCCACAGGCTAAAGGAAGGATTGTTTAAGTCAGTGCATTGAAAATTGAGTACTTACATAAAAAGTATGAACATCATTTTTGATAAACATGTCGTCTGACACATCTAATCCATTGTTAATTTCACTTTGCTTTGCTAACAACGGATGCACTGGTTTTGAACTTGAACTTCAACTGTCATAAACGCGTTTCCAGTTTTCGTCTTCTCTGTTTTTTTGTTGTTGTTTTTTTTTTTTTTTTTTTTGTTTTTTTTTTTGTTTTTTTTTTTTTTTTTGTTGTTTTTTTTGTGTTTTTTTTTGTGTTTTGTTTTATTGTTTTTTTTTTTTTTTGTTTTTTTTTGGTTTTTTTTTTTTTTTTTTTTTTTTTTTTTGTTTTTTTTTTTTTTTTTTTTTTTTTTTATGATATCCTTCAGACAATAAATTCAAAACCACTCTTACAGTCATTTAAACTCTCCAGTATTTGTGGAAACATTTTATACCTTAGCCATCCTCTCCCAAACCATCAACTTCCGTCTTTGCATAATATACATAATCCATGTATCCAGAGTTGAGTTGTGTTGTGGCTTTATCTGGCTGATGCCTGTCATAACCTAAATACAACAAAACAGAGCCGACATGTGCGCAACATCTGATAGTTTAACAAGTGTGTACATTTTTTTTCTAGTTCGGATGATTAATGGATATTATGATTAATGGATATTATAACTCAGGAGCACTTAAAATTCTACTCAAAAATGCTCTTTTAGTCAAAACATGTTGCAAAATAATGTATTAATCTGTATGACCAGTTGTACTTAAATTAAATACTATTCAGTATGAAATGAAAAGCAATAAGACGTAGTGGTTCAAAATATTGTAAATATTTGTGATTATTTATAGTTATTCAAGAAATATGATGCATTTTATAATTGCACCTTGCCTCAATCCATACATCTAGAATTTTGAATTGCATACGATACTTAATGCCATGCAGTATTTCTCCTCGACCAATAACAGAATAAAATGAAAACAATGGTCAGTGCAAAATGTCAAACAGATTTTTCGAAGTTACTTTTACTAAATTCACTGGAGGTTTATAATGTAAACAAAAAAATACTACCGCCTATTATGGCACCTTGTCAAACACCAAAACTTAAATATATAGAATGTGTTTGGTTCATGTAGCGGCGTTCAAATTCTATTCATTAAACAATTCTGGTAAAAGCAACTATTCTAGTTGCCGAATAAGTATATATACTATCAGACCCAGAGCCTTTCTTGGCTGATTAGAAACAATTATGACAAAATCATAAAGACACTGTTTGAAACAAATACCGAGAGGATAACAAATAAATACAGAGAAGATAAGAAGAAACTGAATAGTTTAGAGTAGATGTTCAGATGGTTTCATTGACAAAGGATTCAGAGAATAAAAGTCTGACTTTACAGACTTACTTAGCAATAAATGCTTACAAGCGGAAACGCTACGTTTCTTCTAAAAGTCATAAAAACTACATATAACCTAAGAATCAAATCAACCGAGGCAGGTAACAAAAGTAAGGTGGGTTGTTGACTAGGCACAAGGACAAATAAAACAATTGAAATCATTCAGCAATATGATGCCAATCAGCCTGAATTCATTTATTTAGGGACTCGTATAATAGAAAAATAGGTGCAGTTTGCAAAGCTTTCAGACCACCCGTTATCACAACAATGAGAATATTACAATTGCAGAGTGAGTGGTGGCGTCATCAAAAACAGAGTTAAAGGAAAGGTCCTGTCAGACTCGGAAATAAATGCTCTAATTTTTAGCAAGATATAACAAGCAGCTCTTGATGGCTTCCTTGGGCTGTTAGAGAATGGACTGAGAATGTTGGCATTGTCATTTCATACCTTAATCCGGCCACAGTATACACAGAAGAATCACCGTCATCTGATAGCCAGTGCGACATTTTAGTACACCAACATAAGTAGGGTATTCTTAAAGCGCATATACAATCACATAGCTCTTCTGACAGGAAGCAGACAGACGGGTTCGAATAAAGTAAAGAGATCAGACACCAATCAGGGGCTGGTATTGCAAGTGAATCGAAGGTAATCAAACCGTCTGATGTTGTACACATGTCGCCTCTGTTTTATTGTTGTAATTATGTTATGCCAGGCATCAGCCAGATTAAGGCACAAAACATCTCAGCTCTGAATACTTGGAATAATATATATGATGCTTAGATGGACGTTGAGGACTGGGGAGATATTGACTGAGATTTAACAAATGTTTTCATAAATACTGGAGCGTATAAATGACTGTAAGCGGGTGTAGAATTCTTTTCTCTGAGGAAAGTCATAAATTAGATAAGGTGAAAACTGGTAACATGTTAAAAATGGGTTAAAGTTCAAGGTCAAAACCAATCGATCCATTGATAGCATAGCAAAGTAACATTAATAATGGATTAAATGTGTCAGAACATAGTATATGATGCTTATACTTTTTTATGTCGGTGCTCAATGTTCTCAACGGCACCGACACACAATCTTTTAGCCTGTGACCTTGAAGCAAATCAAGGTTAAAACCATTTTCATTTCATGCGAAGTATAATAGAACAAAGCATTCAAAAATACAATACTGTAGTTAAATCCGTCTATGTCACCGACAGTTGTAAAGTCTTGCAATTAACATGACAAACATCAACATTACTGTGAGGTGTACGAGTATTGAATGACATCTGCGCATGTGTTGTCTTAAAGTTTTAAGGAAAAAGTCAGACAGAAAACATGGAAACAGCTTGTAAAAGGCTTCCAGATATAAATTACATCTTATATAAAAGATATACATACTTGAGATTCGCAACATATTTTTGCTTTGAAATAAGTAATTATCAAAAATAAATAAATGGGAATAATTCATGCTATAGAGGAACAATTTTAAAAAAGTAAGATTTTACATATTAATGCATAGATATGAAAAAGAAAAACAGAAATATCAGAGATGAAAAATTGTAATAAGGGCGTGTTGTTTGTGTGTGTGTGTACGCGCGCGTGCGTGCGTGTTTGTGTCGTAAACTCGGCTCTTTAAAAATTCAAGAAAACTCACTGACAAGATTATTGTTCTCTAACTCCTCTATACTGCTTCTTACAGCAGAAATGAATAGAAATGTGTCAGTATAACATAGATGCCCCCGCCCAGGGCCATGCTCAATCACACGCAGGTATTTTGCAAAAAATGAAGTTGAAAAAAGGGACGAATCAATCTTTTTTTAAAAAAAAAAAATATCGGAAGGAAAACATCTTTTGAAGGTGAAAAAGAGCCATAACTCCCATAATAATGGGTTGATTTTACCCTACTTGGATGGAACTTGATCTCTATTTTATGATTATATACCTGTGTGTTAGATTTGAATTCAATACACTAATGATTTCAAAACATATCAAACTGAAACTATTTTTCAACGTTGAAAAAGGGCTGTAACTCCAAATATAATTTGTGGATTTTACCCTAAATCAAACTTGACCTATATTTTATAATTATATGCTTGTGTATAAAATATGAATCTAATTCACTAATCTTTTCAAAAGTTATGGAACGGAAACTATTTCTCAAAGCTTAAAAAAGGGCCATAACTCCAAAAATAATTGGTGGATTTTACCCTAAATCCAACTTGACATACATTTTATGATTATATACCCGTGTATAAAATTTGAATCCAATACACTAATCTTTTCAAAAGATATCGAACTGAAACCTTTTTTCAACTATTTTTCAATATTGATAAAGGGCCATAACTCCAAAATAATTGGTGGATTTTACCCTAAATCAAACTTGACCTATATTTTATAATTATATGCTTGTGTATAAAATATGAATCCAATTCACTAATCTTTTCAAACGTTATGGAACGGAAACCATTTTTCAAAGTTGAAAAAGGGCCATAACTCCAAAAATAATTGGTGGATTTTACCCTAAATCCAACTTGACATACATTTTATGATTATATACCTGTGTATAAAATTTGAATCCAATACACTAATCTTTTCAAAAGATATCGAACGGAAACCATTTTTCAACTATTTTACAACATTGATAAAGGAACGTAACTCCAAAAATAATTGGTGGATTTAACCCTAAATCAAACTTTACCTATATTTTATAATTATATGCTTGTGTATAAAATATAAATCCAATTCACTAATCTTTTCAAATGTTATGGAACGGAAACCATTTTTCAAAGCTTAAAAAGGGCCATAACTACAAAAATAATTGGTGAATTTTACCCTAAATCGTACTTGACCTACATTTTATGATTATATACCTGTGTATAAAATTTGAATCCAATACACTAATCTTTTCAAAAGATATCGAACGGAAACCATTTTTCAACTATTTTTCAACATTGATAAAGGGCCGTAACTCCAAAAATAATTGTTCGAGTTTACCCTAAATCGAACTTGACCTATATTTTATAATTATATGCTTGTGTATAAAGTATGAATCCAATACACTATTTTTTTCAAAAGTTATGGAACGGAAACCATTTATCAAAGTTGAAAAAGGGCCATAACTCCCAAAATAATAGACGGATTTTACTCTAAATCGAACTGGACCTACGTTTTATGATTATATACCTGTGTACAAAATTTGAATCCAATACACATCTTTTCAAAAGATATCGCACGGAAACCATTTTTCAAAGTTGAAAAGGGCCATAACTCCCAAAATAATTGGTGGATTTTACCCTAAATCGAACTTGGCCTACATTTTATAATTATAGACCTGTGTATAAAATTTCAATCCAATACACTAATTCTTTCAAAAGATATCGCACGGAAACCAAAAGTGTTACGTACGGGACGGACGGACGAACGTACGAACAGCGGGTGATACTATATACTCCCCCTCCCACCCCCCCCCCCCCCCCCCCCATTGAAAATGAGAAAATGGCGGGGGAGCATAATAACATGCGTTTAAGAAGCAAATTATATGTAATCAAAGTTATATAGAGTAATAGAATTAAAAAATAGCTGTAAAGCTGTATATATGCATTTGTTTATCATTAGTTGAGTTGGGGGTGGGTGGGGGCGGGCGGTTCCCCACTCACTTAATTTGACTCTACCTTCCAAACGACTGCTCCACTCCAAAAAATAGTTTGCCTACATATAGCGAATATATAAGGGGTGATTTAAGAGGACTAGAAAATCGGCTTGGGTCAAAAAACATGCCTAAATGACACGCCAGAAATTTCAGTCCTGGAAAAGACGAAATGCAACGGTTTGTGAGTGTAAATCTCAGTTCCACGGGTCATCGCATTTGATGTGACTCGGTCAAGGCGCTCACCAAGAAAACGGGCCCCCTTTTTGGCGAATGACTATATTAACAAAACGCGGAAGACGTCCTTTTAGTTTAATCATATTTATTGCAACTATACACTGCAAGGGATTGGGCCACAAGCTCTCACAACATTAGTTACGGCCCTCCTCCTAGATTGAATACATAGCAAGTAAACATCCTTTTGAACCGCTCCAGTGTTGACTCTGTGTCCAAGAAAGCCATTTTATGCATCCATGCTGGAGAGACAATAGACAAAAAGACAGAAAGAAAGAAAAAAACAAAGAAAGAAAGAAAGACGTTATTGAATCAAAGATGCTGACCGGGAGTGGTCCAAATATGAGCAAATGACAATGCGTTTCACTGTCAAATGGCTCAGTCTATATATATGACACACTCGGTTGCATAGGCATCTATCGGGTATTTTTCATCGTCGCCCTTGACCATATAGCTTAACTCACTTATAAAAATAAAATCTTCTTCCTTATATAGTGGACATTTACTTTTTGTCAGAAATACCTATATTTCATGTGCACAGTCAATAGGCCCTTGTCAGATGTTTAAGATCCGTTTTTCAGCACCTTGTCTCGAACTCGAACTCAGGACCACTCGATTCCGAGTCAGACATTAGAACTATCCAATGCACAACACAAACATAATTATAAAGAAATACGCAATGAAAAAGAAAGGAAGAATAGCAAGACTGGCCCTGCTAGCATTCTACATAAATCTACAGCGGGCCGTTAGCGGCCCGTCAGGGTAGCTGACGGGCCGCTAACGGTCCGCTGTAGATTTATGTAGAATGCTTACTGGGGGCAAGCAACTTCAAGCGCATGTTTATTGTATGTTCATCATGCAAGAAAGCGTGCGATCAACTCAATCAGCTAGGCTTTGCTCAATGTCAAAGAGTGTTTGTTAGAGGTAATAAAGTTAAAAGAATGCATCCGAGTAATTTAACTCCCCCCTGGTCAGAACGGAAAACAGTTACTAAAATTGTTAAATTGGACGATTAAAATTTCAGTTAAAAATTAAAAACAACATTCAGATTCTAGTGTAGTTTTATTCATTTATAACCTAGTCATTTACAAATTAGTTGTTTACAATTATTTTAAAGATTTATTGTTTACTTGTAATAAATTGCCGTTCAGTGTAATGTTGATTATTATATCGGTTTACGGCTTCTTACTAGGCGCATTTTGGAAGGTCAAGGGTATAAAGTTTTTTCACGGCCTTAGCAAGAGCTTCGAAACTCTGCGTCCGCTTTAAATCGGATGTCTCTAAATTCTCATCGGTGCTTGGTATGGGGCGGTGGAGCGGGGTATGTGGGGTAGGAAGTAGGCGGCGGAGTATGCACCCTTTAAACTACACTGCTGTCATGTGAGGAGTCTCACTAAAACCAAGATTTGATTTTTTGTCGGGTTTTTTATGCGTTATTTGTTTACAAGGACAACATTTAAAGATATTCTTTGCATAAGATTCAAACAAGATTGCTTGTGCGCGCAGTGAAGACTCAGATCAGCGTGAGTATCCATACATTCTAATAAGGACCTCTGCATAGAGTGCAAAGCAACTCATAGAGTGCAAAGTCTTATCAGCCTGTAAATTTGCTATTGCTTGGCGGACATGCGATCTTGTAGGAAATGCTGTGCCCCACCTCAGTTATAGTTTTGGCCTACGGCAAGCAAAGTAGGTTGATATTTCTCAGAATGAATTAGGAATAGGTAATATTCGACTACCCTATGTGATGTTTGCACTACGAAAATCTACATTTGCACTAGGAAAATATATACTTGCACTAGGAAAAATCGTAAAAAAGATATCGAGGAGTAGTTTCTCTCACAGAACATACCCCTCAATGACACCAAGCAGAAAAGCAAACGTTATTATAGACAGTACACAAAAAGAGTAAAGCAACCAACTCTCTCTTCCACAACAAAGTGATGACAATGCTAGACATAATCCACTAAACACAACAATAATACAAAGAGCATGACAAAACATGAAAAAAATAAGCTCCACAGTGAGCAGCTGCAATGTCACACAAAGAACAATCAAACAAACAAAAACCTACTAAGTCTTCTTCACAAATGCCATATCAATTGTAAGCATTGAGACATTCTGATAACCTTGACTATCTAAATACGACTGGAGTTCTCGACCCTCCGTTAAGTGGTGCTCGCATTCAACAGTCATACTTTTAATGTCCACCTTATCAAACGGAACAGTTTTTAATACATAGAGCTCATCACCCTCAATGTCAAGACTTAGGTAATCAACGCTTGTTCTGTTTAATGCTAGAAGTATGGAGTAGAGTGGAAAACACTGAACTTGTATCTCATCCTTTTTAAAGTTGTTCTGATTTATCCAATCTATTGCAACCTGGTTGTGGACTACACGGCCATACTCTCTTACGTTTCTACTGAAGGTCACCTACAAAATTACGAGAGACGATATGAACGTTAGAAAGCCTACCTTAGACACATGTGCGTCCAGCGAAGATTCAGATCAGCCTGCGCATTTGCGCAGTCTGATCAGAATATTCACCGGGCGCAATTTGGGTACCTAAGGATGCAAAGTTTACGGCCCAGTCAACCCAATGAGGTCATGTCGAGCGCGGTCAGTTTACCTAACCACACGTTTACTGGGCAGGCTTAGTCCTCCAAGCGGTTAACCAGTATTGTGCACATTCTTCGAATTACCGCTTATCTCGAAGTGAAAATCTGGTCCCTGTTTTAACATGAAACTATGACAACAGGTGACAGACTGCACTTTTATTGGTCACCCAACCAAGGTTACCATCTATGCTATGCTTTTTTTAATTAAATGACCATCGGTCGAACCGCTGTGTCAGTGACAGCTAAGTACACTAAATATTTTATATATGTCTTGTGCTTGACAATACCTGTCTGTGATTAGGCTCATCGTGGTTCTACCGATGATTTCTGTTTGTTCTGACTTTTAACTTGCAGTCGAGTCTTCGTCTGTTTCATGACAGTGTCAAGAAGTTAATATATTTCTTCTCAGTTGATCCATTATGCAGACCGAACAGTTAGTGTACCACTATGCAGACCCGGAACAGTTAGTGTACCACTATGCAGACCGAACAGCTAGTGTACCACTATGCAGACCGAACAGTTAGTGTACCACTATGCAGACAGAACAGTTAATGTACCACTATATAGACAAAACAGTTAGTGTACCACTATGCAGACCGAACAGTTATATACGAGTATCTCTTAATTCATCAGGACTAAGAGCGAGGCTTGAACGTTCGTACAACCAGACCTAGCCCAAACTCCATCCTCCAAACAACATTTAACTGGTGATATTTCTGTCCAATTCCTCTGCGTTTTGCTCCTTCTGATTTCGTTGGAGTGTTATATTGTGATGTAATTTCCTGTTATTCAAACCTTATTCCACTGGCGTACCCAGAACGAAATTTTTACGCACAAGCAGGAAAAATCTTGAAAACTATGCCCACAATCGCTTCCCAAAGAGGGGCTACTCCTAAAGGGGGAGCCAATTCTTTCCTTTAAGAGCAGTCCCTATGGTAGAGGACCAAACTAATAACTGTTAATTCCACTTAATTGTAAATATATTTCTTACGCATGTTAAGCGCATGCGTAATAACCGTAAAGAGCGCTATGCCTATGTAATATTCGGTGTTTGGAAGGATGTAGAACCGTGACTGTGATGTTTTCATGATATCCCCATATTTATATTATTCGTCAAACAATAAATAAGCTGCTCCTAAACGCACTTACCCAAAACTGAATCCAGTGACTTTCCTGTAACATTACGAAAACATGCCTATATAATTTCGACCCCTTTAAACCCCACTTTTATATAGTAAAACTGGGGTTTACAGGGGTATATATTATTTTTCTTATTTCTACTCAAAAGCATAGATTGTGGGTACTCGTTAGAACCGCCTCGTCGAGGCGGTTCTAACGAGTACCCACAATCCATGTTGTGAGCAGAAATAAGAAAAATATCAGAATTTTTTATCTGAAAAGTTTCATATTTTGGTGATAAAATTTTCAGGATATTTGAATAGGCGCGTTTTCGTTATGTTTAACTAAAAATCGTTGATTTACCATGAAACGATACCATACCTTGTCAAACCGTTCTTTAGGAGCAGTTGATTCAGGTCTAAACTGTTTTCTCAGGCATTCTTGTCCGAATATTTACTGTTTAGTCTACTCTCATTATCTCAAACTCAAAGGGACTAGAATTTTTGGCTTGAGATAACAGCAGTTTGAGATAAAAAGGAGTAGAAATACGAGGAACATAAACAAAACAATATTTTCCTTTCTGTAGTTTGACTTAAGCAGTAATTTGAGCCAGAAGAGAGATAATGAGGATCAGCTGTCAACATTTCCTGCAATACTGCACGGGCTCCCAGCGAACACTCGGATCAGAGCTGATCAGAGTCTGTTGTCCGCCTGAAGACGCTTTGAACTCTTGGCTATTCACATAGTTCATGTAAAGACTCTGATCAGACTGTGCTGATGCACAGGCTGATCGGAGCCTTGGCTGTGTGCACTGGCAATTTTATAGGAAATGCTTTACTCGGCTCTCGTTATCTCAAACCCCAAGGGCTCTGAATATTTGACTTGAGATAGCAGTAATTTGAAATAAAAGTTGAAACTTATGGAAGGTCTAGAAAACTAAACCATTATTGTACTTTATTTAGATTGATCTAAACAGGAGTTTGAGTCATCAGTATTTGAGACAACGAGAGTCATCTGTATTTCTTACCTCAGAAGGATACGGTTCTACGCTCAAGCAGGCATTTATTGAGAATGCTTTCCTTTTCTTATGTTCCAAGTGACGATAGTACACTGGATCAGCTTCAATAAGCAAACCAGTCCATTTCCTTTCCCTCTCGAAAAACAGAGTATTAGAATGTTTCTCCCCGTCAAATGCTCCACACTCCACAAAGAAGCCATTCTCCTACAAAGTGTATTGTTAACTAAGGCTGGCTAATCAGAGCTGAAAAGATAATCGATTATCGATCCTGCTATTGCGATCGATAATCGATTAGTAATCACCGAAGATTTGGTCATAATTTTACCTGTCTATCTAACAAATCTGTAACGATAATAATTTTTTGTGGAATTTATCGATCAATTAATCGATTATCCGATTAATTGTGCCAGCCTTATTATTAACCCTTTCATCTCTGAGTTTCTGAATTAGACTCTTTCATCTTAGGATTTGGATATGTTCATTGTTGCAAATAGGGGTGTTAGTCATAAATCCAGACCAGAATGGCAAACAGTGTGGATCCACTTGAGACGGCTAAATATGAGCCGTCTCATCTAGATCTACACTGTTTGCAAAACGGGGTCGAAAAGGTTAAGGAACAGACTGGATGCACTTGGTAGATTTTGCGTCATTTTAAAGGGGGATAACTTTAATGACTTCCTGTTCGCTTAACTGCATAACGAACTCCTTTTGAAAACAACATGAACTACACTAAAAGATAAAAAAAAAATGCTCCCCAGGAAGTAGATCCTTTTTTGGAGGGAAGCAACACATTTTTTTCTTTTTTTGATAGAATAACCTCCCCTGATAGTGCATACATTCTACTTGAATGAAAACGCTCATCAAATAATAAAACATATTAAAGCAGTGTCTCACGTTATTAACAGTCGTGTATTAACCGGCGAAAAGCCATGTATTAACAAGGCAATTCACGCGCTGTTAATGCACGGCTACGCAACTTTCAATATGACCATACCGGGGCCACAGATTTGCTGCCGTTACGTACTGTGTACTTCCCGGCCCTACAAGGAGCATTGTAAGTGGAAATTTCGTTCGCAAGACATCAATGAAAATGCGAAACAAAATAGTGCAAGAAATAACGCGAAATGTAGCAAATGTTTTCAGTTTTTATGCAATAATAGCGATCGAACATGGTTTCTCAAGGCATTAACATTTGCCAGGTCTCTTGGGATGTATTGAAAACCGCGGCCTTCGGCCTCGGTTTCTAACACCTCCCACTGGACCTGGCGAATGTTAATGCATGAAAAACCATGTTTGATCCCTATATTAAAACATATTAAAAAAAGCCTGCTAAGCTGAGCAGCTCGGTGAAACTTAATGCAAACTGGTTAAGATATAAGAAGTTATTCGACTTCCAGAAAATGCTGTCGTGGAAGTCGCCACTTTGTGATACAAAAACAAGAAATTGTGTTTGTAAAACACTATGCCCCTAACTTTACGATTTCAAAAACTGTTTCGGTACAATAATGTAGCAAAACAAAATACAGCTTTTTTAAGCTCATATGGTGATGTGCGATCCTCTGTGGCATGGTGGCTAAGAGTGCTGACTCTTAAGTCTTGCTGAAAAGATTTAAATGCTTAAATTTGCAAAGCGTCGTAATTATGATAAAATTAATGGAACTGACTCAGAATCTATTCAGGTAATCTACACATCATTTCCAATTATTAGACCTAATTTCAAGACCTTAGCTGAAATACGCTTTGAGATATCTTGCTGACAAGATCAAAATGCCCATAACTGCAAAGGGCCAAAACTATGAAATAAATTTGCAGAAAATGAAATCAGGTAATCTACACATCATTTCCAATTAGCATACCAAATTTCAATACCCTAGCTTAAATACTTTTTGGGATATCTTGCTGACAAAGTCAAAATGCCCAAAACTGCAAGAGCCAGAGCTCTGTATATTTTCTCATGGAATTCTCCCGAAATTTAATCAGGTAATCTACAAATCATTTCAAACAGCATACTGAGTTTAAAGATCCTAGCTTATTTTTTTTTTTTTTTTTTTTTTTTTTTTTTTTTTTAATATTTTTTCTTAGATATTTTTTAGATATCTTGCAGACAAGGTCAAAATGCTCATAACTGCAATGGGCCGTTACTCTGTCAGTTTTCCATGGACTTCTCTCAAAATCTAATCAGGTAATTTACATATCATTTCTAATCATTTCGACCAAATTTCAAGATCCTAGCTTAATTATTTTCAGCTATATTGCTGACAAGGTCAAAATGCCAAGGATTGCAAAGAGCTGTAACGGTCTGTTTTTACGGATAGCCTTCAAAATCTAATCAGATATTTTACATATCATTTCCAATCATTGTATCACATTTCAAGATCCTAGTTTAAATACTTTTTCAGATATTTTGCTGACAAGGTCAAAATGCCCAGGATTGCAAAGGGCTGTAACACAGTCATTTGTTATAAAAATCCTTCAAAAATCTAATCAGGCAATCTTCATATCATTTCCAATTATTGTACCAATTTCAAGATCCTAGCTTAAACACTTTTTTTTCAAATATCTTGCTGACAAGATTTAATTCTGATATTTTCAAAGGGGCATAACTCTGAAAGTGCAAATTTTCCGAACAAGACAAAAATACATGTCAGTAACCTATATATGAAATATCAAAATCCTAGCATGCATGGTTCTTAAGATATGGTATGCTGGGGGCATAGATATTAAATAAATCACTGCTGGTAGGCTGAGTAGCCTAACAGTTAGTGCTCCCGACTTGCAAGTGGAAAGTCTTGGTTCGAATCCCGCTCGGGTAGAGAACATTTTCAGATTAGTAGAACATCCAGCTCATACTCGGCGTGCCCTGGGTTTAGTATAAACACAGGAGCTTGAAGTTTTGTCCATCAGTCATTCTTATACCCTTAAAATCAAAGAATTAGCATGTCATTATTTCTTACCGCTACTGAGTTTTCCTTCAAGGGCATTTTAGAGAGTTTAGGACGAAAGTTCAAGCGCCTGTGGTATAAAGTGGATAGGGTGACAGACAGCGGCAAAAAATGTGCATGTGTGAGCCATAAAAGCAATGCTATACTCCTCTATGAAAATAAGCCTACTCTAACCTCCCCACCCCGCCCCACGACCCCCACCCCACACCCATACCCCCACCTCCACCCCCACCAAGCAAATTCTTTCATTTTAGAGTATTACCCTTTTCAGAAAGTACATAATGTGCTGAAAAGCAAACAAAACTATCCCAACATATGAAAAATGGCTGAATATCCAGTTTTAACCCTTGCCCTGCTGCATAAATTAAGATAACTAGTAAGGCTGGCTAATCGAGGCTGAAAAGATAATCGGTTATCAGTCCTGCCATTGTGATCGATAATCGATTAGTAATCACTGAAGATTTGGTCATAATTTTACCTGTCTGAGCATGACTCTTACCATATGTTATACTTTATTGCATATATTCGGTCAGACAGGCCTGAGCAAACAGTGTAGACCCTGATGAGACGCCGCAAATGCGTCTCATCAGGGTCTACACAGTTTGCCACCAATCCAGTTATTTTTAGACACAACAATGAGTAGTATATTGTACTCGTTCAAATTTTAGATTATGTATGGTAAGGAATTGAGATGTCTGAATACTAAGGGTAAATACGGTAAAGTAGCAAACACAGAAATCAAATGATCGATTATTAGCAAATCAGTAATGATTATCATTTTTGTGGAATTTATCGATCGATTATTCGATTATCCGCTTAATCGTGCCAGCCTTAATAACTAGCCCATTTCTAATTTCCAGCCAAACAGATAACTTGATTCAGACTGTTCATACATATTCACATACTTAATGACAAACAGTGCAGATCCAGATCAGTTGTCTTCTTCTAGATCTGGATCTACACTGTTCGCAAAGGCAGGGCATATCCGGGCTCAGCAGGACAAAGATTAGCCAAGACAAAGTAATCATATTAAACAACAGTACCATTTCCATATTCCTAAATTATTGATCTTATCGACTCTGGTCCGAAATTCTGTATTAAATGTTAATTTATTTTAATGAGTTTCAAACTGAAATACATTACGAAAACACGCCTATTCAAATATATAGAAAATTTTGCCTCCAAAAAAACCTAAACTTTTCAGATAAAAAAAACTCCAATATTTTTCATATTTCTGCTCAAAACATAGATTGTGGGTACTCGTTAGAACCGCCTCGGCGAGGCGGTTCTAACGAGTACCCACAATCTATGTTTTGAACAGAAATAAGAAAAATAATGTATACCCCTGTAAACCCCAATTTTACTATATAAAAGTGGGGTTTAAGGGGATCAAAATTATATAGGCATGTTTTCGTGATGTATAATCCTGTGTGCACTGTTTATGTGAACTATTATTAATATCTATTTATTTTTGGTTACGCCTGATATAATAGTACATAATGTTTTTAGTCCTTTAGATATCACATGGAAAGACAATTATTGCTTGGCGTTTTATTTGAAATTAATTTATTTTGTTCTGATTGGCGATATCTTGTCAGAAACCATTGTACATGTATTTTCTATTTTTGTGCTTTGTTGTCAACTATTTAGCCTAAAATTGAATAAAATTTGGTCTGATTTATGCAAAGTCTATAGTAAGGTTTCTTTTTTATTTTTTATTTATTTATTTATTTTTATTTTTTTTATTTTGTTTGTTTGTTTGTTTGTTTTTGCGAGTCTTATATGGGCCGCGTCAAGCGAAAAAGTGCCTTCGAACATGTGTAAAATGCGCAGATTCAGATTATCCTGCATATGCGCAAAGTAGCATCCGGGCCCTTGCTCTCCATTCTTATATTATGTAGTATCCAATGATTCTGTTAGCGGGCAGTGAAGGCCCTGATAAGATTGCTCCGGTGCGCAGGCTGATCTGGACCTTCGTTGTCCGCATATGCCCAAAGACACTTTTTGTCATGATGAGGCCTACATAATGAGATGTTTTCTACCTTTCTCTACTCATTTTTCACAACAATATTGTGAAAATTACAGACACTTGAGCCACTGGAACTTGTAAAAAAATAACCTCCAATCTCACACTGGTCAATACTTTCACACAAGAGACGTCTCAAACGCATGAGTAACGGCTGACAAGCGCTCCAGGAACGGCCTTTTTACCGTGATATTGACAAAGTTCTGTAAGTTTTTTTTTTATTTTTTGCATATTAAATCAGAGTCCCACAGGAATATGACCTTGCTCACGGAACGTTCAAATGACCAAATTCTTCTTACTTGTTATTAAAAAAATGTGAGTGTCTCCTGATATTTTTGGAGAATCGAACAGTTTCAGACGAGCCAGTGACAGATTATTCAGTTTCTAGAACAATGTCGAAGCCTCTTTCAAATAACTGGAAAACTAATCGCGGTGTGCATTCCCATGTTAGAAGACTGTCAATTGAAGTATTTTCCTGGCATGTATTATGAAAGACATCAATGCTAAACAAGAATATTCGCCAAAAACGAATACGCATGAGAGACGTTACAAATTCAGTTTGGGTAAATAAAGGTGATTTTTGTGCTCGCTGTGGAATTTAAATGCAACAGACAATTCTGTTCAAAAGTAATGATGTCGTTAGTTAACGTATCGTTAAAACTTTGATCATTCACTATTGCATACTTGCTAATATTTTTGCTGAAAAAAAATGTGAGTAGCTTTTGCTTTTGCAAAAGCTACTCACATTTTTTTCAGCAAAAATACCTGTGAATTAGATATTGTAATTACTAGAACAGTTAACACTTTGACCACTAACGAGCTCGTTAAGCTAACGACGCTTTAAACAACAGGGCCCTGGTCGTCGCCTTTGATTATTTACATTAAATATACGATTCCGCCGCTCATTACCGTGCAGCAAACTAATACTACCAGAAACTACCAAATTTCTCCTGTGTCCTTTTCCTCCACCCCAACCCTTCTTGTGTAATACTGTAAACCATCATGAAAAGAAGCCTATATAATTTTGACCCTCTTAAACCCCACTTTTAAACAGTAAACCTGGCGTTTACAGGGGTATACAATATATTTCTGATTTCTGCACAAAACATAGATTGTGGGTACTTGTTAGAACCGCCTCGCTGAGGCGGTTCTAACGAGTACCCACAATCTATGTTTTGAGCAGAAATATGAAAAATATCAGGGTTTTTTATCTGAAAATTTTCAGTTTTTTGGGGTGAAATTTTCTATATATTTGAATAGGCATGTTTTCGTAATGCTGAGTATTAAGCAGCGACACTGTTTTACTTGGTTCTGTTGAAGTCACCAATACTTGTATACATGAGTGAACCAATGTTCGACATTGTTCACTATGGGGAATGGTCTGAGTCTTTGTTAGTTACAGCTGTACCTTTGTATCGACTGCTGCGCTCCTGCTCTATTTTGTCCATAACACTGCATCAAAAAAAATAATAGTGTTTTCTAAGCTACGCCTTAGTTAAATATCCCAATAAGGCGAACAACGAAGCCTCTCTAATCAGACTGTAGATTTTGTAATCTGATCTGAGTCTTCGCTGAGTGCACATGCATGCAACTATTCCAGGAGTCGCCTCGCCCCTGCTGTAAAATAGTACCGTTTTCCAAGCCGAGCATCGGAAAGGACACTTCCATAGACTTTTCTGAAAGACTGATCAACCTGTGCGAATGCACAGATGGAAATTAGTCTTCGATGAGTGCCTATTACGAGCTCGTAGTATGTAATTTTGATTTCTCGAGCGTTTGTCAGCCGTTACTCATGCGTTTGCGACGTCTCTTGTGTGAAAGTATTGACAAGTGTGAATCTACCTACCTTATAAAATTTGCTTTGTTTGCAGCCATTTAGCCACAGAAGGAATGAAAATATTCGATGTTTAAACTGGAAAATCTAAGCATAAAAGAAACCTTTTTTACACGTATATACGAAAGAATTTTGCATTGACTCGTGACAAAGGTTTGCAAATTTACCCTTAAAACGCCAAGAAAAACTACATTTGAAAATGTCGTCTGTTTAATGTCGTCTGCTGAATATTCTTGCAAACTTTTCAAACCTATTTTTTTTGCATACCGGCAAACAGTGTGGCCCCAGATCAGACTGCTCCTAAAGAGCAGTCTGATCTGGGTCCACACTGTTTCCAGAAATGACTTTTAAAATCACAAGCAGAAGACAAAGCAGACGACAATTGTTGTGATTGGCGCTTTAAGGGTTAACTTCTGATGTGTAAAGCGCCTAATAAAACATGTGTCAAAATCATAGCAGTCTTATGCAATATACAAACGAATTCCATGTATATGCGAGAGGCACATTACATTAACACACGTATGATAAATGTATACGTCTTAGCTACAGCTGCAGAAAAGCCAACCATTACGAAAACACGCCTATTCAAATATATAGAAAATTTCACCTCCAAAAACTGAAATTTTTCAGATAAAAACTGATTTTTTTTTTTTTTTTTTTTTTCAAATTTCTGCTCAAAACATACATTGCGGGTACCCGTTAGAACCGCCTCGGCGAGGCGGTTCTTACGAATACCCACAATCTATTTTTAGCAAAAATAAGGAAAATAATGTATACCTCTGTAAACCCATTTTACTATATAAAAGTGGGGTTTAACGGGTTAAAAATTATATAGGTATTTTTTTCGCGATGTCTATAAAACATATATTGAAACAAAGCATGAAAATCGTGACCGTCTTAGTCCATCGGAAATGGGATAGGCTGGTTATTTATTGACACGCCCTCGTAAGTTAATACACACTGAGTTTAACATACAGGAAATATTTCCCTCGAGACTTGTAAATCTTACAAATAAACTCGTGGTATAAAAGTTATAAAACAATAAAAAGCTGAAGTCACTACCTGGTAGCAGAGTTCTGGTGCTTCAAAGATGTACCCCTTATGCATTTTTGGTGGCGGTTTACCACAGCCAAATTTACTATACGGAATTTCTACAATCCGTCTTCTCAAAAATACAAACCTAATAACTTCCTAGAAAGTAGTTCCATACCGACGCTGATGTCGCTTAATTCTGCATTCAAACATGTAAGCCTTCTACACTTTGATAATTATAAAGACCGACCGAATATATAAAAAAAAAAGAAAAATTCAAACTTTTGAAGAAATAATACTTTATTGATGTTGAACGCAATCTCAGCGGACGAATATAAACAGAATAAACAAACGGTGGAACTTGATTCAGCCTCCAGAATCTTCTGAGGCAGAGAATTTGAAAATTGATGCAAAAGATTCTCCGAAAGTCTCCGAAAGCGTATCAAAGAAAGGTATAAATATGTGATAAAGCATCAGCAGTTTTTTAGGCTATTCACCATAAACAGTTTCGGCCGAAATCACTTCGCATGAATATTTTGAAAAACGTAAAGTACAGTGTGGTTACATATGTATTCAGCAACATGTTTTTCCTAAACGTTCGCTTTAATAAATGTTTTTATGAAAATTATTTATAAATATTTTTGACAAAATAAATAAATAAATAAATAAAAAATAAATAAAAATAACGTTTTATTTACATTTTTGCGGTATTACTATCCTGCGGCCACCAGGCCACTGTGCCTGTCACTTTGTGCCTTCCGGATATACCGGATACTAAGAAAACTGTGAATCAAGTCCGACCCAATCACAGTGATTTCCGCCATAGTAATAATTTTCATAGATAGAAATTATATTTTCTCGAAGATTTTTTGTTGTTCATGTATACGCTCGCTAAAAATAACGTCCGAAAAGCAGAAAAGTTTCAAGATCTCCAGCAAAATTCCTGAAGCAGTAAAATGCGTTTTAGGTAGGCCAACGGTTAATGTATCGTCAGTGAGATACCTATTACCGAGGTTCACTAATTATCGGATATTCAGGAACCACGGCCCCTGCCCATTGGGGCCCGCGAAGTAGATGGGCTGCCTGTAGCCTCCAAGCAGGGCCTGAGTTCATCATGTGATCAGGTTGGGTAAAAGTCCCACAAATCTGGAGGCAATATCGTTAATGACTGAAATATTGTTGACCCACATTCTGATTCTCAGTTATCAGGAAAAATTTATGAGCTTTAAAAGTACAAAACAAAATTTGGGACCCTCAAAATCTAATTGATACCGCCCATGAAAAAACAGGGAAATGGCATTTTAATATTTTTATATGAAATGTTTGGAGAGTTGTTATCGTTATAATATATATACTCCGAAGATTTTTTGTGTTTATAAGGGGATTTTATTTTATCACTCATCTTTTGCTAAATTTATATGACAAGAGTTATTGTAACTGTCTGTAAATCTGTGAAAGCTCTATGAGTTTAAGGAACTTCAGTGAATCCGTAAAAACTCCATGAATCCATGAAAGTTCCGTGGTCAAGGTCTGTCAGTCATTTAAATTTTGTATCAGTGATATGATAAATTTCCATGGAAGCTCTGTAGTGTATCCGAGATACACATATGCATGAAAAGTGTTAAGTGCAAGGCCGGAAAAAGAAGCAAAATCAGTCGCTAGAAAAGACATTCAGTAGTAGTATTAACAGAGAATTTGAAAGGAAATAGATCCATTAGAATAAACTGATAACATTTACTCAGTTGCTACATGCAATTTTCATTTTAGTCAACATTCAAAACATCCAACAGTTCTTGAATGTTTCAACTGGCACGCTTTCAGTTTAATATCTTGGCACTCTGGATGGAACCAGTGCTGACATTTTGTCCACTGGAACATCAGTTTGTAGTGGGATCTTGTGGGCCTGTATATAAAGAAGTTTTTTATTTTCTCGATTCTGGCTTGCTTGGAAATTCAGTGAAAGCACTGCAGTTAATATCAGGATTCCCACTGCATTTTGAAACTGGGGGTAAATCTACTCTGTTCTCTTATTTTTGTACGCCCATTGTAAAGCAGTATACTACTTTTTTCAAATTTAGGGGTATAAGACAAATTTTGAGGGGATAAAAACCCCTCTGCAGAGGGTAAATGGGAATGCTGAATACAATTTGGAAGATGCAACAGTGCTAATGTTTTCGTGTTTTGTTAACTCCATGTACAAGGCTTGGGACCATTTGGGTGACTATAGTCCAATACTACGGACATTTCAGTACTTTTTTCGGAACTTTCCGTTATTCCATGAATCCATGACAGTTCCATGTTTTGTCAACCTCTAGGCACCAACACTGCACACACATATGCATACAAAATATTTATAATATAAACTGATACTAAAATTTCATCCTTTCTCATCGCTGTGGTTTGAGCCTCGCTCGGGTCACATGTGGGAAAGCCGTCTTCTGCTTACAGATGGTCAGGTGGTTTTTCCCTGGGTACTCCGGTTTTCGCCCACCTTTGATGAACGATCGACTCGATATGTGAAATATTCTTGAGAGAGACATAAAACCCAAATAAAAAAAAATCATCAAAACACACACACACATTTATTCAGGCATCAAAAAATCCTGGTGTGGTGATTGGGGGTACAGCCATCTGGTTAGCTCAGTTGGGTAGAGCACTTGCAAGCTAGAGGTCACAGGTTTCAGTTCTGCATCCAACACACTTTCCCTCCTTAGTTTCCTTTAATGGTGCCCAATGTGAATAACCCACTGCAGCTGACGTTGGATTTATGGGGCACCGGGATCAGGCATAAAATGGGGTGGGGTAGCCCTGGTCGATGGTTTTCCCTGTGTAATCTGGGTTCCTCTATCACACATTCACGAAACACCAACATCCGTGTCTTATAGAATAAGTGCATAAGATTGCTGAGCTTTCTGTGCATTCGAAGTAAAAATAAATAATGTGTTAACTTTAAAATCGATAACTTATAAGTGATTATGCCTCAATTTGTAATATTTTGTCCAGATATATCAGTATAAGTGACCCTGTCCACTTGTTTGAGCTATATTAAGTGTACATTTTTTTTAAGAGTAAGGCTATATTTTGATTTTTATTTGTTCATATTTATCCAGAGTTTAACTCTCCAAATTGAAATGAACACAAGAAATCCTCAAATTGATTGTTTGTCTTGTGGAAATATACCATAATATGCATAACGCAATACAGCTGTATTTTTTTCATCAGATTTTAGCACATTTATTAAGATACACATGTTATAAGTTTTTAAAGCAAACAGGTATTTGTTCTTATTTCTTGCCAGTTATATAAGATTACATTATTAAATGAATTAGCACCAAGAATCCTCAGATAAATAGATTATCTGGTGAATATTCCCCATAATTTAAGCTTTTCAAGAAATGAATACATTAATTTATGACACATGCTTAAGTTATCCGATGTGTGTGTGTGTGTGTGTGTGTGTGTGTGTGTGTGTGTGTGTGTGTGTGTGTTAATAGGGCCAGTATTTTGTTTCTATTTCTTGCCAGGCAAAAACAGTAATGAATGCAAGGAATATAGATAGATTAGTTGTCTCATTAAAATTTGTCAAAAAATATTCTGATTTAAGAAATGGTTACTTTTTTTACTGATTTCATAAGTAGACTTCCAAAATCCCGGACATAACACTTCTGCCTACATGTCTTTTGTTCAGGCTTTTGGGCATGGTGGGCAAAGCTTGCTTACCAAGTAAGGCTTACTGTCCATGGATGCTTGATTATACCCTTTATTCTGGGGTCCATGTCTGTTGGTCTGAACATTCTGACTCATCATTATTTTACAGATTTATGAGTTTGGAATAAGGTTTGTGTAATTTGAGTGTATCATGACCACAACTACTTAAATAATATGGTTTTGAATTAGGCCCAGTTTCTCTTGCTGGTCAGATAATTTGTACCTTTTGAAATGGATTGAAAAAAAAAAATCTTAAAATGTATTAACATCAAGAGAATCAGACTAGAAATGTCTACATTTCAGAGCTCCAGATTAAAGGAGTGCTTAAGTACATAGTTTTAGCTCACCTGAGCTCTGCTCAGGATGAGCTATTTTGATCACTTTTCGTCCGTCTGCTGTCCGTCCGTCCGTCCGTGCATCCGTCCGTTAACATTTTCAAACGACTTCTCCTCTGAAGCCGCTAAGCCAATTTTGCTCAAATTTCATATGGAGCCTCTTTAGGGTGGGGGAACGAAAAATTGCTAAAATGGTCGCGGTCCATTAACCAAGATGGCCGCCACGCTCATATATGGTAAAAACCTTTAAAAATCTTCTCCTCCAGAACCGAGAATGCCTTGGGGCTGAACCTTTGCAGGAATCATCGGGGGCAGGAGGTCTACCAAAATTGCTAAAAGAATTGCCGTACATTGACGTTTGACCTTTTTTACGCCAAGGTCAAGTTTGCTTCCCTATGCATTTGTATGGGAAAAACCTTTAAAAATCTTCTTCATCAAAACCGAGCATGACTTATGGCTGAATCTTTGCATATATGTTCGGGAACATGAGTGCTACCAAAATTGCTAAAATAATGGTCTACGTTGATATTTGACCTTTCTACGGTAAGGTCAATTTTGCTTCCTTATGCATTTGTATGGGAAAAAAGTTCAGAATTTCAAACAACTTCTCCTCTGGAGCCTCTGGGCCAATTTTGCTCAAATTTCACATGGAGCCTCCTTAGGTAGGGGGAACAAAAGATTACTAAAATGGTCACGGTTCGTTAACCAAGATGGCCGCCATGCCCATATATGGTAAAAACCTTTAAAAATCTTCTTCTCTAGAACCGAGGATGCTTTGGGGCTGAATGTTTGCATAAATCATCGGGGATAGGGGGTCTACCAAAGTTGCTAAAATAATGGTCATACATTGACATTTGACCTTTTTACGGCAAGGTCAAGTTTGCTTCCTTATGCATTTGTATGGGAAAAAAACATTTAAAAATCTTATTCTCCAAAACCGAGGATGGCTTATGGCTAAAAAAATCTTTGCATATATCATCTGGAACAGGCGGTCTATCAAAGTTGCTAAAATAATTGTCATACATTGACATTTAACCTTTTTATGGTGAGGTCAAGTTTGCTTCTGTATGCATTTGTATGGGCCCCATACATTTGTATGGAAAAAATGTTGTTAATTTCAAATGGCTTTTCCTCTGAAGCCTCCGGGCCAGTGTTGCTCAAATTTCATGCGGAGCCTCCATGGGCAGGAGAATGAAAGATTGCTAAAATGGGTATGGTCCATTAATCAAAATGGCTGCCATGCCCATATATGGTAAAAACCTTTAAAAATCTTCTTCTCCATAACCAAATAAGCCCTGGCTCCTAATCTTTGCACAAATTATGGGGGACAGGAGATCTACCAAAATTGCTAAAATGATGGTTCTATGTTGACATTTGACCTTTTTACCTCCAAGATCAAATTTGCTTCCCCATTTGTATGGGCCATATACATTTATATTGAAAGTATCCAAGTGACTTGTAGATCAACAGTAGTTAAAATTGTTCTGATTGGAAATCTAAGATGGCCATCATCTGGTTTATATTTATAATATTTCCCTGCCACTGTGCTGTTTACATGTATAAAATCATGATTCTTCAGAAACCACTTAGCCAATTTCCACCAAATTTCACATTGATCCTTCTGTTGAAATGTGATTGATAGTTTATCCAAATGATCATGCTCAATTGACTGTCAGGCCCATATATTCTTCTTCAAAACTAAGAACTGCTCAAATGATGATATTTTCATTAGTTGTGATGATAGGATTGGAAAAATGTTGCATAACATCTGCATGTCTGCAGTGGTTATGTCACTCAGGTGAGCGAACCGTGGCCCGTGGGCCTCTTGTCTTATTTCCTCTAGTAAACAGTACTAACTAGGACTTCTAGAAACGTCTTGGTAGCATGCTTTCATTGAGTTCCCAGAACATGTCTTTTGAAAGAATTGAGAAGGTGTGGCACATACAAGAACTACAACTCTAGGTCCCAAAGTTATTTAGTCATCTGCCCTGACAGTATTTAGTAAAAGAAACCTTGTGCATTTGATAACTCCAACACCCTTTCAGATATATTGATTGAACTCAGTAGGACTGTACATGAGGTTGAGAAGATGTGTTGCATAAACTACAAATCCAGGTGCTGTGGTTTAGAATTATCTCCCCTAATAGAAACTTTGTGATCTTGGTAACTCCAACATCTTTTCAGATACATTGATGATACTTGGTAGGATTGTACATAAGGTTGAGAAAGCATGTCACACAAAAGAATCACAACTATAGATGCCACAGTTTTTAGTTACCTCCCCTGACAGTATTTGGTAATGGAAACCTTATGATTGCTATAACTTCAACACCATTTCAGATATATCGATGATATTAAGGAGAATTGTACAAGACGTTGAGAAGACGCGTCTTGTACAAGATCTACAACTCTAGGTACTGCAAGTTTTTAGGTATCTCTCCTGTCAGTATTTGATAATAGAGACCTTTTAAGTCCAACACCCGTTGAAATATATTGATAGTACTTGATAGGAATGAACAGGAGGCAAGAAGGTTAGTCGTATACAAAAACTGTAACTTAGAATACTGCAGTTTTTTAGTTCACTCCCCTGACAGTATTTGTCAGTGGAAACCATGTGATTGTCATAACTTAAGCGCCATGGAAGATACATTGATGATACTTGGTAGAATTGTACATGAGGTTAAAAAGGTGTGTTGCATGTAAGGACCACAACTCTGGATGCTGTGTTGTTGTTGTTGTTTTTTTTTTTTTGTTTTTTTTTTTTTTTTTTGTTTTCTCCCCTGACAGTATTTGGTAGTAGAAACCTGTTTGCTGTATAGCTTCATCAGTTAAAATTGGATCTTCTTTAAACTTGCAGAAGTGGAGGACATGGATATTTTGGAGTTATATCCTCCAGATTAATGAATATTGTAGACATTGAGTGACGTTTTAGGCACAGGTGAGCGTTAATGACGACCATGGTCCTCTTGTTTATATATGAAGAGTGCAGAGACCTGAGACGAACAAAAATCACAGTTGAATTCGAAGCTTGATTTTGGATTTTATGAAACCGCATTTTAACCACAAATATTTTTCATAGATTAAAGCAGACGCATCCTCTTATTTCACTTTTGGTTGTATATGTGCTAAAAAGAATGACACGTGAATAGCAAGTCAAATGGTGAAAATCTTACTGAAATATTCCAAATACTTACATCATTGGTTCATGTAAAAAATTAAAAAAAAATGTTTTAAAAACTTTAATTTGAAAATATTCCAAATACATGTACTTACAACAGTGGTTCTTATGAAACTTTTTTAAAAAATGTTTTATAAAAAAATTAATTTGAAAATATTCAAAGAATGTATACAGAGAGAAAAGGTCTCTTCTCTATTTATATGTTAGGGTGCAGTGCTTATACATTTTCATATTTAGTTTGATACAATTTAATTTTGAGAAATCAAATTTATGTCAAACTAAAATTTAAATTCCATTGTCTGAAGTTATTTTACTGAAGTTTTATGTGTATTTTGTAATGATCTTTGGAATGTAATTATCAAAAATAAATTTGCTATTGGTAATATTTTTTTCAACATAGTAACCTATATCTTGCATTTTTCATATTTAAAAAAAAGTTTTTGGAATTTAATTATATTAGTTTTCATAATTTTAAAAAAAATTCTAGCTTGAAATTTTAAGTCTTAATATCAATAGTAATAGAATACTTACTTTTTTTTAAATCAAAATTAGCAGTCTGGAATAAAATAATGAGGATTTAAAATCTAAAAGAATCAATGACATCATAGGATAGTGTATTATGGGATAGCTTTTTTACAAAGTATAAATAGCAATACCAGTTACTAAGACTTTGAATGCATGTAACCTTTGAACATTTAGGAATTTTCAAATGGGGTTTTCAACATAATTTTCATTTTACCAATATCTTTACCGTAATTTGAAATATTCTGAAATTAGGGGATGCATCTGAACATCTTTAAGCTCACTACTGTTTTTATTATACCCGTTTTTCAAACAGGGTGTATTAGGTTATGGAGTCTGAAGCCATAAACTTTTTTGTTTCCAGCTAACTTCTCCTACAGTTTACCGGTACATCCCATCAGGCCGAATCTTGGTTTATAAATAGACCATGATGTGGAGCAGCACATAATGTTTCGGGGTTACAGTCCACCAAATACTAACAGGGTTATGCCCCTTTGAAAATTCCTGTAAGCTTTTTGTTTCCAGCTAACTCCTCCTACAGTTTACATCGGATCAAGCTGAAACTTGATTTATAGTTAGACCATGTGTGGAACAGTGCATTTTATTCCAAGGTTACAGTCCACCTAATATTAGCAGAGATATGTTCCTTTGAAAATTTCAGTAAACTTTTCGTTTCTGACTAAATCTTCCTACAGTTTACATCGGATCAAGCTGAAACTTGATTTATAGTTAGACCATGATGTGGAACAGTGCATATTTGTTCGAGGTTACAGTCCATCAAATATTAGCAGAATAATGACCCTTTGAAAACTTCGCTAAATTTTTTCGTTTTTTGCTAGCTTCTACAGTTTACATCCAATCAAGCTGAAGTTTGATTTATATGTAGACCATGATGTGATGCAGAGCATGTTGTTTTGAGGCCACACTCCACCAAATATTAACAGAGTTATGTCCCTTGGAATATTTCGGTAAACTTTTTGTTTCTGGCCAACTCCTCCTACAGTTTACATCGGATCAAGCTGAAACTTGATTTATAGTTAGAACATGATATCGAGCAGCTCATATTTATTCGAGGTTACAGTCCACCAAATATCAGCAGAGTTATGTTTCTTTGAAATTTTCAGTAAATTTTTCACTTCCCCAGCTAACTCCTCCTACAGTTTACATTTGATCGCGCTTAAACTTGATTTATAGTAAGAACATGATGTGGAGCAGCGCAAATTATTTCAAGGTTACAGTCCACCAAATATTGGCAGTTATGCCCCTTTGAAAATTTCTGTAATTTTTTGTTTCCGGCTTATTCCTACTACAGTTTACATTGGATCAAGCTGAAACTTGATTTATAGTTACACCATGAAGTGGGCATATTATTTTGAGGTTACAGTCCACCATATATTAGCAGAGCGATGCCCCTTTGAAAATTCTGTAATCTTTTCGTTTCTGGCTAACTCCTATAGTTTACACCCGATCAAACTGAAACTTTGTAAATACTTACACTGAGCTTAAACTCGATTTATAATAAGAACATAATGTGGAGCAGCACATATTATTTTGAGGTTACCGAACATCAAATATTACCAGAGTTATGCCCCATTAAAAATTTCGATAAACTTTGCATTTCTGGCTAACTCCTTATGTAGTTTACATCCAATCATGCTGAAAAGCGATTTATTGTTAGACCGTGGTGTGGAGCAGCGCATATTATTAGGAGGTTACAGTACACCAAATATTAGCAGAGTTATGCCCCTTTAAAATTCTGTTAATATTTTGTTTCCGGCTAACTCATCATATAGTTTACATCCAATCAAGCTGAAACTTGATTTGTAGTTTGACCATGATGTGGTGCAGCACATATTATTTCAAAATTACAGTCCAACAAATAGTAGCAGCATTATGTCCCTTTGAAATTTTTGGTAATTTTTTTGTTTCCAGCTAACTCCACTTACAGTTTACACAGGTCTGGACCACAGAACTGCACAGTAGTCCGTATATGTGCTACATCTTATTAATTGCCAAGGGCGTATGATGCCTCCGCTTGTAGAGCTCTTGTTTGTTTCTAGATACAATATATATATAAGGCCAGAACTATGTACATTTAAGCACTCTAGATGATTATCCAGATTATCTTTTTAATTATAATTTCTACACAAAACATATGTTGTTGGTATTTATTTGAAGGTTATTGATGGGGTAGTTGTAATGAATACCCACAACTTACAATCCTTTCAGTCCTTTAAGAAATAAGAAACATGTAAGTATTTCATACTTGAAAAATAAAAAACAAAAAAAAAAAAAAAACAGTGTGTTATCTGATTATAAATAATGTTACTGTACACAGTACAGGGAAATTAAATAAAAATGTGGTTAAAAGGGGTTCAGAACCACAGTGATGTGGATCAAATATTCATGATACTGAAACTAGTTACTCTGAATTGTGCAGCATGCACACGTGGTGTAGCGAAAATGGCATTGCTTTAGTTACATATCAAGAAATATTGAACAAAATGAAAGTACAGATGATATGTATTCTAGAGGCTTATAGAAATTAAGGAAACCGCCACCATCAGCACTCTCAGTGCTTTGATTCTTCAAAGTTGTTCTAGGCCCTCGTTGTCCTGAGAAAATCATTCTAACCCAGCAAACTTTAATATACCTTTAATATACCTTCAAGCTTTTTTATCAAATACAGCCCTTGACATGTATGCTTTTTTGCGAGTTCCAGTCCTCACCGCACTGATTGGTATCCTGTTCTTTGATGTCTGATCCTATGGAAATTTGCACAAACAGATAGTGTTTGAATTAGGGGGAATGTATATATTTTGTAGATTTTCTGCCATTTTCACTATGGGAGACATTTGCTGTGACCTACTGTGTGCTCTACTGCACGCTAAGTCCCTTATGTGAAGGAGTCTACCCTGTAAGAAAAGAATTTGCTCCCTCTGGGAAAAATGCTTTCCTTTCTGAGAAGACCTCTTTTCAAAGGTTGAAGGGGGCAAAACAAAATTTTAAAAGAGTTGTTTCCCTTGAAAATGTATCTATTCCCCTAAAATTACAATATACTTACCATTTTATCAAGTAAATCGTCAATGTACAGACTTTGGCGGAATTGAGAAAAATGAGTAAGATGTGGCTTCTTCAAACTGTATGGAAGGTCAGACGGAGGTCTTATATAATAGTCTCGTATCAGTTTTATCAATCGTGGATCGTCCTGTGCAACCCTCTCGGCGTTCAACTGCTTCATCAATTCCAAGTAATTATCCTCAATGACTTGTAAAGGTCTAAATCGGTAAAAATTGTAACCAAGCACCACCAGAATTACAATAAGCAACACACTAAGTTTACAACCAAAATCTCTCATCCTCACTGTAAACTGCATATTCTGAAGATAGACGGCCCCGATCCTACCAAACTGTCTTTCCTAACTTACTTATAAATGTTCTTGTTTTCTGTAGTAAATAAAAATACATGTTGTTCCAAAGTCTTAGCGGAGATAATCTCAGTCATCAGCTTGCGAATTTCTTCAAGCTCAACCCGCCATTGATTTTGCTTGTAAAGAACGTACTATCAGCATACATACGTATGCGGCGTTCTTTTCAAAACTGCATGTACGCCAAACGAAGACTCAGATCAGCCTGCGCATCAGCGCAGTCTGATCAGAGTCTCTCCGGGGCACTCTGAGAGTAGCCAATAATCCAAAGCTGGACAGCGCAGGCTGGTTTGAGACTTCGCTGGGTGCACATATAATACTTCGCTGGGTACACATATAATCTTGTAAGAAATGCTGTGGCCCAGCTCTTATGTTGTCTCTGTTGCAAAGTGGGTACATGGCGTTTATACAACATCACATTTATGGCGACGTACATGCGACGTTGTATAAACGTCAAGTGCCTGTAGGGTGGTGTAAAGTATTCTGTGGCGGTGACAGAACGTCGCCCGTACATCACACAATATTGAAATTTATATTTCTGTCCTTTTGGAATCAAGAGCCTATCTGGATGTGTTTGCAAATAGAACATTGCTCAACCTAGACCCTGGAGACGTGAGCAAGACTGTGTGTTTCTATACTGTTCACTGAGGTTATTTCCGTTTATTTGATGCAAACTGCTTCCGAAGGATTTCTACTTTATGAATATATATGTCTTCTCAGCAGCTGATATTAAATATTATGTTGCGGCCGATAAATGTCTCCTATTACATAAAACTTCATTTAACCTTTAAAGCGCCAAGAAAAACTGCATCTGAAAATGTCGTCTGTTTATGTCGTCTGCTGAATATTCTTGCAGACTTTTCAAACCTATTTTTGCATACAGGCAAACAGTGTGGACCCTGATCAGACTGCTCCTAAAGGGACAGTCTGATCTGGGTCCACACTGTTTGCAAAAATGACTTTTAAAATCACAAGCAGATGACAAAGCAGACGACAATAGTTGTGACTGGCGCTTTAAGGGTTAAGCTCATTTGGATTTGAAGGAGCCAAAAGAAGGAGAGGGAGAGATATGGAATACCAAGTGAAAAAAAAATGCTGCATACGAAACATCAACGCACGAACAAAGAAGAACTGCAACAGAGGAATCGCCTTGGAGCGGTCAGTAGAAGGATCTTGATAAGGGAGAAGATAATGACGTCATGAAGTCGAAACACCAAGCTTACGCGCTTTCTCGCTTTTTCACCCATAAGAGGACCGAACATATATTAATTTTGTAAACTGAAGCTACATCAGAATTAAGGGTGAGATTTCGTGTGGGTAAAGAAACTGGTTTATGCCCATCCCCCACCCCAATCCAAGTTATTTTTCTATTTTTTTTTTTTTTTTTTTTTTTTTTTTTTTTTTTCTAACACGCCTACCACAACGGTCTAATTCGACAGGTGAAAAAGAGTTCATTTCCTGGCTGTTTTAAAACTTTAAATTTGTCAGTTGAGAGCGAGTGAACAGATTTACATCCAAGTGTCCAAACATCGGAAGTAAGTTTAAGATGATGAACACTTCAACACACATAACATATACGCCAAATCGTAGCATCAAAGGGCCGGTTGAGTATGAGATTATAGAATAGGATATAATAAAAACATTCTTGTTGCTATGTTATTTGAAGCTTCAAAATGGTTCTAGTCATTATTTTATTAATATATACTGAAAGGAAAAAGAAACGCAGGGTAAATTTTATTCCTAAATTTCATTCAAGTTTGAAAAAGTTTGTTAAATATTTTACTATGATTACAAAACGGTACATGTATGGAACAAAAGTTCCAAATTTCATTGGTTTGTGATCAACAAGTCTCGAGTTATTGAAGTTCATTGGTAGCTACCCCCCAAATCTTGTAATCAAAATCAAACTGAAAATCAATATCGGGTGTGCCCCCCTCTTGCTGCCGTTGCTGCCCTAATTCTCCTTTGGATAGAGTTAACCAAAGCATTGACAGTTCGCATCGGGATGTTATTCCATTCATCGATCAACGCATTCCTTAGTTGTGCGAGAGTTGCGGGGGGGATTTCGGCGCTTCCTAACCCTTCTGTCCAGCTCATCCCACATGTGCTCTATTGGGGTCAAATCTGGACTGTACGGTGGCCATGCTAGTGGTGCGATGTTATTGTTTGCCAGGAAATCTCACTGCTACCGAAACTGCCCTTAATACAGTAGGTACGCATAATCGACAAATTTCTCCGAAGACTGTTGGAAGTCGATTGCGTGAGATTGGTCTTCGAGCTCGTCGTCCATACGTTGGTCTGCCTCTGACCCAGGCACGTAGGTTGCGTCGTATGGCGTGGTTGACGGCGCATGCGCCCAGGCTATTTCCGATGAGGCAGTGGAGACGAGTTCTTTTTACGGACAAGTCTAGGTTCACTCTCTATCGCGCAGATGGTCGACGTCGTGTGTACCGACGTCGCGGAGAACGCTTTGCCGACGCCTGTGTTGTCGAACGGGATCGGTTTGGGGGTGGCTCCGTTATGGTCTGGGGAGGCATTGCTCACGGGATAAAATCACAGTTGATTATTGTTGCGGGCAATATGACCGCAGTAAGGTATAGGGATGAGATCTTGCGTCCTGTTGCAGTCCCGCTTGTGCAACAACGTAATCTGATTCTGCAGCAGGACAATGCCCGACCACATGTTGCCCGAATTTGTCAGGATTTCCTGGCAAACAATAACATCGCACCACTAGCATGGCCACCGTACAGTCCAGATTTGACCCCAATAGAGCACATGTGGGATGAGCTGGACAGAAGGGTTAGGAAGCGCCGAAATCCCCCCGCAACTATCGCACAACTAAGGAATGCGTTGATCGATGAATGGAATAACATCCCGATGCGAACTGTCAATGCTTTGGTTAACTCTATCCAAAGGAGAATTAGGGCAGCAACGGCAGCAAGAGGGGGCACACCCGATATTGATTTTCAGTTTGATTTTGATTCTAAGATTTGTGGGGTAGCTACCAATGAACTTCAATAACTCGAGACTTGTTGATCACAAACCAATGAAATTTGGAACTTTTGTTCCATACATGTACCGTTTTGTAATCATAGTAAAATATTTAACAAACTTTTTCAAACTTGAATGAAATTTAGGAATAAAATTTACCCTGCGTTTCTTTTTCCTTTCAGTATATGAATATCGCACATGGTTTAAAACCTTTTGTTAACATTTTCCGCAAATGTTTCTTCAGCCCCATCTTCTTTAGGGGGTGGATTTGGGTTTCATGAAAGTTCTTCACATTTTATATTATCTCATGCTCAACCGGCCCTTCGATGCTATGTTTTGGCGTATATCTTCTGTGAGTTGAAGTGTTCATCGTTTAAAGCTTACTTCTGATGTTTGGACATTTGGATGAAGTAACTCTGTACACTCGATCGCTTCTGATAAAGTCAGTTTTAAAACAACCGGAACATGAGCTCTTTTTCGTCTTTCGAGTTAAACCGTTGTGTAGCTGTTTCACCGTCATATATCTAATACACTAATCAAATATCTCAAAAAAAAAAGATCATATGGTTTATCCTTTGTTATGCGGAATAAGCAGTCTACATGTAATAAAATAGCATTCTAATAATTTATATAAATGTTTTCAAGACAAAGTAAATTAGACAAACCTTCACAGCGTGCAGCGATTGTTGACAATTTGAGTTCCACTTCTGCATCACCGAAAGCTCCTCTCGTGGACTCCTATTCTTGACCGCGGTTTCGTTTGAGTGATTGATAGGCGTATCCAAGGCGGTTCCTCTGATGTAGCTCTTCTTTGTGCGTCGGTGGTTACATAGGTGGCGTTTCTTTTGTCATTATTTGTTCCTCATCCCCTCCTCCTTTTGGTGCTTCAGGAAGGCTGTCGTGATAGTGGCATTTCCTGGGTATCTTCTATTATACTTTCGCGACTAGAAAAACTGCAAAATCAACAATGCTGCACAAACGCAAATATATTGACAAGGCCGAGTTTATTCTTACGGCACATACAGTCAACCCTCTTTATATTGACACTCGATACAACGACAAAATTCGTTATACTGACAATTTGAATGTCACGAAACCATCGCTCAAGAGGTGACAGCTAATGAGAAATTATGCAAGAATATTGCATTAAAACTGAGGCGATTCTAACAAATATCCAAAACATATGTTCCGTGAGAAAATAAGAATAAAGCGGTCTTTCTTACAGATCATTCTGTCTATTAATGATTCTTTACAATACGAGGGTGAGTCAATAAGTAACCAGCCTAACTTATTTCCGGTTGAGAGCCACCTCTTCTTTTTCGATGTAATTGCCCTCTGGTGTGATGCACTTAGACCAACAGTGTTCAAGTGCCATCAGCCCAGAACTGAAAAAAGTCAGGGCCTTCCCATTGACTCACTCCTCAACTGCCGTCACGACTTCTTCATCAGACCGGAAATGAAGTCCACGGATATCCTTTTTCAAGTTTGGGAATAGGAAGAAGTTGCTAGGAGCTAGGTCAGGCGAATAGGCAGGATGTGGTATTAATTCATACCCGTTTCGCTCTACAGCATCCATTGCAACTTTGCAAGTGTGGACTCTCGCGTTGTCCTGTTGCAGCGAAACACCTTTAGAGAGTTTACCTCGACGTTTTTCACGGATGGAGGTTCTCAGCTGATCTAACAAGTTTGCATAGTACACTCCAGTTATTGCACTTCTCTTGGGTAAAAAGTCCAACATAATAACGAGCGTAAAGTTAGCATCTTGTTCACGGTTCTTTATTCACGTTTCAGGATTCAGCGTATTATTCCTTATTCAGGGTATTATTCAAAATACGACCTGCAGCGTCTGGTTCAGGATTCAGGGTATTATTCAAAATACGACCTGCAGTTTCTGGTTCATTATTCAGGGTATTATTCAAAATACGACCTGCAGCGTCTGGTTCAGGATTCAGCGTATTATTCAAAAATATTCAGGATATTATTCAGCGTCTGGTTCGTTTTTTCAGGGTATTATTCAAAATACGACCTGCAGCGTCTGGTTCATTATTCAGGGTATTATTCAAAATACGACCTGCAGCGTCTGGTTCAGGATTCAGAGTATTATTCAGAAATATCCAGGGTATTATTCAGCGTATGGTTCATTATTCGGGGTATTATTCAAAATACGACCTGCAGCGTCTGGTGCAGGATTTAGCGTATTATTAAAAAATCTCCAGGGTATTATTCAGCGTCTGGTTCATTATTCAGGGTATTATTCAAAATACGACCTGCAGCATCTGGTTCAGGATTCAGCGTATTTTTCAAATTACGACCTGCAGCGTCTGGTTCAGGATTCAGGGTATAATTCAAAATACGACCTGCAGCGTCTGGTTCATTATTCAGAGTATTATTCAAAAAATAACCTGCAGCGTCTGGTTCAGGACTCAGCGTATTATCAAAAAATGTCCAGGGTATTATTCAGCGTCTGGTTCAGTATTCAGGATATTATTCAGGATACGACCTACAGCGTCTGATTCAGGATTCAGCGTATTATTCAAAATACGACCTGCAGCGTCTGGTTCATCATTCAAGGTATTATTCAAAATACGACCTGCAGCGTCTGGTTCATTATTCAGGGTATTATTCAAAATACGACCTGCAGCGTCCGGTTCAGGATTCAGGGTGTTTTTCAAAAAACGACCTGCAGCGTCTGATTTATTATTCAAGGTATTATTCAAAATACGACTTGTAGCGTCGAGTTCAGGATTCAGCGTATTATTCAAAAATATTCAGGGTATTATTCAGCGTCTGGTTCATTATTCAGGGTATTATTCAAAATACGATCTGCAGCGTCTGGTTCATTATTCAGGGTATTATTCAAAATACGACCTTCAGCGTCTGGTTCGTTATTCAGGGTATTATTCAAAATACGACCTGCAGCGTCTGGTCCATTATTCAGGGTATTATTCAAAATACGACCTGCAGCGTCTGGTTCATGATTCAGCGTATTATACAAAATACGACCTGCAGCGTATTGTTCATTATTCAGGGTAGTATTCAAAATACGACATGCAGCGTCTGGTTCAGGATTCAGGGTATTATTCAAAAATGTCCAGGGTATTATTCAGCGTCTGGTTCATTATTCAGGGTATTATTCAAAATACGACCTGCAGCGTCTGTTTCAGGATTCAAGGTATTATTTAAAAATATCCAGGGTATTATTCAGCGTCTGGTTCATTATTCAGGGTATATTCAAACTGCAGCGTCTGGTTCAGGATTCAGCGAATTATTCAAAATACGACCTGCAGCGTCAGGTTCATTATTCTGGGTATTATTCAAAATACGACCTTCAGCGTCTGGTTCAGGATTCAGCGTATTATTCAAAAATGTCCAGGGTACTATTCAGCGTCTGGTTCAGTATTCAGGGTATATTCAAACTACAACCTGCAGCGTCTGGTTAAGGATTCAGCGTATTATTCAAAATACGACCTGCAGCGTCTGGTTCATTATTCAGGGTATTATTCAAAATACGACCTTCAGCGTCTGGTTCGTTATTCAGGGTATTATTCAAAATACGACCTGCAGCGTCTGATTCAGGATTCAGCGTATTATTCAGAATACGACCTGCAGCGTCTTGTTCGTTATTCAGGATATTATTCAAAATACGACCTGCAGCGTCTGGTTCATTATTCAGGGTATTATTCAAAATACGACCTGCAGCGTCTGGTTCAGGATTCAGGGTATTATTCAAAATACGACCTGCAGCGGCTGCTTCATTATTCAGGGTATTATTCAAAATACGACCTGCAGCGTCTGGTTTAGGATTCAGCGTATTATTCAAAATATATCCAGGGTATTATTCAGCGTCTGGTTCATTATTCAGGGTATTATTCAAAATACGACCTGCAGTGTCTGGTTCATTATTCAGGGTATTGTTTAATATACGACCTGCAGCGTCTGGTTCAGAATTCAGGGTATTATTCAAAAAATGTCCAGGGTATTATTCAGCGTATGGTTTATTATTCAGAGTATTATTCAAAATACGACTTGCAGCGTCTGGTTCAGGATTCAGCGTATTATTCAAACTACGACCTGCAGCGTCTGGTTCATTATTCAGGGTATTATTCAAACTACGACCTGCAGCGTCTGCTTCAGGATTCAGGGTATTATTCAAAAATGTCCAGTGTCTTATTCAGCGTATGGTTTATTATTGAGGGTATTATTAAAAGTACGACCTGCAGCGTCTGGTTCAGGATTCAGCGTATTATTCAAAATACGACCTGCAGCGTCTGGTTCATTATTCAGTGTTTTATATAAAATACGACCTGCAGCGTCTGGTTCAGGAATCAGCGTATTATTCAAAATACGACCTGCAGCGTCTGGTTCATTATTCATGGTATTATTCAAAATACGACCTGCAGCGTCTGGTTCAGGATTCAGGGTATTATTAAAAATGTCCAGGGTATTATTCAATGTATGGTTCAGTATTCAGGGTAATATTCAAAATACGACCTGCAGCGTCTGATTCAGGATTCAGCGTATTATTAAAAAATATCCAGGGTATTATTTAGCGTCTGTTTGATTATTCGGGGTATTATTCAAAATACGACCTGAAGCGTGTAGTTCATTATTATTCAAACTACGACCTACAGCGTCTGGTTCATTATTCAGGGTATATTCAAAATACGACCTGCAGCGTCTGCTTCAGGATTCAGGGTATTATTAAAAAATGTCCAGTGTCTTATTCAGCGTATGGTTCATTATTCACGGTATTATTAAAAGTACGACCTGCAGCGTCTTGTTCAGGATTCAACGTATTATTCAAAATACGCCCTGCAGCGTCTGGTTCATTATTTAGTGTTTTATATAAAATACGACCTGCAGCGTCTGGTTCAGGATTCAGCGTATTATTCAAAATACGACCTGCAGCGTCTGGTTCATTATTCAGGGTATTATTCAAAATACGACCTGCAGCGTCTGGTTCAGGATTCAGGGTATTATTAAAAATGTCTAGGGTATTATTCAATGTATGGTTCAGTATTCAGGGTAATATTCAAACTACGACCTGCAGCGTCTGATTCAGGATTCAGCGTATTATTAAAAAATATCCAGGGTATTATTCAGCGTCTGCTTGATTATTCAGGGTATTATTCAAAATACGACCTGAAGCGTCTAGTTCATTATTATTCAAAATACGACCTGCAGCGTCTGGTTCAGGATTCAGGGTATTATTAAAAAATGTCGAGGGTATTATTCAGCGTCTGGTTCACGATTCAGGGTATTATTCAAAATACGACCTGCAGCGTCTAGTTCAGGATTCAGCGTATTATTTGAAAATGTCCAGGGTATTATTCAGCGTCTGGTTCACGATTCAGGGTATTATTCAAAATACGACCTGCTGCGTCTGGTTCAGGATTCAGCGTATTATAAAAAAATGTCCAGGGTATTATTCAGCGTCTGGTTCAGTATTCAGGGTAGTATTCAAAATACGACCTGCAGCGTCTGGTTCAGGATTCAGCGTATTATTCAAAAATGTCCAGGGTATTATTTAGCATCTGGTTCAGTATTCAGGATATTATTCAAAATACGACCTGCAGCATCTGGTTCAGGATTCAGCGTATTATTAAAAATGTCCAGGGTATTATTCAGCGTCTGGTTCAGTATTCAGCGTATTATTCGTGGTATTATTCAAAATACTACTAGCTTATTATTCAGCGTCTCGTCCAGGATTCAGGGTATTATTAAAAAATGTCCAGGGTATTATTCAGCATCTAGTTCAGTATTCAGCGTATTATTCAGGGAATTATTCAAAATACGACCAGCGTATTATTCAGCGCCTGGTTCAGGACTCAGGGTATTATTCAAAAAAATTCCAAGGTATTATTCAGTGTCTGGATTATTAAAAAGTGGCTAGGGTATTATTCAGTGTCTGGTTCAGTATTCAGTATGTTAACATGTTTAAGGTTTCAGCGTACGCAGTTAAAACTGATGTTATACTACATGTTCTGTTTTATTTGGCAATTGCCATTAATTCTTGAATTACCTTCGTATATAGGTATAGGTTTAGTTACGGGTATATGCATCAGCGATAAGTATTGTTGTAAAATTTATAGTGATAATGCATCCGTAACTGGTGCATCTGTAAAAGCCATTTTTGCCGACGCTTATGTTTTTATAAGCGTAGCTTGATAAAGTGTTGAAAATCCGTGCTCGATATATGAACTTTGAAAACAAAATCAAACGTAACGATTTCCGATATTTTTATTGACTCAGGACTAAATCAAAGGTTCAAAATTTAGTTCCGGATTTCAATGTATGCCAGTTCAAGTTTCAGTTCACGATGCATGGTTAAATTAGGATTCAAACTGAACAAAATCAGAGTTCAGTCCATGATTAAGGAAACAATACAAGATTCTAAATTTAGTGTAGGTCTTGATTCAGTCTACGGGGCAGGATTCTGAATTAATCAGTTCAAGATTTGGTTCGCGGTTTGGGATAAAGTTCAGAGTTCAGTCAGTGTTTCAGTATTCAATTTAAGCTGCAAACGTAATCACATAATTATTCAGTTAATATAATTTTATGCGTCGTCCTTTCACGATACCATATTGTAGACTAAGTTCCTCATTTCCTCGAATTGTTTGCTCCCTGTCTCTTGAAATAAAATATCATCAATTTGTCATCTGCTGATTTTGCCTATAGAGTGGTAAAGGCTAGATAACCATAAGTTCGGACTGAAAAAGTATGGGACACAAGCTTTACTTAAAATTATTGATGTCAGGAAGTTACAAATACTGTAACGGAAGATAGGCAATTATGATAAATTGCCTACCTTGGCAAAATTGGTAACTTCCTTAGACGAGCAAAGCCTGTCACAACGGCTACAGATGACATTCTAAGACTTTTTTTCAGAGAAAACAAGGCTCAACACTACATGTAAATCCTCTATTAAGCAGACAATTTACATGAAATATCAAGAAATATAAAGAACAATTCTGATAGTGCCTCAAGGGTTAACAATTTTTTTTCTGTCCAAATATTAGATAATCTATGATAATATCTCTGCTGCATATTTCATAGATCTTGTTCTGTTCTGGTTTCCATGGTTGTGTCAATGTCCTGAAGTTGCAACTCGAATGGATTTCAATAAACAGCTGCCATTATCTACCAAATAGGTTGCAGTCGAGTAGTTTAACTTCAACGCTTAGCATGCTGAGTAAAATTTTCAGATGAAGTTTTGAAATAGTTTTCTTATATTCACCAGAAAATAGGCTTTGGCATTTCATGCAAATTGTGTCCAGAAAATTTGCATGGAATGCCAAATCTTGTTTCTATGAAAAATCAGAAATATGTCCTCAATTTACCATCTGCTAAAATTAGTCCAGAGAGAGTAGTAAAGGAAAGTTAAAATGATATTTTAACTTTATACTTTTTTGCACTTAAACAGCAATAAAAATGCTTTTATTTTCTCATCTGCATCTACCCTGTTTGCACAGTATCTGTTTTGATCTGCAGGATGAAAAAGTTACGGTGAGCAGAGATACATCTCAACACTCTCCTCCCTTTCAAAGGGAGACCATTCCAGCGGAACAGATCCTTTCCTGGTTTATAAACCCCTCTTTAAAAAGGGGGGGGGGGGGAGCTATTCTGATCAGAAAATATGTTCCTTCCATTTAGAGTAGCCCTGTATGAGAAGAGAGGTAATTACTTTCTCGTCAAAGTGGGCTCACGTGGACTCCTTTTGAGATGCATCCAATCAACTTGAATGAACCTGGTCGCTGACATCAAGATCCACAATAGGGAATAATTCCGTACTGCGAACAGCAAAGAAAAAGGCCCTTACCCTAACCCTAATTCCTGTCCAGCCTTTACCCATCACACCCCTAACCCTAACCTATCACTAACCCTAACCCTAGCTGAAAATCGTTAGAATTAACCGCAATCCCTAAACTAACGGCAATACTTAGCCACGGCCTCTAACCCTGGCCCCAGCCCAAAACCCTCACCCTGCCGAGCCCAAACCCTAACCCTAGCTATAAAACACTGCAATTAACCGCAACCTCAGAATTAACCCCAAGGCTCAGCCTAAGCCGCTAGTAAAAATCATAAGAATTAACCGCAACCCCTAAACTAACCGCAACGCTTAGTCACCCTGGCCCCAGCCCAAAATCATCACCGTGCCCAGACTAACCCTAACCCTAGCTAAAAACACTGGAATTAACCGCAACCCCAGAAATAACCGCAAGGCTCTAGCTCTAGCCTCTAACACTACCAATGTCCAGCCCCTACTCACCCCAGCCCTAACACTTAACCCTAACCCTAATCTATCACTAACCCTAACCATAGCTGAAAATCATTAGAATTAACCGCAAGCCCCAAACTAACCGCAAAACAGCGGTAGCGTCTAACCCTAGCCCCAGCCCAAAACACGGCCCAAAACACTCACCCTGCCCAGCCCTAACCCTACCCCTAACTACAAAACATTGGAATTAACCGCAACCCCAAAACTAACCGCAAGGCTCAGCCAAAGACTCTAACCCTAGCCCCAGCATCTAACACTACCCCTACCCAGCCCCTACTAACCCCAGATCTAACTCTAACCCTAACCCTAGCTCTAACCCATTTAAAATAAACCACAACCATTAAACTAACTACAAATCTTAGCCACAGCCTCAAACCCTGGTCCCAGCCAAAAACACTCACCCTGCCCAGCAATAACCCTAACCATAGCTACAAAACATTGGAATTAACCACAACCCCAAAACCAACCGGAAGTCTTAAACACATACTCACACTCCAGTCCTCATCCCAAACACTCACCCTGCATAGCCCCAAGGTTAGGGCTACCCTAACCCTAGGGTTACCTTAACTCTAACCCATCCTAGAAGACATTAGAATAAACTGCAACCCCTAAACTAACCGTAACCTTTAGCAGCAGCTTCCAACCCTAACCCAAGCGCCATACCACTAACCCTATCAAGCCCCTACTACCCTAGCACTAACCCTAACCCTAACCTATCACTAACCCTAACCCTTACCCTAGGTACAACACTTTAGACTTAACCGCAACCCAAAAACTAACCGCAACCTTTAGTGGCAAGGCTCCAACCCTAGCCCCAGCCCCTAACACTAACCCTGTCAAGCCCCAGCCCTTGCCCTAACCCCAAACCTAAACCTTACACTATCACTAACACTAACACTAACCCTAGCTGTAAAACATTAGAATTAACTGTTACCCCAAAACTAACCCCAAGAGACACACACTCTCGCCGTAGTCCTAAACACACTCCCTGCAAGCCCTAGGATTGGGGCTTCCCTAATCCTAGGGTTACACTAACCCTAACACTAGCTAGAAGACATCAGAATTACCCACAATCCTCAAACTAACCGCAAGTCTCAGTCGCACCATCTCATCCTATACCCAGCCCCAAAGACTAATCCTACATAGCCCCTGGGTTGGGGCTACCCTAACCCAAACCCAACCCTAGCTACACGGCATCAGAATTAAATGCAACCCCCAAAACTAGCCGAACCCTTTAGCGGCAGCCTCCAACCCTAGCCCCAGCCCCTTACACTAAACCTGTCAAACCCTTATTACCCTAGCCCTAAACACTAACCCTAACCCATCACTAACACTTACCCTAGCTACGAAACATAATAATTAACCGCAATCCCAAAACTAACCACAAGTCTAAGACACACCATATCTATCTCAAGTTCCAAACATTCATCCTTATAGCCCCAGGGTTAGGGCTACCCTAACCCTAGGGTTACCCTAACCCTAACCCTAGCTACAAGACATCAGAATTAACCGCAACCCCTAAACTAACTGTAACCTTTAGCGACAGTCTCCAACACTAGTCCCAGCCCCTAACACTTAACCTGTCAAGCCCCTACTACCCTAGCCCTAACCCCTAACCCTAACCTATCACTAACCCCAACCTAACCCTAGGTACAAAACATTAAAAGTAACTGCAACCCCAAAAGTAACCGCAAGTCTTAGACACACCATCTCACGTAAGCCCCAGCCAAAACATTCACCCTGCATTGCACCTGGGTTGGGGCTACCCTAACCCTAGGTTTATCCTAACCCTAACCCTAGATGAAAGAGATCAGAATTAACCGCAACCCCAAAACTAACCACAACATTTAGCTACAGCTTCCAACCTTAGCCCCAGTCCCTAACACTAACCCTGTCAAACCCTTACTACCCTAGTCCTAATCCCTAACCCTAATATAACCTAACCTATCACTAACCCTAACCCTAGCCCCAGGTACGAAACATTAGAATCAACCGCAATTCCAAAACTAACCGCAAGTAACCTTAACCCCAACCCTGGCTACAAGGCATCAGAATTAACCGCAACCCCAAAACTAACCGCAACGTTTAGCGGCAGCCTCCAACCCTAGCCCCAGCCCCTAACACTAGCCCTGTCAAGCCCCTACTACCCTAGCCCTGACCCTAACCTATCACTAACCCTAATCCTAACTCTAGGTACAAAACATTAGAATTGACCGCTACCCCAAAACTAACCGCAACCTTCAGCGGCAGCCGCTAATCCTAGTCCCAGCCTCTAACATTAACCTTGTCCAGCCCCTGCAAACCCTAGCCCTAGCCCCGAATCCTAACATATCACTAACCCTAACCCTACCCTAGCTACAAAACATTAGAACTAACCGCAACACCTAAACTAAACGCAACACAGCCGCAGCCTCTAACCCTAGCCCCAAACCCTAACCCTATCTAGTAGCCCCTACTAACCCTAACTTGTACACCTAACATCACCTCGGGCTAGGGCACACCTGAGGCTTCCCCGCTTCTTGAGCGTTGTTGAGAGCGGGCACACTGGGTCTTTTCAACCCAATTTCGGACAGTTTATTTTTTAAGAAAATGCGAACAGTATTTTTTTTTTTTTTTTTTTTTTTTTTTTTTTTTTTTTTTTTGGTTGTGTGCTTAATTCGGGGCGATTTTGGACTCCGGGGACTTCCCCGCTACTTTAGCTCTATTGAGCCCGTACAGACCTGGTGGCGACACGCTCGGGGCTTCTCCACTACTTCAGCGATGTTGAGATCGGGCGCACTGGGTCTTTTGAAAAAAAAAATAGGTGTGTGTGGTTTATTCAGAGCAAGTTTGGACTAGGTTTATTTAGGAATAAAATTCGAACAGTCGTTTTTTGGTGTGGTTACTTCTGGGCGATTTTGGACTCCCGGGACTTCCCAGCTGCTTCAGCGCCACTGAGCCCTGACAGGCCAGGCGGGGGACACTCCCGAGACTTCCCCGCTCCTTGAGACCGGGTACGTTGGGTCTTCAACCCAATTTCGGGGGCGATTTTGGACTCCGGGAACTTCCCCGCTGCTTTAGCGCTATTGAGCTCGTACAGGCCTGGTGGCGACCACGCTACTTGAGCGATGTTGAGACCGGGCGCACTGGATCTTTTGAAATCAATTTTGGTATGTGTGGTTAATTCAGAGCAATTAGGACTTGGTTCATTTTGGATTAAAATGCAAACTTAATCATTTTGGTGTGGTTACTTCTGGGCGATTTTGAACTCCCGGGACTTCCCTGCTGCTTGAGCGCCATTGAGCCCAGACAGGCCGGGCTGGGACATCCTCGGGGCTTCCAAGATTCTTGAGCGATGTTGAGACCCGGAATATGCTGAATCCTGAACAAGTCGCTGAATAATAACTTGGGCAATTTTGAATAATATGCTGAATACTGAACCAGACGCTGAATAATACCCTGGACAATTTTTAATAATACGCTGAATCCTGAACCAGACGCTGAATAATACCCTGGACAATTTTGAATAATACGCTGAATCCAGAACCAGACGTTGCAGGTCGTATTTCGAATAATACCCTGAATCGTGAACCAGCCGCTGAATAATACCCTGGACAATTTTGAATAAAACGCTGAATCCTGAACCAGACGTTGCAGGTCGTATTTTGAATAATAACCTGAATCGTGAACCAGAAGCTCAATAATACCCTGGATATTTTTTAATTATATGCTGAATCCTGAACCAGACGCTGCAGGTCGTATTTTGAATAATACCCTGAATCATTAACCAGACGCTGAATAATACCCTGGACATTTTTTAATAATACGCTGAATCCTGAACCAGACGATGCAGGTCGTATTTTGAATAATACGCTGAATACTGAACTAGACGTGAATAATACCCTGGACATTTTTTAATAATACGTTGAATCCTGAACTAGACGCTGCAGGTCGTATTTTGAGAAATATCCTGAATAGTGAAACAGACGCTAGATAATACCTTGGGCATTTTTCAATAATACGCTGAATCTTGAACCAGACGCTGCAGGTCGTATTTTGAATAATACCCTGATTACTGAACCAGAAGTTGAATAATACCCTCGACATGTTTAATAATACGCTGAATTCTGATCCAGACGCTGCCGGTCGTATTTTGAATAATACCCTGAATACTGAACCAGACGCTGAATAATATCCTGGACATTTTTTAATAATGCGCTGAATCCTGAACCAGACGCTGCAGGTCGTATTTTGAATAAATTCCTGAATAATGAACCAGATGCTGAATAATACCCTGTATCTTTTTAAATAATACGATGAATCCTGAACCAGACACTGCAGGTCGTATTTAGAATAATACCCTGGATACTGAACTAGACGCTGAATAATACCCTGGACAGTTTTGAATAATACGCTGAATCCTGAACCAGACGCTGCAGGTCGCATTTTGAATAATACTCTGAATAGTGAACCAGACGCTGAATAATACCCTGGACATTTTTCAATAATACGCTGAATCCTGAACCAGATGCTGCAGGTCGTATTTTGAATAATACCCTGATAACTGAACCAGAAGTTGAATAATACCCTGGACATTTTTTATAATACGCTGAATTCTGATCCAGACGCTGCAGGTCGTATTTTGAATAATACCCTGAATACTGAACCAGACTCTGAATAATACCCTGGACATTTTTTAATAATACGCTGAATCCTGAACCAGACGATGCAGGTCGTATTTTGAATAAAACCCTGAATAATGAACCAGACGCTAAATGATACCCTGCATCTTTTTAAATAATACGATGAATCCTGAAGCAGACGCTGCAGGTCGTATTTTGAGAAATATCCTGAATAGTGAAACAGACGCTGAATAATACCCTGGACAATTTTGAATAATACGCTGAATCCTGAACCAGATGCTGCAGGTCGTATTTTGAATAATACCCTGATAACTGAACCAGAAGTTGAATAATACCCTGGACATTTTTAATAATCCGCTAAATTCTGATCCAGACGCTGCAGCTCGTATTTTGAATAATACCCTGAATACTGAAGCAGACGCTGAATAATACCCTGGACATTTTTTAATAATACGCTGAATCCTGAACCAGACGCTGCAGGTCGTATTTTGAATAAAACCCTGAATAATGAACCAGACGCTGAATAATACCCTGTATCTTTTTAAATAACACGATGAATCCTGAAGCAGACGCTGCAGGTCGTTTTTTGAATAATACCCTGAATAGTGAACCAGACGCTGAATAATACCCTGGACATTTTTAATAATACGCTGAATTCTGATCAAGACGCTGCAGGTCATATTTTGAATAATACCCTGAATAATGAACCAGACGCTGAATAATACCCTGGACATTTTTGAATAATCGCTGAATCCTGAACCAGACACTGTAGGTCGTATTTTGAATAAAACCCTGAATAATGAACCAGAAGCTGAATAATACCCTGTATCTTTTTAAATAATACGATGAATCCTGAACCAGATGCTGCAGGTCGTATTTTGAATAATACCCTGAATAATAACCCGACGCTGCAGGTCGTATTTTGAATAATACGCTGAATCCTGAACCAGACGATGCAGGTCGTATTTAGAATAATACCCTGAATAATGAACAAGACGCTGACTAATACCCTGGATTTTTTTATAATACGCTGAATCCTGAACCAGACGCTGCAGGTCGTATTTTGAATAATACCCTGAATACTGAACCATACGCTGAATAATACCCTGGACATTTTATAATAATACCCTGAATCCTGAACCAGACTTTGTAGGTCGTATATTGAACAATACCCTGAATAATGAACCAGACGCTGCAGGTCGTATTTTGAATAATACGCTGAATCCTGAACCAGACGCTGCAGGTCGTATTTTGAATAATACCCTGAATAATGAACCAGACGCTGAATAATAGCCTGGATATTTTTTTTTCTTGTTCGTCTGTCATTACTGACAATGACCAATCCTAATCAACTGTGTGATGTGTTATTATTTGTGTGTTCTAAGATGGCTGATGAGACCAATCTTAGCTCTAAACTGCCTGTTGCAGATAGAACAAGAGAGGTCTGAGGAAGAAAGTTCTGTTGGTGATGCCTTAGCTCTGGCTTTCCGCTGTGCACGTTTCTGCTCGGCTTCGCTGATTCTTTTTGCTTCGTATTCACCAGCTCCCCTTTTTATGAGGCCTCGCCACTTTGTACGATCTTGTGCAATCTGTTCCCATGACTCAGTCGGTATGTTTGAGTCTTTAAGGGAGGCTTTGAGGGTGTCCTTGTATCGCTTCTTCTGACCTCCATGGGAGCGTTTTCCTACTTGAAGTTCTCCATAGAGGATTTTCTTTGGCAAACGTTCATCAGGCATTCTGGTAACATGGCCTGTCCATCTTAACTGTGCCAATTTCAGAAGAGTATGTATACTCTGCCTCCCTGCCTTTTTCAGGACTTCTGTGTCTGGAATCCTGTCTTGCCACTTGATCTTTAGAAGTTTTCTAAGACAGCTTGTATGGAAGTGGTTCAGTCTTTTGGCATGCCGTTGGTAAACTGTCCAAGTTTCGCATGCGTATAATAATGTCGGCAGCACCACCGTTCTATATACTTTCAGCTTTGTGTCAAGTCTTATTCCACTTCGGTCCTAAATACTTCCAAGTAGCCGGCCAAATGCTGCACTAGCTTTGGCAATTCTAGCATTGACTTCATCATCAATGTGCACAACTCTAGACAATGTGCTTCCAAGGTAGGTGAATTTGTCTACCACTTGCAGTCGTTGACCTTTCACTATGATGGTAGGCTCCTTGTAAGGCTTTCCAGGTGCTGGTTGATATACTACCTCAGTCTTTTTGATGCTGATTGTGAGATCATAGCTGTCACATAAATCAGATACTTGATCCACACCTTTTTGCATTTTCTCTTCTGTTGGAGCACCCTTTGCCATGTCATCAGCAAAGAGGAACTCGTCTAGCACCTCTGTCTGCACTTAGATTTAGCTTGCAACCTTCTTAGGTTGAAAAGTTTCCCATCAAAGCGATACCTAATAGGTATACCATTGTCACCATCCTGGAAAGCATCTGTAAGCATGGCAGAAAACATCATGCTGAACAGTGTTGAAGCTAGTACACAGCCTTGCTTAACTCCATTTGTCACAGGAAATGGATCAGAAAACTCGCCATCATTTTGGACCCTTGCAAGCATACCATCATGGAACTGCCGCACCATTGCTATGAATTTGGCAGGACAACCAAACTTTGCCATAATTTTCCAAAGTCCCTCACGACTGACTGTGTCAAATGCTTTGGTAAGGTCGACAAAGGTCATGTAGAGGTCCACATTCTGTTCCTGGCATTTTTCTTGAAGCTGTCGTGCTGTGAAGATCATATCTATTGTTCCTCTGTTTTTCCTGAATCCACACTGGCTTTCTGGTAGAAGCCCTGACCGTTCCAGGTGTTCATTCAATCGGTTCAGTAGGACCCTAGCAAGAATCTTCCCAGCAATTGACAATAAAGAGATGCCTCGATGATCGTCACAGACTTGAGGATTCCCTTTCCTTTTGAATAGGTGAATAATTGTTGCATCCTTGAATTCTTGAGGGGTGGCTTCTTTTCTCCACATAATGTGAAATAACTCTGTCAGTTTCTTTGCAACTGGAGGACCTCCTGCTTTGTAGGTCTCTGCAGGTATTGCATCTGATCCTGGAGCCTTGCCAGTTGACAAGAGTTTTATTGCTTTCACTGTTTCAGAGACGGTTGGGAGCTCATCAAGCAGCGGATTACATTCCACCTGTGGTAGTCTGTTGATAGCTTCATCATTGATAGATGATGGTCGATTAAGGACACCATCAAGGTGTTCAGCCCATCTTTTCAAGATAGCTTCTTTATCAGTCAGAAGGCTAGTTCCATCTGCACTAAGGAGTGGGGTGGTTCCTGAGCTCTGGGGACCATATACTGTCTTGAGTGCATCAAAAAACTTTTTCATGTCCTTTCTGTCTGCTAAGGACTGGATTTCATCAGCCTTTTTTCTCAGCCAGGAGTCTTGCATTTCTCTGAGCCTTGTCTGAACTGTCTTGCATATGTTTGAATAGGCAGTCTTGCTAGATACTGAGCTGGTATTTCTGAGGTAAGCCTTGTGTTTTTTGGTGTTTCTCTTCAAGGAGTCCCTGAATTTCATTGTCATTCTCATCAAACCAATCTTAGTGTTTGCGAGATACTGGTCCTAGGGAATCCATTGCTGAAGAGTGAACGGTGTCTCTGAAGACTGTCCAGCTCTCATCTACATCTTCTGAACTGTTTTCCAGTGCATCTAAACGGCTGCAGAGATCGTTGACGAATGCTTGCCTCTTGCTGTCTTGTTTCAGCTTGGAGACATCTAATCTCTTTGGCACCTTCTTGCCTTGTGGTCGTCGTACAGGCTGAATGCGCAGGTTGAGTTTGCTGACAAGTCTGTGATCTGTCCAACAGTCTGCACCACACATAGTTTTAGTCACTCTGACATCCTCTCTGTCCTTCCTTCGCACTATGACATAGTCAATGAGATGCCAGTGTTTGGAGCGAGGGTGCATCCATGTTGTCTTTCTGCGAGTTGGTAGACGGAAGACTGTGTTGGTGATCAGTAATTCATGCTCTGCACACTTCCTTAAAAGGAGGAGTCCATTGCTGTTGCACTTCCCTACATCTTCATAGAACTTGTCTTTAACCTCATCTGGGTTGGTCATTGTAGGTGCATAGGCACTTACAATTGTTGCATGCCTCTTTCCAGATAAGGGAAGTCTCAGCGTCATCAGACGGTCATTTATGCCTTTGGGAAGTCCTGAAAGCTTGCTGACGAGGTGTGACTTGATGGCGAATCCTACTCCTGCTTCACGCCGCTCTTCTTTCTTGCGTCCACTCCAGAAGAAAGTGTAGCCAGCACCAACTTCTTTTAAAAGCCCTTCTTCTGCAAGGCGAGTCTCACTCAGAGCTTCAATCTCGACTTTGTATCGGTCAAGTTCTCTACCACCTAGAGCTGTTCTTCGCTCAGGTCGGTCAGAACTAGAACTGTCCATTAGGGTGCGCACATTCCAAGCGCCGATGGTAAGTGGTATCACCTTCATCTTCTTTTTTCTTGTTTGACCGCTAAGTGGGATTCCCGCTGATCGCGGTTAACCAGCCAGGAGTTTTGAAGCAGGCAATTGTTTAGGGCACCTTTTCTAGCCCCTTCCCCATTCTACGGGGGTGAGCAGTGCGATCCTAAAAAGGTCTGCTCAGTCGCTCAGTTCGGCTGCCGAATTCCCCATACTGCTTCGCTCTTAAGGAAAGCGACCATATAGAACCAAGCCGCCTGTGTGCAGGTCTGCAACTACAGCTTCCAGTGTTTCCTCACCTGCTGCTTCGCCGCTCGCCCATCGCCACAGGGCTTTTGTATGATTTGCATATATGTGCGTGCTGTGAATGTGTGTTGCTAATTAAGATGACATGCGCTGTGAATAGGATTATAGTCAGGGAGAGGCGCGCAGTGTCCACCTCACTCTCTTATCCTGACCTAGCTGGATCCAGAGGCAAGACAGTGTCAGGACATCTGGAGCTAAGCCCGGATGCAGTGGATGACCATGACTTCTTTTGTGCTTTGTCATGCTCTCCATGCTCCACAACATGCTGCTGCATCGCCATTTGGATATTTTTTAATAAACCAAACGCTGCAGGTCGTATTTTAAATAATACCCTGAATACTGAACCATACGCTGAATAATACCCTGGATATTTTTAATAATACCATGGATACTGAACCAGACACTGCAGGTCGTATTTTGAATAATACCCTGAATAATGAACCAGACGCTGCAGGTCGTATTTTGAATAATACGCTGAATCCTGAAGCAGACGCTGCAGGTCGTATTTTGAATAAAACCTTGAATAATGAACCAGACGCTGAATAATACCCTGTATCTTTTTAAATTATACGCTGAATCCTGAACCAGACGCTGTAGGTCGTATTTTGAATAATACCCTGAATAATGAACCAGACGCTGAATAATACCCTGGACATTTTATAATAATACCCTGAATCCTGAACTAGACGCTGCAGGTCGTATTTTTAATAATACCCAGAATAATAACCCGACGCTGCAGGTCGTATTTTGAATAATACGCTGAATCCTGAACCAGACGCTGCAGGTCGTATTTAGAATAATACCCTGAATAATGAACAAGACGCTGAATAATACCCTGGATATTTTTTATAATACGCTGAATCCTGAACCAGACGCTGCAGGTCGTATTTTGAATAATACCCTGAATACTGAACCATACGCTGAATAATACCCTTTACATTTTTTAATAATACCCTGAATCCTGAACCAGACGTTGCAGGTCGTATTTTGAATAATACCCTGAATAATGAACCAGACGCTGCAGGTCGTATTTTGAATAATACCCTGAATAATGAACCAGACGCTACAGGTCGTATTTTGAATAATACGTTGAATCCTGAACCAGACGCTGCAGGTCGTATTTTGAATAATACCATGAATAATGAACCAGACGCTGAAAAATAGCCTGGATATATTTTAATAATATGCTGAATCCTGAACCAGACGCTGCAGGTCGTATTTTAAATAATACCCTGACTACTGAACCATACGCTGAATAATACCCTGGACATTTTTTAATAATACCCTGAATCCTGAACCAGACGCTGCAGGTCGTATTTTGAATAATACCCTGAATAATGAACCAGGCGCTGCAGGTCGTATTTTGAATAATACGCTGAATTCTGAAGCAGACGCTGCAGGTCGTATTTTGAATAGTACCATGAATAATGAACCAGACGCTGAATAATAGCCTGGATATTTTTTAATAATATGCTGAATCCTGAACCAGACGCTGCAGGTCGTATTTTAAATAATACCCTGAATACTGAACCATACGCTGAATAATACCCTGGACATTTTTTAGTAATACCCTGGATTCTGAACCAGACGCTGCAGGTCGTATTTTGAATAATACCCTGAATAATAAACCAGATGCTGCTGGTCGTATTTTGAATAATACACTGAATCCTGAAGCAGACGCTGGAGGTCGTATTTTGAATAATACCCTGAATAATGAATCAGACGCTGAATAATACCCTGGATATTTTTTAATAATACGCTGAATCCTGAACCAGACGCTGCAGGTCGTATTTTGAATAATACCCTGAATACTGAACCAGACGCTGATTAATACCCTGGACATTTTTTAGTAGTACCCTGAATCCTGAACCAGACGCTGCAGGTCGTATTTTGAATAATACCCTGAATAATGAACCAGACGCTGCAGGTCGTATTTTGAATAATACGCTGAATCCTGAAGCAGACGCTGCAGGTCGTATTTTGAATAATACGCTGAATCCTGAACCAGACGCTAAACAATACCCTGGATATTTTTTAATAGTACGCTGAATCCTGAACCAGACGCTGCAGGTCGTATTTTGAATTATACCCTGAATAATGAACCAGATGCTGCTGGTCGTATTTTGAATAATACGCTGAATCCTGAACCAGACGCTGCAGGTCGTATTTTGAATAATACGCTGAATCCTGAACCAGACGCTGAATAATACCCTGGATATTTTTTAATAGTACGCTGAATCCTGAACCAGACGCTGCAGGTCGTATTTTGAATAATACCCTGAATAATGAACCAGACGCTGCAGGTCGTATTTTGAATAATACGCTGAATCCTGAAGCAGACCCTTAACCAGACGCTGCAGGTCGTATTTTGAATAATACCCTGAATACTGAACCAGACGCTGAATAATACCCTGGACATTTTTTAATAATACGCTGAATCCTGAACCAGACGCTGCAGGTCGTATTTTGAATAATACCCTGAATAGTGAACCAGACAATGCAGGTCCTATTTTGAATAATACGCTGAATCCTGAACCAGACGCTGCAGGTCGTATTTTGAATAATACGCTGAATCCTGAACCAGACGCTGAATAATACCCTGGATATTTTTTAATAGTACGCTGAATCCTGAACCTGACGCTGCAAGTCGTATTTTGAATAATACCCTGAATAATGAACCAGACGCTGCAGGTCGTATTTTGAATAATGTCGTATTTTGAATAATACGCTGAATCCTGAACCAGACGCTGAATAATACCCTGGATATTTTATTATAATACGCTGAATCCTGAACCAGACGCTGCAGGTCGTATTTTGAATAATACCCTGAATACTGAACCATACGCTGAATAATACCCTGGATATTTTTAAAATAACCCTGAATCCTGAACCAGACGCTGCAGGTATTATTTTGAATAATACCCTGAATAATGAACCAGACGCTGCAGGTCTTATTTTGAATAATACCCTGAATCCTGAACCAGACACTGCAGGTCGTATTTTGAATAATATCCTGAATACTGAACCATATGCTGAATCCTGAACCGTGAATAATGAACCGTTAACCAGATGCTAAGTTTACGCTCGTTAAGGTGGCAACTCTGTTATCAAATCGTAACTGAATAATCTTAATCTTACATAATTGTTAAAAGAAAAACGTTAAAAAGTGAAACACTACATAACAATTAACAAAAATACCACAACTGCCTTAATTGAAATGGTCAGTAATAAATAACTAGGGGTGGGGGGTGGGGCCTTATTTTGATGCCTCGGGAGGACTGTTGTTCATGTCTGTGGCAGTTTCTGGGTATCTTCACTTATACTGTTTCATTACTATTACTTTCATAAACGGTTTAACAATAGTTTATTACATGATTCTCTAAGTTAATATTTTGACACTTCATTAGTTGTGCAAGAACTAGAATTAAAAATGAAACGTGATTTAAGGGAATGGGATAGTTATTTTTCTTTCTTTCTTTTTTTCCATGTTGTTTTCTTTGTGTTTTGTTTTGTTCTGTGCTTTTGTTTTGTTTATTATTATTATTATTATTATTATTATTTTGTAAAATTTAGATAACCAGCATAAAGGTAGGAGTTTTTCTTTCAATTTCTCTACTTACTGCAAATGCAAGCTCAACAACAATATGACTACAGCGTGCTTATCAACAACAAACTACTCATCAGTGGAAGTAGATTGACATGTTTTTGTGGTGCCAAGTATCTGTTTCTATAGGGATCAAACATGGTTTTTCATGCATTAACATTCGCCAGGTCCCGTGGGAGGTGTTGAAAACCGAGGCCGAAGGCCGCGGTTTTCAACACCTCCCAAAGGACCTGGCGAATGTTAATGCATTGAAAAACCATGTTCGATCGCTATTATTGCATAAAAATTAAAAACATTTGCTACATTTCGCGTTATTTCTTGCACTATTTTGTTTCGCCATTTCACTGATGTCTCGCGAACGCAATTTCCACGGACTATGCTCGTTCAAGGGCCGGCACTACACATCTCGTGACGGCAGCAATTATGTGGCCCCGGTACAGGCATATTGAAAGTTGCGTAGCCGTGCATTAACAGCGCGTGAATTGCCTTGTTAATACACGGCTTTTCGCTAGTTAATACACGGCTGTTAATAACGTGCGGCACTGTTTTTTATGCAATAATAAATATTGATGTAATGCAGCCGTCAGACAAGAACAGCAACCTTGTTTGACGCATATCCGGCTGGAATCTAGAAATGCCTAGATATATTGTAATCTTCCTTATTAAACAAATCTCTTCAGGACCCCGGCAATATTACCTAAATCTATCTTGACTGCCCTGGCTCCGAGGTTATAAAACTTTTTTCATGCTCAACTAAGCTGAGCATGAAATTTTCTCTGCTAATAAATATGAAAATTCAAACAAAAGTTGACATTTTCATGTTTATTAGCAGAGGATTTTTCATGCTCGGCTATGTTTAGCAAGAAAGAATTTGCAATGATTTATAAGCAGAAAAAAGATCATCCTCAGCTCAGTTGAGCATAAAATTTTTTTTATAACCTCAGGGCCAGGCATGCCTGTCTGGGGATGAGGGGTAAATATGAGAAATTTAATTTTAATTATGAATCCTATTATTAATTTAATTTGAACTCAGAATAAAAGAGGCGTAAATAAATTAAACAGAGAGCAAAATAATTAAACCCCGAGTACATATTATTTTAGCGCATGTACAAAGTAAAATTCTCACCGCTTCTTCAAATTCTGAATCCAAAATAAAACAATGCGGCTTTACTAGACACAGTTTATTATTTTGTATAAACATTTCATGCAGAGAGACGGCTGTTACTGTTGTTAAACAATAGACGTTTTTCTCATGTGCTCTACAACAGCTGTTTTACGGCAACATGTAAATGTATAGGAAAGCCCGTGAAGCGGTCTGTAGGAAACTACTACCGTGCTTTCGACATAAGAGAGATGCTTTTTTGCTTCGCGTTTAATGCTAAATGAAACAATTTGTCTTTCCTCATTCTGTGCTTTATTTTCAAATATTTACCATATTATTTTATGTATCATAAAATGTTTTATGAAGAGAGAATGCTCCTTCGCACATCCTTCCTTTGTAGAACCCCTAAAAAAATTCCCATGGCGAGCCTCCAACAGTGAGATGTGTAACTGTCAGGAGCAACAGGCTTTGTCTGGCTGGGTCAGCCATTTAGGAAAAGCAGACAAGGTATGAATTGTCGTTTCAGTCTGAACATTTTTTGTATTTTTTTTTTTTTTTTTTTTTTTGTAAAATTGTCGATTTCTTGCGTCGCCATAGGGTCACTGGACAATTCGGCCCATAACAAAATCGGCCCATGACAAAATCGGCCCATACAAAATCGGCCCATAGCAATTTCGGCCCACAGTATAAATGATAGTATAATTGCTTTGTTTGCATATAATTGGTATGTTTGTACGGCCAAATCAGTAGCCTGTTTCTAAAAGACAAACTTACTAATTAAAGTGAATGGTCGATTAACTTTTACCTGTAATTGTTATTTTTCATTTTATGAGGTCGAAAAGGAGATAAAATGAAAAAAAAAAAAAAAAAAATAGAAATTAAAACAACAGTCTTTACAGCATGAGAATTTAAATTAAATTTATCAGATAGACGTGCTTTCGAAAAGAAAAGATTGTCAGACAAACAAACAGTTAGACAGACGGACGGCAAGAGATTCTTTCGGAGAAAAAGAAAGAAAGAAAGAAAGAAAGAAGGAAAGAAAGAAAGAAAGAGCATCAACTTATAGAATAATCTGAAAAAATGAACAAATAAAATATTTATTACAATATTCAAAATAAATAAATAAATAAATAATAGTGAAGCATAGCTATCAACAATGAACCTCAACTATCCTAGTTTGGTAGCTTTTCTGCATTTGTATGTGATAGTTATGATTACACATTGTGCTGTTTTTGATGACAACCCTGTCAGTGGATTTTAGACCGGTAAAATTATTTGTATTTGTATTTCGTTCTAACTTTGAAATTAATTACAGTTTGATTTATTTATGTGCCAAGATTGAGTGAAAAAGACACATGTATTTGTACATTAGACTGAGCATAGCTCCATATAAGAGTAGTATTTAAATAGATATTGATATTCAGCAAGGCTGGCACAATTAATCGGATAATCGATTAATTGATCGATAAATTCCACAAAAAAGATTATCATTACAGATTTGCTAATAATCGATCATTTGATTTCTGTGTCAGTACAATTTACCGGTACTACCTACTGTTGTGTCTAAAATAGCTGGATGAGTGGCAAACAGTGTAGACCCTGATGAGATGCCATGTTTGCGGCGTCTCACCTGGGTCTAGGCCTGTCTGACCAAATACATACAGTAGAATATAAGGGTCATGCACAGACAGGTAAAATTATGACCAAATCTTCAGTGATTACTAATCGATTATCGATCACAGTGACAGGACTGATGGTCGATTATCTTTTCAGATCTGATTAGCCAGCTTTAGTATTCAGACACATATTTTTTCACAAAAATATCTTTATAGTACACTTGCAGCTTCACAAAGAAATACTCAATGTGATAACAAACAAATTAGGAGGTGAAGCTAATTTTTACCTACCACGCAAATGGATTGCTCGTGGTGTAACGCTCAGCACTCGGGAAAAATTCTCAGCAGATGACATTTTAAAATGTTTTTCTTATTTTTCCCAGGAAACAGGTTTTTCCATCTCGTGCTTATTGTCTCCAATGCATGAAATGCCAAATCCTGTTTTCTTAGGAATATAAGAAAAATATCATCAATTCGTCATCTGCTGACTTTGCGCATTGAGTGGTAAAGGTTAAGATGATTCTCAAATAACCTTTATATTCAAAGATGATGCCGAAAAAATATCACTCTAGAAAGAGTGACAGTTGACATTAGTTGGCAGTGAACACGTCGGCTTTTGTTTGTGAGTGGCACTGGCACTTGATTAGAACAGGGATGCCCCTGATTGGAACTGCTTGGGTAGTACGTGATGTTGCCACTAATTACACATAATTAATTAGGCAACGTCAAATAGATCACTACTCAGTTTCTGATCCAAAAAAAAAACAATTACAAAGTTCATAAATATCTTTTTCTTTCTGAATTAACACACCCTCGATAATGTGTTTTTTTTTTTTATTTCATATAACTTTTTCATTACAAAAGTTCATAACGAGAAAACTCATAAGTGAGGGAGGTAATTATTGAAAATGATATACGAGTAAAGGCCGAGCGATAAAAAGGGGTGTAGAAAAATATTCATTCTTTTCTTTTTTTTTTTTTTTTTTTTTTTTTTTTTCATTATTACTTTCACTTACCATCTTCTTGTGTTTTCAGCTGATATGTGGCCCTATACAAGCCTCATTATCATTTATGGGCCGAAATTGCTATGGGCCGATTTTGACATGGGCCGATTTTGTCATGGGCCGATTTTGTTATGGGCCGAATTGACCCGGAACCCCTATAACTTTGTAAATATAAATAGAGAGGAATGTGCGTAAACATGATTTTGCAATGGCTCTTAAGGCGATAATATTAGGGCATTCATTTGTGTCCAGATTCAAGGCTTTTATCAGAGAACACCAGAACGAATTTAGCTTTAATCTTAACCTTAGTCCGCAGCAGTTTATGGTTCAGTATGCTGGTAGACCTGGGGGCACAGTTCAAAGCATAAAAGAAGAAAAGTTAGAAACCGTAGGAGATTTTCCACCGCAGATAGTAGTACTGGATCTTAGGACAAACGACTTGTCCAATCCTGTAAATACTCCAGAAAGTGTGACACATAGTTTGTACAGTCTGCGCAAGCATATAATATTTTCCTTTAGAGTTAAGAGAGTTATCGTAATGCATATCTTACATAGGTGTAGGCCCACATGGCTAATTCGTTATAGAGTGGATGTAGACTGGTTTAATGAACGAGTCGACGAAGCAAACCGTTTATTGTCTGTACTACTCAAAGGTTGTCCGGGTTTAGTATACTGGAAACAAAAAGGTTTATGGCAACACGACGCATTGCAGCAAGCCATTTTACCGGATGGTGTGCATTTGTCTTGTACTGGAATCAAAAATTATTTTAAGAATATTCGGGCTGCTGTAATATCGGCAAAGAAGGAGATACAGTCTCAGTAAACAAACAAAAAAAAAAAAAAAAAAAAAAAAAAAACACCAACGTGAATATATATATATATATATATATATATATATATATATATATATATATATATATATATATATATATATATATATATATGTCATAGGTTGAAATAAAGCATGTCATTTATTGATATATATGGCATAGTTGAAATACAACATAAGGGAATGTTTGTAGTTTTGTTTTGTTTAACTCCAGCGTGTTTGTCCTTGTATATCTCTCTAATCAGTCTGTCCACGTCCAGTTTCTATCCCGCTCTTCAATTGTATCACTTACCCGTACGTATCCCGTTTTGTGTTATTTATTACATAACAATTAACACTCACAGGTGATCAGGCACTGCATGCGTTTTATATGCTTCACTGCAGAGGTTAACTAGTGTTTGAAGTGAAAAGATCTTTTCACTTTTGTGAATTTTTTAAACCGGAAGTTACTTATCTCGGTCACGTGGTTTCTAAGACCGGAATTAAGACAGATCCGGAGAAGACAAGAATTCTCAAAGATTGGCCTATACCAAAATCTGTTAAAGATGTCCGAAAATTTTTGGGTTTCACCGGATATTACAGGCGTTTCGTTAAAGGTTTCGCTGCAATAGTACGACCACTTAATGATCTTCTCGTTGGTAACGCCACCAAAAAGTCTACTAAGAAGAAGACACCATTTAGATGGGAAGAGGCACAACAGAAAGCGTTCGAAACAATTATAGAGGCACTTTCTAATCCTCCAGTATTAGCGTACGCAGATTATAAGATGCCTTTCAAACTCCATACTGATGCATCAATGAGTGGATTAGGAGCAGTTCTCTACCAGCACCAGGATGGTTTTGACCGAGTTATAGCATATGCTAGCAGGAGTCTGAAACCCTCCGAAAGGAATTATCCTGCCCATAAATTAGAGTTTTTGGCTCTAAAATGGGCAGTCACGGATAAATTCCATGATTACCTTTATGGAACTGAATTCGAAGTGGTGACAGATAACAATCCGCTAACCTATGTTTTAACGTCAGCCAAACTTGATGCCACAGGACATCGTTGGGTCGCTGCATTAGCAAACTACAATTTCACACTGACTTACAGAAGTGGAAAATTGAATAAAGACGCCGATAGCCTGTCTAGGTTGGCTGAATGCAGAGAACATATTGTTTACCCAGATGTCTTAAAGGCAATTATTAATACTTGCCAAGTGGCACGTGAAGAACTGCCTCTGGCTGAAAGTTTGACAGTGAGCCGGTCATTACAGCTTAACGTACCTGAAGTTGACATTCCACAGGAGGCTCTGAGGGCAGATGCACTCAGTTCCACAGATTGGATCAAAGGACAAGGAAACGATCCTGTGATAGCAAGAGTCAAAGCTCTTCTGCAACAACCAGAAAAACCGTCTTCCAAAGATATTGCCAAAGAACAAACAGATGTTAAGAAGTACCTTAGAGACTGGAACAAGCTAGCATTGAAACATGGTGTACTCTATAGAACTGCCACCATTCATGGACAAGTATATGATCAACTTGTTGTCCCAGCCGCTATTAAGGACATAATACTGAAGGCTCTCCATGACGACCAGGGCCATCAGGGTCGTGATCGAACAACTTGGCTTGTGAAAACAAGGTTCTTTTGGCTCCATATGGACAATGACATAGATAAAAAAGTTCGTCATTGTGACAGGTGTATTCGTCAGAAAACCAGACCTGTTCCGGCGGCGGAATTAGTTAGTATATCCTCAAGTGCTCCTATGGACCTTGTGTGCATTGACTACCTGTCGCTCGAAATATCAAAGGGTGGTTATGAGAATATACTGGTCATAACTGACCACTTTACTCGCTATGCACATGCCATCCCGACCAGGAACCAGACGGCTAGAACAACGGCAAGAGTCTTGTTTGAAAATTTCTTTGCTCATTATGGGTTTCCGTCCAGACTGCACAGCGACAAGGCACAGAATTTCGAGTCCAGGGTCATCCAGCATCTGTGTAGGGTTAGTGGAATCAAGAAGACAAGAACGACACCATATCACCCGATGGGAAACGGTCAGGTCGAGAGATTTAATCAGACCCTGCTTCGGATGTTGGGGACCCTGGAATCTAATCAGAAAAGTGACTGGAAGTCCTATGTGCTGCCGCTTGTGCATGCGTATAATGCAACAAAGCATGAGAGCACTGGATTCTCGCCATTCTACCTTATGTTCGGCCGTCACCCCAGATTGGCCATAGACGCATTCCTTGGTCTTGAACCAAATGCTGAAAATGGTAAAACTCAGAGTGAATATGTTAAGAAACTTAAGGCTCGTCTGGACTTTGCCTATAAAAAGGCCACAGAGGAAGCCAAACAACAGGGTAAGCGGTATAAGATCTATTATGATCAGAAAGTGAGAGAAAACAGGCTAGATATTGGTGATAGAGTACTTATTAGGAATCTCGGTCTTAAAGGAAAGCACAAGCTGGCCGATAAATGGGAACAAAATACATACCTTGTCCTTGAACAACCTGTTGAAGATATACCTGTGTTTAAAGTAAAGAGGGAAGATGGAGTAGGACGAACTAAAATCTTGCACAGAAACCAGTTGCTGCCATTTATAAGCTTACCTCGAGAAGACCCAAAAGCTATTACTGAAGAAATACTCAGGAAGAGCTCAGATAAACCCCAGCCCATAGTGGACGACAGTTTGGTATCGTCTGAATCTCAGTATAATGATGACAGCAGCACATCATCAGATACCGACACAAGGGATGAGATTGCAGAAACAGCACAAACGTATAAAAGTCCTCGTCGACGTCAACCAAGACCAATGCGACAGAAAAAGCTTCCAGCGTGGATGGCATCTGGTCATTGGGTGACGTAAGCTTATTAGTATAGGATCAGGTAAGTACAGTAGAAAGTAAGAGTCTCAACGGAAATACGGATAGATTGGTACACATGTTTAAGAAAAAGGTAAGTACCTTCATCAAAGGAGAAATATGTATATGCTTAGGGAAGATAGAGTGTTTTAATATTGTACCGAGATTTCATTTTTTTTACCTTAAGCGGTATGTGCAAAGTAGATCTGCTACAAGCTGTGTAGAATTCAGACGATCTACATGCAAGGGGAGTTAATTGTAAATATAGCAGTAAGTGTGTGCAGAATCAGAAAAGATTCGAATGCTATTATACAGAGATACGTCCTTTTGACATGTTTTTAATTCGTATACCACGGTCAGCTTTTTGATACTTTAGCAGTATATTTGGATTTTTTTTGTTATTATTAATCAGACTCTTGTGCATACCGATTTTCTGTCACAAAGTTACCGTTATGTCTGCATTTGTATTGTTTTATTTATAAGGGGTGAACATGAAAGGATTGTAGGTGTTAATGCCTTTGACAGAATTTACAGAGCAGTAAGCCAATGTATTTTATACACATTGCTTATAACATCTTTTGCTATTCGAATTCCGTTATAGATTCAGACTGCCTGGACATCCTTGCAACCTGACTTTGAGTCCGTTCTCCTGAAAATGCAGCAACGGTTCTGTTTCATACTGTATATAGAATTCAAGTAAGTATAAGAGTCATTTATGTATTCATACTTACACACTCTTGCCATCATACCACTTTCCATTATTCAATCATTCAATTTGTGCATATTCTATCATCTTTCCATCATAATACCGTTTAATACCTCAGGGACATCGGTGGCTCAGTGTATAGCGCTGACCTACTGATTTAGCGGTCATGACTTCCAGTTCCAAACAGGATGGAATTCATTCATTATGGTATGTTGTATAAAGTCTGCCTACGGTTTGTAGATTATCTTTATCTATTAAACGGTATTGTTGGTGGGATGATACATTCATAATCATACACCTCTAGCACATTAATCATAAAACCATTCATCTGTCAATAGATCAAACATGTGCGTTTCTTGAGGAATTTAATGTTTGTTCTCTTTTATATTTGCAGCCTGAATATACAGTAGGACCTTTGCAGACGACGGTTTCTTGGATGGCATCTGTGTGGCGTCCATTATCCTGTTTTTTTTTTGTCAAGTTCTGCAGAGAAGTTACACTGTTAAAGGGTTTGATTTTATGTTTCTTTAAATATATAGTTAATGTCGAGGACGACATTTTCCTTAGCAGGGAAGTATGTCATAGGTTGAAATAAAGCATGTCATTTATTGATATATATGGCATAGTTGAAATACAACATAAGGGAATGTTTGTAGTTTTGTTTTGTTTAACTCCAGCGTGTTTGTCCTTGTATATCTCTCTAATCAGTCTGTCCACGTCCAGTTTCTATCCCGCTCTTCAATTGTATCACTTACCCGTACGTATCCCGTTTTGTGTTATTTATTACATAACAATTAACACTCACAGGTGATCAGGCACTGCATGCGTTTTATATGCTTCACTGCAGAGGTTAACTAGTGTTTGAAGTGAAAAGATCTTTGGTTACTTTCACTTTTATACATGTTTATCATGTATATTTATGGATGTTTATTATTATTTTGCAGGTTAGTACATATAGATAAATACTTTATTATAAGTGCTATCTGATATCTGATTGGATAAGTGACTGATTATATTTGATGATGACTGATATTTTAATTAATTACCGTTTAATGGAAGAGCTGGAAGAGTATAGTTTGTTTTCTTTCATGTCAGTGTATTGTAATGTTGTATAGTAATATTGTATTGTAATATTGTATTGTAATAGTATATTGTATTGTGTTGTAAAATATGTTGTAATTGCATACGTTTTATATGCTTCACTGCAGAGGTTAACTAGTGTTTGAAGTGAAAAGATCTTTGGTTACTTTCACTTTTATACATGTTTATCATGTATATTTATGGATGTTTATTATTATTTTGCAGGCCATGATGTAATGTTCAGCATACCCATCGTTTTCATCAATAAATCATCATTATCATCAGCCGTTGTACAGTTGTTCTTGTTCGTCATCATGACAGTAGAAGTTCTTTGTTGAATCCACGGGGGATCTGGGTCACTGACGGCCCATCAATAAATACATCCCGTGACATATATATATATATATATATATATATATATATATATATATATATATATATATATATATATATATATATATATATATATATATATATATTAAACAAAATGTCAATACATACATATATACATCATTTTTCGGCTGTGTTGTACACAGTCTGAATAATACATATTTTTGTAATACGGATAGATTTGTTGGGTTTGCTCTGTGTCTCTGCAAAAGGTAAGTGATAGAAGCAACTGGTCACACATAGGATCAAGAGGCCATTTAGGGTAGCACGGTATTACGCAGTACTATGAATGGCTTCAGGCTGTTTGGGTGCAGCATGGCTTAGCGATTTGGTGCAACATACAGAATACAGTTGCCAGGCGGTTCGGTACAGCATAGTTCGTCAGAGCACAATAACAATATTGATTCAGGCTGTATTGGTTCAGCAGGCTGCTTGGGTGCAGCATAGGAGACCATGGCTGTTAGGTGCAGCATCAAAATGTTTGGCGGTTATATGCAACTTATTATTTTCAAGCTGTTTGGTCCAGCAAACACATTACGAAAACATACCTATTCAAATATATAGAACATTTCACCTCCAAAAAACTGAAAATTTTCAGATAAAAAAACTCTGATATTTTTCATAATTCTGCTCAAAACAGAGATTGTGGGTACCCGTTAGAACCGCCTCGGCGCGGCGGTTCTAACGAGTACCCACAATCTATGTTTTTGAGCAGAAATAAGAAAAACAATGTATACCCCTGTATACCCCTTTAAACCCCAGTTTTACTATATAAAAGAGGTTTAAGGGGGTCAATATTATATAGGCATGTTTTCGTGATGATGTAGCTCCGTCATACTACAACAGCGCTATTGATTCGGGCTGTTTTGGTTCAGCAGTTTCAATAAAGACCATGGCTGTTTGGTGCAGCATTAAGAATGATTGGTTGTTATGTGCAACACATTATTTGCCGGGCTCTTGGTGCAGCAAAGCATAGTCAGAACACAATAACACTATTGCTTCAGGCTGTTTTTGGTGCAGCATACATGTAGTTTAGTAAGAATACAATAACACTACTGATGTAGGCTGTTTTGGCTCAACAGTTCAAATAAAGACATGCATTTTTTGGTAAAGTATTTCTGTCAGCTTTGGAGCTTTATAATCATGAGAATAAAAATCCAAAATCAGCAAAAAAAAAAAAAAAAAAAAAAAATGGGGTCAATATTTAAAAAAAAAAAAAAAAGTATCCTATACGGCATTCAAACCAGAAGGGGACTTGTATAGAATAAAATAATAAAGGGATGGTGTTAACAGTGATATAAAATAATAAAATTGATCATGTTAACATCAACATACATTAGTTTGTCTGGGCGCGCTTGGGCTTATCTGAATATCAAGGATGTTCAGATTTTCCCAAGGTGGCGGTTTATTTGCCCAGATTGGGATAGTTTACTGTAATTTTGTATACCTTTATTAGTTGCAAGTTAACATAAAGTGGTTGGAAGAGGTGCAGTTGCAGTTGTGCCATGGAAGAGTTGCGATTTGCAAATAGGGGTACCTGCAATTTACAGGTGCCAATTTTACGGCTCCAACTGCTCCTCTTCAAGTATTCATGTGCCTGTATATCTGACTTAGTATTATTTCTGGCATTTAAATAAATGCCCATTTTCATTCAATGTCATTTTGGTTGTTCCTATCCCAACATAGCTGCACTACCTCTGCTTCCATAATATTATTTTATGTATCATAAAATGTTTTATGAAGAGAGAATGCTCCTTCGCACATCCTTCCTTTGTAGAACCGCTAAATAAAATTCCCGTGGCGAGCCTCCAACAGTGAGATGTGTGAAAGTCAGGAGCAACACGCTTTGTCTGGCTGAGTCAGATATTTAGGAAAAGCAGACAAGGTATGAATTGTCGTTTCAATCTAAACATTTTTGTAAATCGCCCAAATCCCTAGCCTCCACCCTTAATACATGGGAAGGTTGCTCAGGAGGACAATTGAACAGAGCGATTTATGCTTGGCTGTTTATGCGGTTTATTTGCCCATACTAGGATAGTTTACTATACTGAAAGGAAAAAGAAACGCAGGGTAAATTTTATTCCTAAATTTCATTCAAGTTTGAAAAAGTTTGTTAAATATTTTACTATGATTACAAAACAGCACATGTATGGAACAAAATTTCCAAATTTCACTGGTTTGTGATCACCAAGTCTCGAGTTATTGAAGTTCATTGGTAGCTACCCCCCAAATCTTGAAATCAAAATCAAACTGAAAATCAATATCGGGTGTGCCCCCTCTTGCTGCCGTTGCTGCCCTAATTCTCCTTTGGATAGAGTTAATTAAAGCATTGACAGTTCGCATCGGGATGTTATTCCATTCAACGATCAACGCATTCCTTAGTTGTGCGAGAGTTGCGGGGTGATTTCGGCGCTTCCTAACCCTTCTGTCCAGCTCATCCCACATGTGCTCTATTGGGGTCAAATCTGGACTGTACGGTGGCCATGCTAGTGGTGCGATGTTATTGTTTACCAGGAAACCCTGACAAACTCGGGCAAATGTGGTCGGGCATTGTCCTGCTGCAGAATCAGATTACGTTGTTGCACAAGCGGGACTGCAACAGGACGCAAGATCTCATCCCTATACCTTACTGCGGTCACATTGCCCGCAACAATAATCAACTGTGATTTTATCTCGTGAGCAATGCCTCCCCAGACCATAACGGAGCCACCCCCCAAACCGATCCCGTTCGACAACACAGGCGTCGGCAAAGCGTTCTCCGCGACGTCGGTACACACGACGTCGACCATCTGCGCGATAGAGAGTGAACCTAGACTCGTCCGTAAAAAGAACTCGTCTCCACTGCCTCATCGGAAATAGCCTGGGCGCATGCGCCGTTAACCACGCTATACGACGCAACCTACGTGCCTGGGTCAGAGGCAGACCGACGTATGGACGACGAGATCGAAGACCAATCTCACGCAATCGACTTCCAACAGTCTTCGGAGAAATTTGTCGATTATGCGTACCTACTGTATTAAGGACAGTTTCGGTAGCAGTGAGATGACGATTCCGCAAATGTGCCAGACGCATTGTCCTGTCTTGACGTCGCGACGTCACGCGTGGACGCCCAGACCGCGGTCGGTCTGCTAAATGCCCTGTCTCCCTTAAACGTCTAACAAGACGTTCAATAGTTGAGACGTTTACCCCAAAATGATTGGCAACTTACTGTTGCCTCTGACCCTGCATCAGCAACGCAATTGCCCTACCCCTCTGAACATCAGTCAATCGTACCATGATTGAAAAAAAGTTCAAAATAGCGTAAAAATGAAAAGAAAAATCGGTAAAAGAATCGAAGAGCGTTGTGTATCGTTGAAGTGTACCAAATGGTGTGAGGAAATCTTGTGCTGAAGGTTTAAACATGCTTGTTTTGCACGGAATTTTGGCTTTCCGTATTGTCCGTGCAATGCACTGTGTAGTGCACGGTTGAGTGATTTCACACACTGGGTAGATAGCACATCGACCAAAGACTCGTATACCCGCGGTTCACATTCACAGGACAATCTGTAAAAGTGTATGGCTATAGTAAACACCGTAAAAATGGTTAAAATAAGAAGAAAAAAACTCTACCCTGCGTTTCTTTTTCCTTTCAGTATATAATTTTGTACACCTTTATTAGTTGGTTTATTTTGCCCAGATTGGGATAGTTTACTGTAAATTTGTATACCTTTAATAGTTGCAAGTTAACATAAAGTGGTTGGAGGAGGTGCAGTTGCAGTTGTGCCATGGAAGATTGCCCAGATTGGGATAGTTAACTGTAATTTTGTATACCTTTATGCGGTTTATTTGCCCAGATTGGGATAGTTTACTGTAATTTTGTATACCTTTATTAGTTGCAAGTTAACATAATGTGGTTGGAAGGGGTGCAGTTGCAGTTGTGCCATGGAAGAGTTGCGATTTGCAAATAGGGGTACCTGCAATTTCTCTTAAATTACAGTTGCAGCTGTACAGGTGCCAATTTTACGGCTCCAACTGCTCCTCTTCAAGTATTCATGTGTCTGTATATCTGACTTGATGTTTTAGTATTATTTCTGGCATTTAAATAAATGCCCATTTTCATTCAATGTCATTTTGGTTGTTCCTATCCCAACATAGCTGCACTACCTCTGCTTCCATAAATTCAAATTTACGGCCTAACGTTGGCCTGTTCAATTTCTATAGTAAACTAGATTTTCAGAAATGTTTTATTAGAAAGCAGTTTTTCCTTTTCTTTGAAAATTTCAGTTTGAAACAAGTAGAACTTGCTAAAAACCTGCATCCAAACTCGATTTTTGCATAATTAACAGCCATTTTTACTATGGGAAAATGTAAATTTTGGATTTTTTTTTTTACAAAAAAAACACTGAATAGAATGAAACGTTTGGTGCATTGCATAGGTAGTTACAATAAACGGTTTCGCATTAAATGTTGACAAAACTTTGCAGATTTTCTTCTTCTGACTAAAGCGCCACGTAAAAACACGACCTTCCAAAAGATGTCGAAAGCAGAGTTGGGGCTTAAAATAAAGTAAAGAATATGTTCAGGACTAGCCACAATCGTATTCATAGCCTACAATGACACCATGAAGAAGAGCAAACAAACCATGACAGACAGTAAACAAGCCACAGACCAAAGAAAAGAAAAACAATAAACTCCCTTATCATCAACAAGCTACAGTCGAACTTCAATGGCTCGAACATCTTTGGGACCATAGAAAATTGCTCGAGACATGGATAGTTCCAGCCACTGAGGGTTAATCATGGTGCCAGGTCAGGAAGCAAATAGCTATAATTTAGGATTGTTTTTTTATTTCCTTCACAATAATTGTATGTTGAGTATACTCATTAGAATCGCCTCGATGAGACGATTCTAATGAGTAGACACAACATACAATTTCATGATAAAATAAGTAAATTTCTCTAAATACTTGTTTTCTTGAGCTAGCGCAAGAATTTCGTAGGGACTCAAAAATGAGTTCGAATTAGTCATGGTAAACGAGCCATCAGTGTTCGAGCTATTGAGGTTCGACTGTAATTACAATGCTTCACAGGATCCACTTAACACAATGTAGGACAATACACAGTACAAAACATAAAAAAAGCCCCGCAGCGAGCAGCCAAGTACAACCATAACTAGAACCAGAACTAGAACATAGCTTTAGAACAGTCCGTAATAATCTTACGACGTGAAAGTTGCAACAAAGGAATGAAGCATAGCTGAGAAAATTTCCCGCCTATCGTGGGATTCGAACCCGGTCTATCCGGATAAATATTCAATGCACTAACCACTGAGCCAAAGGGTCGACTCCCTGGCGCAGGTGTCAGAGATTGAATATATATATATATATATATATATATATATATATATATATATATATATATATATATATATATATATATATATATATATATATATATATATATATATATATAATATATATATATATATATATATATATATATATATATATATATATATGCGTAATCTGCCAAGGCAAATAATCGAAGGTAGAAGTGCTAGGCGTAACACTCCCCATTTTCAAAGAAGTAACTCGAAGCCATTTTCGGCGAAGTAAAGTCCAATCTCGGATGAGCCCCCATCTTACGACATGAAAGTCGCAACAAAGGAATGAAGCATAGCTGAGAATATTTTCCGCCTATCGTGGAATTCGAACCCGGTATGTCCGGATAAAAAATCCAATGCTCTAAACACTGAGCCAAAGATTCGACTCCCTGACGCAGGTGTCAGAGGTTGAATATATACCTACAAGCTGTGCGTAACGTAATATGCCAAGGCAGATAGTTTAAGGTAGGAGGAGTGCTGGGCCGTAACAGTAAAAATTACCTGGGGTGGTAAATCGATTTTAATGACGCCAAATCTTCACCCGAGATTCAAACGTTGCAAAAACATACAAAATAATTGTTCGGGATCGCAAAGAGCCTCCCTGACTCAATCAGTGAAACATCACAGAAAAAAAAAAAAAAACGTATAAATCAAATCAAATTACTGTGATGAAACAAGGATGAGGGCCTGTGGCTCTCACCTCAAACACTGGCAGACAGATCTAAAGAAACCCATCAGCTTAACTACGGAGTGCTCAAACAAAGACCTTACATCAGACATCATTCTTCTGATGAAAGGGTTAGGTCGATGCCTTCATAGTATCTGATAAGGCTGGCTAATCAGAGTTGAAAAGATAATCGATTATCAGTCCTGCCATTGTGATCGATAATTGATTAGTAATCACTGAAGATTGGGTCATAAATTTACCCGTCTGTCTGAGCATGACTCTTACCATATGTTATACTTCACTGTATGCATTTGGTCAGACAGGCTTGGGTAAAAAGTGCAGACCCAGATGAGACGCCACAAGTCGCGGCGTCTCATCAGGGTCTACACAGTTTGCCACTCATCCAGCTAGTAGACACAATAATGGGTAATAAATTGTACTCGTTCAAATTTTAGATAAAGCATGGTAAGGAGTTGAGGTGTTTGAGGACTAAGGGTAAATACGGTAAAGTAACAGACATGATTAGGTAACAACCTATTGTGCAGTATGTTGCAAAATATCTGTTATAGTCCATCCTTTTAAGACAGGTAATACATTTTTATTCTTCTAAAGATGGATGAAAAAAAAATACGCAGCCAGATGCCTCAAAGAAATTCAAGGACAATCAATGCCAGAAGCATGCCTTAGAATGGTCAGCGTTACAAGAATACCGATAGTTACACCAGTGAGGAGGTCCTAAACGCGGCCTACCATTGTACAATTAAAAAAGGAAAGCATAACTTTCAACCGTCTTTGGAGCAATGCGTGCAAACAGTCGGCCGCATAATATCAATGTTCAAATATACATGTATTTTTATAACCGCAAGCAACATGTTTAATTCTTCCGATAAATTAGTGTTCCAGATAATCTTCCTAACCCTAAAAATTATATCAGCGTACAACTCGGGTTCAAATATATATTGCTGGAGAAGCATGCCAAAAATAAAAAGAAAAAAAGTAAGTGAAATTTCATTTCAATCTCTGATTTCTCACATTTTTTTATTTCTGAGGTAAAGGTAGTTTAAAAATCAATAACAAAAAAAGTATTTTGTATTTGAAGGACAACCTGTTGCGGTGTTATTTTTAAAGCATTAGCAAGTTTTAACAGAATTCTGTTTTACAGCTTCGAGTGCCAGGTTGTAGTGTGCCGATTTCTTATTGATCATTTTCGGAACTCAATTAAAATTAAAAAAAAAAATCAACAGCATGTCTACATTTACAATTAAACACAAGCTCCAATATTTTAATTAATAAGTATCAGCTTCACCATTTGCTCATTTTCAATCCTTTTATGGGCTAAGGTCTTTTTTTCCAACCTCATCACGAAAACATGTCTATATAATTTTTACCCCCTTAGACCCCACTTTTATATAGTAAAACTGGGGTTTACAGGGGTATACAGTATTTTTCTTATTTTTGCTCAAAACATAGATTGTGAGTACTCGTTAGAACCGCCTCGGCGAGGCGGTTTCGCCGAGGCGGTTCTAACGAGTACCCACAATCTATGTTTTGAGCAGAAATATGAAAAATATCAGACTTTTTTTATCTGAAAATTTTCATTTTTTGGTGGTAAAATTTTCAGTATGTTTAAAAAGGCATGTTTTCGTAATGTAAAGTATCGGCACACCTGTTGCAGCGCCTCTTCACTTTGTTCGTTTTATTTTCGTAGTTCTGACCTGTGATGCTGTTTCTTGTCATTCTAATCCATTACGAAAACAAGCCTATTCAAATATACTGAAAATTTTACCACTCAAAAATGAAAATTTTCAGATAAAAATTCTGATATTTTCATATTTCTGCTCAAAACATAGATTGTGGGTACTCGTTAGAACCGCCTCGGCGAGGCGGTTCTAATGAGTACTCGCCATGTTCTTTGAGCAGAAATAAGAAGAATAATGTATACCCCTGTATACCCCAGTTTTACTATGAAAAATAGGGTTTAAGGGTGTCAACAATATATAGGCATGTTTTCGTGATGCTTATTCAGTGCCCTGTGAGGGTTGTGTTACGTGATTTGGGTCTTTTCTGTGGTATCTTCACTTATATGTTTTACTCATTGATTTTTGCTTACCGTCTGTTCTTTTTGTGGCTGTTGAACTTAATTGTCTGTCAATTTAAGGACTACCTCTAGGGCACTAGATAAGTCGAAATAAAAGAAGACACCTAGAATATTTAATTGATATGTGAGTTATAGCCTCACACCTTGTGGGTTTTTGTGTATCACTGGGGGAGCTCCCCCTCTATTGCAAATTCCTAAATTCAGCTCTGCTTCTTACTCAACGTTGTAGATTTGTCAAGTTTACTGGAGTATTTACATTCGTCCGCTGATATTTTACTCAATGTCATTAAAATCTTAATTCTTCAAAGGTTTGAAGTTTTCTTTGGTTTTGTTTATTTATTTGCCTTTTATAAACATCAGAGTGTATTAAGTTAATATGTTTAAACGCAGAGTTTAGCGTTATCAACGTTAGCAGGGAAGTACTTTGGGACGGTTTTAGGTAGTTATTAGATCGGTAGCATCAGAAAAAACGGATTTTCGAAAAGGTGCGGGTTTGAAACCGTCCCCAAAACGTCAGTTTAAAGGGTGTGAAACAGAGGTCGAATGGTATACCCTATCATTATGCATAAGGAGCACAAAGGGACTTCGTCATAGGCCCTAAAAGTCATAAACATTAGCTACTATGTGTATTTATAAGGTAATTGTGTCCCTTCCGCTGATTCAAGAGGGGCAGTTGTCAGTTTCTGGTGAAAGAATGTGCACAAGTACTGGTAAAACGCTTAGAGGACTAAGTCTACCAAGGAAAAGTGTGGTTAGGTAAACTGACCGGCTCGACACGACCTCAATAGTATTGACTGGGCCGTTAAACTCAAAACCAACCAACCTACTAGGTGTAGACTTAAGACATGTGTTAAAAGCAAGTTCGGCTGTTTAACTTGTATATTTCGTTGCTGTATAGTGTAGGCGTACATGGCAGTGTAGATCATATGTTTAGATGCCAACATTCTGTATGTTGTCAGCTAAGCGTACCTCCGCTGAGGTTGGTTTAGGGTCAACCTCGAGATGGAAGTGGCATCGCTATAAAATTACATTCAATAGTTCGGCATGTATGTTTGTTTATCCAATTGTCAAGGTTGGGCGGTAAATTCCACCCCCCAGTACCTACCAGTGGTATTCACCGGTATTTACCGGTCTGGAAAATACTCTTAAAGTGGCAAATACTAGCAAATACTGATCAACTGAACTTTCTCATCTTGAAATAAATACAGAAAATTTAACCAGTTTGATTTAAAATAACATATAATCAAACTAAATGACTCACAGATGTTTTAGCTATTTTTTTTATATATACGGTTATCGCCATAAAGAATAAAATATTTCACAATTCAAGCATGTTGAAACAGCCAAAAAGTGAATTAATGGCTAAAATCTTGAAATTATTTCAAAATCCATATAGTAATTTACTTATTTTTTTTTATTTTTTTATTTTTTTTAAATCATCTTTATTATTTGAACTTAAACTCTATAGCAAAAAAATACAAGTAAAAAAATACAGGTAAAAATTCACTTGTGCAACTTGCCTTTGACACCTAATAACAAGACCATATAGTCTAAACTTTTAGAACAACAAGTGTCAAGAAAGCGTTTATTCAAGGGGGCACAAAATAGCAAGGGGCAAGGATAGAAATGATAAAATGTCATAAATTATTTCCTGTTTTATATACATAAATAAACTATTTAATAAATAAGTTGATATTAGTGTTTAACTTAAGTATAAATATTGATTGGAATTCTCTTCAAAACTCTGACATAAATATATACACTAAGAACTTCTATAATCTTTTAACTGAAATTACCGATTCTTGTATTCCTAACAGACACGTCACAATACGACCGACTGAGTCGCCGTGGATAACTACTTTAACTAAAAAACATACGTATACGTAAAAGAGCGTATAAAAAAGCAAAACGGACAAATACACAAGCTAACTGGGAAAGGTTTAGACATCTTCGTAATGTAATTACTACAATGATTCGTAACTCAAAAAAATCGTACATAGACTCCCTTTCAAATAAGCTAAAATCTGAAACCCTATCTTCAAAACAATGGTGCACTGTTTTAAAAACATTTATTTCTCCCAATTCTACTTCTGCTATTCCCCCATTGGAAAGAAATGGCTTGTTATATTCCGACGAAGTTGAAAAAGCAAATATTTTTAATGATTATTTTAGAGATCAAACTTTATTAGATGAAGATAATGTCACACTTCCTGCTATCGCCAATTACATTGTGAATGAACCATTAAGTTCTCATGTGTTTACTACTGATGAGGTCAAAGCAATACTAAGAACGCTTCCGGTGGATAAAGCCGTTGGTCCTGATGGAATAAGTAACCGCATTCTTCGTGAACTAGCTAGTGAACTGTCAACACCACTAGCTACTTTATTTAATCAGTCCGTACATCAAGGAGAAGTTCCAATAAGTTTTAAAATAGCTCACGTCTGTCCTGTACCTAAAGGCGGAGGTGATGCTTCTAACGTCTGTAATTATCGACCTATATCTTTATTGAATAATCTAGACAAAGCCTTCGAAAGACTTGTATTTAAACATCTGTTTAATCGTCTCCGTGATAATAACATTCTTACATCTTTTCAATCTGGTTTCATAACTGGAGACTCTACTACTAACCAACTCACTTTCTTGTATAATACATTTTGCCAGGCACTTGATGCTGGCAAAGAAGTTCGGGCTGTTTTTTGTGACATAAGTAAAGTTTTTGACCGTGTTTGGCATGTCGGTCTTCTTCATAAACTTAAATCAATAGGAATCTCTGGTGATCTATTAAAATGGTTTTCTAGTTATCTTGATGGTAGAAAACAACGTGTTGTCTTACAGGGGGTAGAATCAAAATGAAACTATATCAAGGCAGGCGTTCCTCAAGGATCAATCCTAGGACCACTTCTTTTCTTAATTTTCATAAATGATATAGTGACTGAAATTGGATCTAGCATACGTCTTTTTGCTGACGATACCAGTCTTTTCATTATTGTCGATAATCCAGATGTTGCGGCAGAAATTCTTAATGCAGATCTTGAAAAAATAGCTAAATGGGCTGAAGCTTGGTTGGTAAAATTCAATCCCTTAAAAACGGAAACACTTCTGATAACCAGGAAAATCAACAAACCTGTACACCCCTCCTTAATCATGTTAGGGCAGCAAATCAAAGAAGTTGAATTTCACAAACAGTTAGGAATATATTTTTCAAATGATGGCTCTTGGCATAAACATATTGATTATATTGAAGAAAAAACTTGGACAAGAATTAATATTATGCGTAGATTAAAATATGAACTAGACAGGAAATCTTTACAAATAATTTATACAACATTTATAGACCTATTTTAGAATATGCGGACGTTATTTGGGATAACTGCTGCGATTATGAAAAACAGGAACTCGAAAAAATACAGATAGAAGCAGCTAGAATAGCTTCTGGTACTACTAAACTCATATCAATTCAAAATCTTTACAAAGAGATTTGTTGGGAAACTCTAGAAAAAAGAAGAATTAATCATAAGCTGATTCTGTTCTACAATATGTATAATAACTTAACTCCTGATTGTCTTTCATCACTTGTTCCTTCTTCAGTTAACGAAGGATCACGTTACAATTTGAGAAACGCAAATGATGTCCAAACTATTAATAGAACTGCTTTGTACCTCAATTCATTCCTACCGTCTGTCATACGAGAATGGAACACTTTATCAGAAAATGATAAATATGTAGATTCAATTGATTCTTTTAAACAAAACTGCAGTTCCAAAATATTTTATACTGGAAGCAGAAAGTTGCAAATTTTGCATACTAGGCTACGCACAGGTTGTAGCTCTTTAAATCATGATTTATTTGTAAAATCAATTTCAGACACCCCACTCTGTTCTTGTAGAAGTGGTGATGTTGAAAACGCGGAACATTTTTTCTTATCTTGTAACTTCTTTCGAGATAATCGAATCGAACTTTTTCGGATAGTGTCTCAATACTGTAATGCGTCTCTACATGTATTTCTACATGGTGATGAGTCACTTCCTTATGAAACAAATCAAGTCATTTTTGAGGCTGTTTACAAGTACATACAGAACAGCAAAAGATTTTAAGCACTTACTTGTAGGTGATACTAGTATCATCTAATCAGATTAAATCAGAGCTGGTGATATATGAGGTCAGTATATTTCTGCCTACGATATTATCGGAAATTATCAAGTGAAACCTTCCACCCCTTCCACCCCTTCTCGCTCCAGATTACCTTTTTATACTTTTTTTCTATTGTCTTATTTTTCTTTTTCTTTGTTTCTTTTTTCATTGTCGCTCAAACCATTATTGTGGTATTATGTTATCTCCTGTTACTGCAAAGTTGTTTTAATTTCATTCTGCTATAATGATTGGTTGAGTCTCTGTTCATATATCGTATTGTCTACGTTAAATAAGTAATCCTTGTAATAATGATAAAATGCCATGATGTAATACAATTCATATATGTGTATTAGGAGAAGAACTAAATAAGCTTATGCTTCCGTTCTAATCCTATCTTTTGTGTATATGTCATGTCTGTTTGTATAATCATTGTAACTTTGAAATAAATATGTTTAAACCAAGTATAAATATTGTCAGTTTACCAGTACAATTTAAATTAATCCTATGATGTTGACTGTAGGTTACATGAATTGTATAAATTCCAGTTCGACCACTAAGTGGGATTCCCGCTAATCGCGGTTAACCAGCCAGGAGATTTGAAGCAGGCAATTGTTTAGGGAACCTTTTCTAGCCCCTTCCCCGTGCTACGGGGGTGAGCAGTGCGATCCTAAAAAGGTCTGCTCAGTCGCTCAGTTCGGCTGCCGAATTCCCCATACTGCTTCGCTCTTAAGGAAAGCGACCATATAGAACCAAGCCGCCTGCGTGCAGGTCCGCATCTACAGCTTCCAGTGTTTCCTCACCTGCTGCTTCGCCGCTCGCCTATCGCCACAGGGCTTTTGTATGATTTGCATATATGTGCTTGCTGTGAATGTGTGTTGCTGATTAAGATGACGTGCGCTGTGAATTGGATTATAGTGAGGGAGAGGCGCGCAGAGTAAACCTCACTCTCTCATCCTGACCTAGCTGGATCAAGAGGCAAGACAGTGTCAGGACATCTGGAGCTAAGCCCGGATGCAGTGGATGACCATGACTTCTTTTGTGCCTTGTCATGCTCTCCATGCTCCACAACATGCTGCTGCATCGCCATTTGGGCCGTTGAATCACAGTAATGATTTCTTCTGCCTCAGCTGCCGAAGCAGACTTTACATAACTGGAACAGGCAAATCCAGGTATGCAGGTTTTTGTTTGGAGTTGCCAACTCCTAGATGGATTGCCGACCAGGGCTTGAGAGCTCCATCTACCCTAGATATTGCTACACAGATTCTGTTAACAACTATATAGAAGCAGTAACTTAAATGTCTTATGTAGTACGATAGAAAATCCTCTATGGAGAACAAGTAGGAAAACGCTCCCATGGTGGTCAGAGAAGTGATACAAGAACACCCTCAAAGCCTCCCTTAAAGACTTCAACATACCAACAGAGTCATGGGAACAGATTGCACAGGATCGTACGAAGTGGCGAGGCCTCATAAAAAGCGGAGCTGGTGAATACGAAGCAAAAGGAATCAGCAAAGCCGAGGAGAACTGTGCACAGCGGAAAGCCAGAGCTAAGGCATCACCAACAGAGCTTTCTTCCTTAGACCTCTCTTGTTCTATCTGCAACAGACAGTTTAGAGCTAAGATTGGTCTCATCAGCCATCTTAGAACACACAAATAATAACACATCACACAGTTGATTAGGATTGGTCATTGTCAGTAATGACAGACGAACGAACATAAATTCCCATGTGGTCAATTCAGTTCACTAATATTTGTCAGTATTTTCCAGTATTTGCTGGTATATAGATGTGTCTAATAGTTTATTAAATTCAAGCTATTAAAGAAGTTGATATTTGTGTTAATCTTTAGTAGACATATTTAGTCAATTGACAAGTAAAATTGAAATTACCCCTATACATGTTGAGTGTAGGTTATTGTATAAATACCAGGGTGGTCAATTCATTCTACCAGTATATTTTGCCAGTATTTTCCAGTATTTGCCGGTATTTACCGGTAAATACCGCTGGCATGGAAAATACTCATATTTGCCGGCATTTTGCGAATCTTGTCAGTTGTGTTTGACAAATTTAGTTTCTCGTTTATTGACGATGGTGAAACAGGATTCAGACTGAAAGACGGCTGTCTCCACAATATGTTTTAGAAGCATGGTGCCCGATTATCGATGTCTACTGTCAGACCTATCGGGGTCCTGCATGTGGTTTCTTTTGCTGTTTGATTGACGAGGGAGAGGGCCCCAACGCGGACTGAACACATATTTAACTCGAGAGATACATCAGAATTCACGGTGCCTAACCCAGTTGGACTCCATCTGCGAAAACAGGACTCTATTCGTGAATTTTGGACATAAATCGTAACCTTACGGACTCTATTCGAGAAAAACGATGGACGGGTCAACAACGAGATCAAAAAAAAAAAAAAAAAAAAAAAAAAAAAAAAAGTGGCTCATGGATAGCTAAACAATAATTTCGCGGTAAACAAAGGTTTATTTATCTTTTACTTTGTAAGCTGTGTGTTTTCTTCTTGTTGTGTGCTGAGAATTATGTGTCAAGCTTTTTTTCTGTCGTATTCAACTAAATGGAACGTAAAATTACCTGAAAAATGACATTCAAACAACACTGCCTTGCTTTTACGAATGCATCTGACTTTATTCGTGCTTCTAAATACTGTGGCAATATGACATTGGACAAACTTTGTTGTTCGGGTAACGGACTATATCTGTGAGCTGTTTCTACTTTTGTATGCGAAAACGGATGAGAAGGTCTGATCTCGGGCTGCATGCGTCATCTTTAAACGCATCAGAAGACTGCATTTTCTGACGATGTCATTGCTGGTAATCTCTTAAGCAGTCGATGCTGCTCAGACACATCTTAGAGCATCATGAAAACATGCCTATATAATTTTGACCCCCTTAAACCCCACTTTTATATAGTAAAACTTAGGTTTACAGGGGTATACATCATTTTTCTTATTCCTGCACAAATGCATAGATTTTGGGTACTCGTTAGAACCGCCTCACCGAGGCGGTTCTAACGAGTACCCAAAATATATGTTTTGAGCAGAAATATGAAAAATATCAGAATTCTTTTTCTGAAAATTTTCGTTTTTTCGTGGTAAAATTTTCAGTATATTTGAATAGGCATGTTTTCGTAATGGTCTTAGCACACTGTTATCCTGGCATAACTTTGTCCGTTCTGGTTCGGACAAGTCTGTGTCTGCTATTCATTTTTTTCCACTGGCACAGAGTTCTAACCTATATCAAAAAAGGTAAGCAAAAAGTCCAGGGAGTGGCACAATTACAAGCCGCAGCCCTTCCCAGACACCAAGAGGAAGAGGAAACAGGCAAAACCAAACAAGCGCAAATCAAACAAAATACAAAAAGCACTAAGATCAGCTCTCTCATCCCTAAGCGGGGTAATTTGGTACACGGGACACTTACCCTTAAATCCATCGCCATCTTTTCAAATAATCGTCGCGTGATGGTATAGTTCAATGAAAAAAGTGCACCAAAATATTTGTATCATAGCTGTGCTTGAAGAAAACTATGAAATTTTAGATTAAAATTTAGTACAAGTACGGTAAGGAGTTAAAATTAACCCATTTATGCCTAGCGTCCCATAAAAAAGATAATGGCAAACATAAATAGACATCGGCGTCAGATTAGGGCTTACAATGTTTCCATTAAATACAAACATTTCTTAAAAACATGGTAATTATATATATATATATTTATATATATATATATATATATATATATATATATATATATATATATATATATATATATATATATATATATATAAACAAAAACAGGCACCCCTTCTATTGGAAAAGACAGGTCCAAAGAGTTAAGGAGGCAGAGTCCATTCGACACACACACACACACACACATATATATATATATATATATATATATATATATATATATATATATATATATATATATATATATATATATATATATATCAGTACAGGGGTACGTTTCACGTCCGCCACATGGCACTAAACGCTAAAACCTGTGCAATTAGGCACACTGTGCCCTATCCTCATTGAAGGTCATCATTCGATTTAACGGTATTTTACGTACCACTTAGTGACTAACGGATTCCATCGCATTGTCTGTGGGATTTGGTATTGGGCATCCACTTAATTATCAGGAAAATTTACTCAGGAAATGAATGAAAATGCAACAATGGGAAGGACAATCAGTGGAAGAGCATACCACAAGATGCATATTTCTGTCTTGACCTTCGACAAAGTATCTCCCCATTACATTAGTTAGTTAGTTAGTTTTCAGATTTTTAACGCTGCCAGGCAACTGAGTCACATAGAGGCAGCGCCAGATAAATCTGGATTAGTTTTACTGGACTACTGGGTTGGCTTGAAACGGTGCCTAGTTATAATTCATAACTAGGTCACCTCGCCCAGACACGGAGTGCGTGCACGTCCAGACACGGTGCGGGCGTGTTCCAGACCTCGTGCGAGAGTAGTGGTCCAGCCTGTAAGTTGCTGAATTTTGCATATCGGTCGAAAAGTTTGTACTTTTAATCTCGTACCTAATGCGTGTCAATTCCGACTGCATAATGCATTAGGCACTCAGCTCGAGTCGTGCGAAAGTTTAAGACACAGGCTACATGTCAGTCGATCGGGCGCCGGAAAGGGTGCAAGGTGGGTGTCCTCACTCAGGAGCCGAGTGGGTGTCCTCACCCAGAAGCCGAAGAGGGGGGTGTCCTCACCCAGGAGCAGAGAGAGTGTCCTCACTCAGGAGCCGAGAGGGTGTCCTCACCCTAGGACCTATTGGGTGTCCTCACCCGAGTCCGCGTGCCGCCAGTTGACCTACTTATAGTAAGTCATGCCAAGATAACTTGGCGGCACGAGCCGATGTAGGAGGTGGTCCTCCACCATCCCCTAAGGGATCTCTACAGGATTTTTCCAGAACCTGGTACCAGTACGCCGTGTTTGTCTGTCGCACGCCGGTCGCCTCCGGGTCATCATAAAACTTGCTGGTAGGCCCCTTGATCTGTAACCAGTGCTTGTTTTCTTTGTGGTAGACGAAGAATACTGGCAGCTCTATGTTGAGTTCTTCGTCTTCCCTGGGCAGTCTTGTTGCTTTAATGATGACCTTGTAGGTGGTGGCGTGGACGTCCTGGAGGTCGTATTTCTCGTGTAGAGGATATTCGTTCTCTATGTTGACGTGGAAATACTGTGTCGGTTGTTTGGTCGTGTACTTCGGCGACTTTGTTCTCGGTCTCTTGGCATGTGGAGTCTCTGGAGAAGGAGCCGGTGTAGCTGGTTTCTGGATGTATGGAGATGGCGTTAGCTGTGCTGTCTTTGATGGTCTTGTAACTGTGATGGTGACTGGTGTGTTGATCTCCAGTGTCTGTAGTGCTGGCGGTGAGGTCTCCTTCACCGGTGCTGTCGGTTCTCGGTTTGCTGTAGACGTCGATCTGGTCATAGGTGGTGGACGTCTAGCAGCTGTGGGCTGGCGAGGCCATTCGCCAGCAGTGGGTGCAGGCTGCCTCCTGCTTTCGGCCCTCCTCTTGTAGACTGGTAGCGTTGGTAAATTCTTATGGAAGGTCAGTTCAACGCGAACATGATCCTTCCCGTCAGCCATCCTCCAGAGAGGATGACCAACAAACTTGTACTCACTCAGGGCCCTGAGTAGTACTGCAGGTATAAGAATCAGACATGGTTATTCCTTGATTATTCTGCAGACGATGTTGACACTTCAGAGGTCGAAGGTCGAATGAGGATAAAAGCCCCATTACATTAAATTATAGTACGATATTTATACTAATTCGGGGAGCATCCATCAGGGTTATCGATTATATAAATGCAGTACCTGTCAGTGTGAATCCAGTATCCCAGCTAAACATTCTATTTAAACCTATATCGGACCGTTATCGGACCGGCAGGATTCTTGTCGGGCCAATAACGGTCCGATAGAGGTTTAAGTGGAATGTTAGCTGGGATTCTGCTTAAATCTATATCGGACCATTAGCGGCCGGACAGAAAATCTATATAGGAGTATTATCGGCCCGACAGAAATCCTGTCGACCCGACAATAATCCTTTATAGATTTTAGTGGCATTCTAGTCCTACCTTAAGGGGTATTGATACACTTGGTATCGATTTTCCGCCAGTTGAACAAGAGCAACAATTTTTGGTAACTCCTTGTCGGGCCCATCGTAGTCCTGTTATATATATATATATATATATATATATATATATATATATATATATATATATATATATATATATATATATATATATATATATATATATATATATATATATACACACACACAAGTTCAGATCACCATTGAGCCATTGGCTTTGTTTTATCTTTTTTTTAGCTAAGAGGGGCCATATGGCAGAAAAGTATTCCCAGCTAGCATTATTTATAAATCTACAGCGGGCCGTTATCGGCCCGTCAGCTACCCTGACGGGCCGATAACGGCCCGCCATAGATTTATGTAGAATGCTTACTGGGTTTGTATGTTTAATATGTTTATATCCTCTTTAAATAAAGACATTATTGTTATTATTATTATTATTATTATTATTGTCATAATGACAGTGTTTTTGATTTCACGTATTTTATTGTGATGTTTCACAGGTTAAGAAGAGAATCCAACATATTCAGTCGGCTCCCGTTATCTCGAATTCCAAGGGACTCTCTGAAATACTTCGAGATATGCATACCTCGACATATCAGATTTGCAGAATTGAGGAAAAAATAACTCGAACAACCACATTTAACAAATATATGTGTAACTGGACTCTTGAAGTTATATTTATTGAAAATATTGTGGAAAAGAGGCGAAATTGCTCCTTAGGAGCAATTTCGCCTCTTTTCCACAAAATTTTTTTACCTGTTCTTAGATTTTCATGTTTAGGCAGGGTCCAGATTTTCACTTCGAGATAAGCGGTTATTCGAGATAAGCGAGGTCGAGATAACGAGAGTCAACTGTATTGTAATTTGGAGCTGCATCAGTATTTAGGGTGAGCTTTCGTGCGAGTATAACTGGTTTAAGCCTTTTGCCCACCGCCAATTATTTTGATGGTTCCTATGTTTTTCGGAAGGAGCCTATTTTGGGCTATTCCTTTCTTCTTCTTTACTAGGTAACCCCCGCTGACTTGTCGGAGAACCGTCTTGTGACGTAGATGAGGTACCAACACTTTTGACCCCAGGTTAAGCAACCTCCATATATCGTTTTCCATCTGCTTCTTTTCAAGAACTGTAGAAGTCTCCAGCTTTAACGGCGTCAAGAACTCAGACTTTTTGAATATGTGAAACTGGTAAATTTGTAAAAAAAAAAAAAAACTGGACTTTTATGAAGGTTTTCAATGCATGTCTGTCTTTCTGGTTGGGGATAAGAATATTCACCAATGAAATGTTGCCTAGTTTCAGGAGTTACTGAACAAAGTGGGGATGTTGCCTTGACTTGAAACTGATTAAAATCTGCCCTATTCTCTTGTAGGATGCACGTTCCTGTCATAAATTTATATTTCAGCTGTGCTCTTCTGCTATTATATACATTATTTCTGACTGCAGACCAAACAAGGTGGCTTTTCCCAACAATTAAAGAGTCAAAGCCTTCTGCCCACCGCCAATTATTTTGGTGGTTCCTATGTTTTTCGGAAGGAGCCTATTTTGGGCTGTTCCTTTCTTCTTCTTTACTAGGTAACCCCCGCTGACTTGTCGGAGAGCCGTCTTGTGACGTAGATGAGGTACCAACACTTTTGACCCAAAATTAGCATTGATGATTGTATTTACGTGTGATTGTTTCTATACATATTTTTTTTTTTCACTCAGAGTTCTGATATCCCCAACATCGCGAGTCTCCTGGTGAAAATTTTGAAAATATGCTTTCTGGTTTTAGGTTAAGCAACTTCCATATATCGTTTTCCATCTGCTTCTTTTCAAGAACTGTAGAAGTCTCCAGCTTTAACGGCGTCAAGAACTCCGACTTTTTGAATATGTGAAACTGGTAAATTTGTAAAACAAAAAAAAAAAAAAAAAAAAAAAAGAAAAAAAAAATGTACTATTATGAAGGCTTTCAATGCATGTCTGTCTTTCTGGTTGTGGATAAAAATATTCACCAGTGAATTGTTGCCTAGTTTCAAAAAAAAAAAAAAAAAAAAACTGGACTTTTATGAAGATTTTCAATGCATGTCTGTCTTTCTGGTTGTGGATAAAAATATTCACCAATGAATTGTTGCCTAGTTTCAGGAGCTACTGAACAAAGTGGGAATGTTGCATTGACTTGAAACTGATTAAAATCTGCCCTATTCTCTTGTAGGATGCACGTTCCTGTCATAAATTTATATTTCAGCTGTGCTCTTCTGCTATTATATACACTATTACTGACTGCAGACCAAACATGGTGGCTTTTCCCAACAATTAAAGAGTCAAAGTTCACATACTTAAGTGAGGTTTTGTTCTGAATGTCCAGTTTCCAAGCTACCCTCAGTGGCACTATGTACAGCATCATTCCGTTCCATTCCATCAGGCCTTTTCCATTCGTGTTTTGGGTCGATTGTTTGCAATCGAGCCATAGATTACAAACGCCAAAACTTCCTTAAGGTGGTTGTCCACATGATTATCATTGACCAAACAGTGCGTTAGACGAAATCCAGGTAAAGGTGTTTATAACCGCACTATTCTTGTCGCTTTGACGTCAGAGTGCTGTTGATAGGGTTATCTGTAAAACCTGGACTAGGACATTTGGGACATTGGCAAACAGTGCAGACCCAGACCAGACGCTGAATAACGAGGCATCTTATCAGGATCTGCATTGTTTGCTTAAATTACAGGAAGTTATAAGTTAAATAAAATATTCTTAATTCCCCGACCAGGACGATTCAAATTCCAAGCCTATACTCAGAGAGAATCAACCTACCAGTCCGTCAGTGCTTTGATTCGGGAGAAGATTGATAAGCAGTTGAAGAATTGGTATGGCCGTTCCATCTGTAGTTTACTGAGCCCAATATATAGCAAGGGGCTGGTTAGAAATAAAAGTGGCTTTTTTATGTTCTGCCTCTGATTGATTGATTGATTGATTGATTTATTGATTGATTTGGTAAAGTCAACACATACCTACATAAAACAAGTATAAGCCTGTTCTACGCTTAGCACATAATAAATGTTAAAGCTGATTTTAATAGCCTTGGGTTCTTTACATTCCAATTTTGGCTAAGTCGGCCAAATTCCAAAATGCAAAGGGTGAATTGGAGAGATCAAAATAAGACCTGGTCTAACTAACACTGACCCTCATATTAAAAAATAATAACAGCTAATTCCACTTCGATTTAAGCCTTACCTCATTAAAACTAATATAAGTAATTATGCAGTGTGCCGAAAAACTGCACGCGAATAGACTACACCTTCTTTACATGCAGGTGTTCCAATAAAAAGTTATTTTATTCTATTCTATATCTAGTTCCGGGATTTACTTTGAAGACACTAGACATAAGGTCAATGGTGCATTCACGGTGGATCAATAATTGATTCACCTCCGTGTCCCAACCAAAACGTATGTTTGTCCATTTCATATGTTAAAATACTGGTCAAAATTATTAAAATCTGGAGAAAATACAATAACAAAAAAATTATATAATATGCTTAAGAGTGACGCAGATACCGGTGTCTCTTATGGCGGCTCGAACTGGGTATACCAAATTAAGTCTATATTAGACGACATAGGGCTTTCATATGTGGGGTTGCAACAAGCAGAAATTGATGTTCCACTAAGCTTAATTAAGCAACGATTATTTGACTCATATTATCAATCCTGGTATTTGAACATTAACAACTCAAATAGACTGCATTCATATGCCGGATTTAAGCATGAATTCAAATTTGAAAAGTATTTAGATTTCATTGGAGAACGAAAATATCGTACAGCTCTTAGCAGATTCAGATTATCGTCACATAATTTGAATATTGAACGCGGTAGATATGAAGGCATACCACGAGATGAAAGACTATGTAATGTATGCAATATGAACGCAGTTGAAACAGAGTACCACTTTCTGCTTGTTTGCCCACGGTATACGGACCTTAGACGAAAATTCCTAAAGCCATATTTCTGTCATTGGCCCAGCATAAACAAATTTAACACTCTGTTGATGGGTTCTTCTAAACCGGCGATGATTAAAACTGCAAAATTCATTTATTATGCGTCACAGCTAAGACAAGAAACACTACGTTAGCTCTTGTATTGTATATTTATATGTAGATTTTGAACTGTTCCATGTGTAATTTATGCTCCTCTGTAAATATGAATATGACATGTGTATGTGCATGTTCTTACTACATTGTTTGTGTGTGTAGGCTAAAAACATTGTCATGATGTTTAGTGCTGAATAAAATATGTTATGTTATGGTATGTTATGTTTGTCGATTAATAAATAGAAAGTACAAAGTTAATGAGGCCCTCCTAGAAGTGGGTGTACCTGTTCCCTTGTTCCCCTGAAATATTTAAGCATTTTCCCTTGTTCCCCAAAATCGAAATCTTAATTTTCTATGTTCCCTACTCCTTAAAATTATCTTTGTTCCCCTTTCCCTTCATTTTTAAACATGTGTTCCCCTGTTCCCCTGAAATAAATAGCATTATTCCTCTGTTCCCCATAACCCCTGGGATCGAGGGCCTCGTTAATAGCATCAAATAGTACTGTAAAAAAAGAAGATAATTAAGATAAAAATACTTCATAACCTAGGAAATGTAAATTTGTGGGAAAAGTTTAAAATATAGGTGTAGCACTTTGAGACGCAAATGACAGAAAATTAGGTGTTAGCACTTTGAGACGCAACTGAAAGAAAATAATTAAAAAACAAAAACAAAACAAAACAAAAAAAAAAAAAAAAAAAAAAGTTCAATATGAAGCAGAATATTTTACTATTTTATATTTCTATTTTCAATAGATATATAGATAAAATATTCTGCTTCATAATGAACGTTTTTTTTTTGTTTTTTTTTTTTGTTTTTTTGTTTTTTTTATTTATTTATTTTTTTTATTTCTTATTTATTTATTATTTTTTTTTTTCAATAGATATTCATTCACCAGGACCGAAAATTACGAAGAATAGTCTCTAATAATCTCATAAAAAGTTGCACTGTTATTATTAATATTTTTTGACTAGAAGTTTTAAATTTCAAAAAATATGGTCAGTGGAGGGCCGATTCGGCGCCCGGATAAAATACTTCGATAAATGAAATACGTCTGCTCCGGTTAAAGGAAACGGTGCATTCGTACCAGAACCCGCGAAATTGCAAAATGGCTGTGCAACCTAATCAAGAACTGAAACTCGGTATTGTATAGAGTTTTTATTAATTTCAAATCCGATTTATACCGATGAAATTTATACTTCGTTAGAGATGGCTTTCTCGGCAAAATAGCACTCCATCACTGCGTCTTTTAACGAAAAAATTGGCTTGTTTCAACAGCCATACTGATACTCGAGTAGTAGTACTCGATAGCACTAGTACTCGACGTCTTGGACGAGTTGAATGTGTTGCTTGAGGAATGTGGGATGAGGGTGGTGGGGACGTGAGTAGCATCTTATTTTTTATTTTTAATATATATATAATTTATTTGTATTTTTATTTATATACATTGAATTAATTTTGCTACTTCCATAAAGTTCAATTCTTAAACAATTATTTTTGATTTATTAAAATTGGTCCAGAAATAAAAAAGTTATGCTATATTAAACATAACTACCCTTCACAATCTCTATGCCAAAATATATTTGGACAAACCGAGGTCAGTGTATCCAAAAAACTGCTTTACTTTGGAATACCTCAGTCCTCAGACTTTTCCATAGTCATATACATGTATGGTAAAAGTGGCATTTTGCCTTTGCTTGCACTAATGAGCTTATAGATATAGGTTAAAATTAGATTCACATGAAAGGAAAAGCCCTTCTCTATCCTGTTTGAGTGGTTTAAACAGGGGTGTTGAATACATTACTGAGAACAATGGTGCCAAAGCTAGTTGACTAATTTTGAGCTTCATTTAGACAAAGTGACTGGGAAATTTTCCGATTTTTAATTATGATGTCATTTATTAATATATCAATTTTCCGATTTTTAATTATGATGTCATTTATTAATATATTGACTCCATTTTGCATAAAAAAGTAAGCAATTAATTTCATTGGATAATATTTATATATGCATTCTAAATCTGGTACCATGCACATGTCCAGTTATGCAGTAAATCAAAATGGCAGCGTTTTGTCTGAGAGTGCACAAATTGTGATCATTTTTAATCGAAAAGCGTGTGCTTATATGACAGAAGTAAATGATAAATTCTATATCGGTTTATATGACAGAAATAAATGGTAAATTTTATGTCGGTCTTGATTACAAACCTTCCATTTACAAGAAGATGAATTAAAAAGGAAGCTAGCTTTTCTTTCTACGATGCAATCTGGCATTTTCTGAGTACACATGGTTTGCACTGCGGCAGATATGAATTGGCTGTATGGTAAAACTTCTGAACTACCTACCATGATCCATGACCTCGCAGCTGCAATCATTCGCGATGGCAGGGTACCCTCTGACTGGGAGCAGAGTTTCATTGTCTGCCTCTACAAGGGTAAGGGGGATGCATTGGAAAGGGGCAATTAACTACTGCGGTCGCGAGCTGACAGAGCAGGTCATGGAAGTCCTGGAGAGGACTGTGGATGGTGTTATCAGACAGTTGGTGTCAATCATCAATTCTCAATTTGCCTTCGTCCCAGGCAGAGGCACAGCAGACACAAATTTTGTTAGTTAGAGAAGTATTTAGCTGCCAACAAGTCTACATGACTTTAGTAGACCTGGAGAAGACATTTGATTGAGTGCCTCGGATGGTCATCTGGTGGGTGCTGAGAAAACTGGATTGTGCGATGGTGCAGGGGATGTATGCCAATGGGCGGAGCCATGTCAGTGTTGGTGAGGGGTCCAGTGAAGAGTTTGAAGTGAAGGTCAGTGTTCACCAAGGCTCGGTACTCAGCCCGCTGCTCTTCATCATTGTGTTTGAAGCCTTGTCATGTGAGTTCTGCTCTGGGGTCCCCTGGGAGGACTTCTATGCCGATGACCTTGTTGTCATCGCTGAATCGCTAGAGGAATGTGTCAGGAGGCTCTTGACTCAAGGAAAGAAGCAATGGAGGAGAAAGAGCTGAGAGTAAATGCAGGACAGACAAAGATCATGATCTGTGGTACGGGTCTGGACCTCCTGCAGAGTTCAGGTGAGTAAATGCAGTGGGCTCAAACGTTGGACAAAGGACCCTGATTACAGATGTGCATGGTGCCAGGGAACTGTACGCCCCTTGGACGACAGACCACAGAGGGAAGTCCAAGTCTGACCTGACAAGCTGGAGGTGGTAGCTTCTTTTTATCGCACCTGCTTGTAGCAGGGTGCGATATAGGCGTCCGATTTTCTGTCCGTCCGTCCGTCCGTCCGTCCGTCCGTCAGTCCGTCCGTCCGTCTGTCAACATTTATGTCGACGTTCGACATTTATGTCAAAGTTAGTATTCTAATCAACTACAAGACTAAATAACCATCAAACCTTGCATGAAACATCTCCCTGACCTCCTGACTTTGCAACATAGGCGTCCGCTCGTCTGTATGTCTGTCCATTCGTCCGTCTGTCTGTCAACATTTATGTCGACGTTCGACATTTATGTCAAAGTTAGTATTTTAATCAAGTACAAGACTAAACAACCATCAAACCTTGCATGAAACATCTCCATGACCTCCCGACTTTGCGACACAGGTGCCCACTTTTCCATTCGTCTGTCTGTTCGTCAGTCCGTCCGTCAGTCCGTCCGTCCGTCTGTCAACATTTATGTCGACGTTCGACATTTATGTCAAAGTTAGTATTCTAATCAACTACAAGACTAAACAACCATCAAACCTTGTATGAAATATCTCCCTGACCTCCTGACTTTGCGACATAGGTGCTTGCTTTTCCATTCATCTGTCCGTTCATCCGTCCGTCTGTCTCTTAACAGTTCTGTTATGTCAAAATTTGACATTTACGTCAAAGTTAGTATTCTAATCAACTACAATTCTACAACAACCATCATTCCTTGCATGACACATCTCCCTGACCTCCTGACTTGGCAGATATGTTGACCCAGTGACCTTGACCTATATTTTGCGCTCCATTGACTTTGACACAATTTACGTAGACGTTCCAGATCTTCTCAACTATAAGGCGTACAACTACCAAACCTTGCATTGTGCTTCTTCTAGATGTACAGAGTTGGCAGGTACCTTGACCCGGTGACCTTGACCTATATTTTGCGCTCCAGTGACTTTGACATATTTTGCGTCGACGTTCGATATCTCTTCAACTATAAGGCCTACAACCATCAAACCTTGCAAAGTGCTTCTCCTCAATGTACTGACTTAGCAGATACCTTGACCTGGTGACCTTGACCTATATTTTGGCTGCAGTGACTTTGACATAATTTACATCAACGTTCCAGATTTCCTCAAGTGTAAGACCTCTAGCCACCAAACCTTGCATAGTGCTTCTCCTATATGTACTGACTTGGCAGGTATCTTGACCCGGTGACCTTGACCTATATTTTGAGCTCCAGTGCCTTTTACACATTTTACGTCAACGTTCAATATCTCCTCAACTATAAGGCCTACAACCATCAAACCTTGCATAGTGCTTCTCTTCAATGTACAGACTCTGCAAGTACCTTGACTTGGTGACCTTGACCTATATTTCACGCTCCATTGACTTTTACACCTTTTAGGTCACCCTTCCATATGTCCTCAACTGTAAGGCCTTCAACCACCAAACCTTATATAGCACTTCTTCTCGATGTACTGACTCGACAGGTACCTTGACCTGGTGACCTTGACCTATATTGTGCACTCCAGTGACTTTGACACATTTTATATTGATGTTCGGTATCTCCTCAAATATAAGACCTACAACCACTAAACCTTGCATAGTGCTTCACCTCATTGCCCTGGCTTGGCAGGTACCTTAACCCAGTGACCTTGACCTATATTTGACACATTTTACGTTGATGTTTGATCTCCTCAACTATAAGGCCTACAACCACCATACCTTGCATTGTGCTTCTCCTTGATGTACTGAATTAGCAGGTACCTTGACCCGTGACCTTGACCTATATTTCATGCTCCAGTGACTTTTACACATTTTACGTCAACGTTCCATTATCATTGGGCTGTATGATACGAAAAGTCAGTGCTGAAGATGTAGCCATTAGAGTGAATGGGACTGGCCTGGAATATATGTGCCCCACTAGGCACTTTGTCTACATTTTTTCAACCCAGTTTTCCAAGTAAGTACTGCTAAGAATGAAATAAACTTATTTAATAACCACATTCTGATTGAGGCTCCTGTGACTTTTGCGCCAGCAGGTGCGATGACGCCTTCCTCGGAATTCTTGTTGCTACTTAGAAGACGTGCTCTCAGCAGCCGGTGGCTGTGAAATTTCAACTACAACACGTGTGAAAACCGCCTGGAAGAAGTTCAAGGAGCTGCTACCAATTCTGTCTTCCCGCCACCTCTCTTCCAAGAGATGTGGCCACGTGTACAGCTCTTGTGTGCAGAGCGCAATGCTCCATGCCAGTGAGACTTGGCCATTGACAAAGCCAAACCTCCAGCATGATCTGCAGCGGAATGACAGGGCAATGATCAGACAGATCTGCAATGTCAAGCTGCAAGATATTGTCACCATCAAGTCCATTGAGCTACTTACGTGGCTTGGGATTGAGGATCTAAACCTCATTCTGAAGGAGAGAAGGCTCCTCTGGTATGGACATGTGGAACACTCCAATGGTGCAGTCAAGACAGCCTTTGACATACAGGTTGATGAAAAGCAGAAACCTGGGAGGCCCAAGTTATCATGGAAGCAGCTGATAGGAATTGCAGAGAGTGGAAGCTCTCTGCTATCGACCCTCATGATAGACATATGTGTACCTGAAGATCTAGTGTGAGATCTGCAATGTGTGCAGCAAGCCAGCTGCCTGGAAGGGGGCCCACTGATGTTGATGTTGCCCCTGTACCTGCACGTTAATCAAAAATCCAATGATAATGATGGCTGTCGCGTTTAAACGTGTAACCGAGAGCATTTCGTCTCTGTCTAGTAAACCTTTACAAAACTGACTGGCAATTTACACCAACACATGACTTAAGCATGATCAAACAAATGGCATCATTAAAATTTTACATCATAATAATTGTCACTTCCTTTGTTCTTGCACTCTTTCACTATCCTAAATATTTCTGATCCTGGGTTTGGCAGGATTTTACTGTTGTGGACAATCAAGGCAAAAAGGAAGTTGCTTACATGGGAGACAGCACATGTACAGTGATATTTTTACAAATTTGAAAATGCGAGTCCCAGGACTCGCTAGTCTCAACTTTTATGAGTCCTGATCAGAATTTATGAGTCCCACTTGGAGACTCTCAGAAATCATGCTGTGCGGTTAGTGAGAATCGCTGTACTGGATTTAAATATGTTCTGTCTACTCAAATTCAATGGTGATAAAATGTAATAAAATTAAACAACTAGTTCTAGTGTTTTATATCTTTGTATTACCAAATCCTAGACCTTGACTAGCTCAACACAAGACTAGCACATGGCTTCTAGACTAGAGAACACGCAAAAAAAAAATACTTAATGGAAATAAGTTCAGTTTGAACTATTCTTTCCAGACTAGAACTTTAAAGTGTGACACCACTGGCACTCACTGAATGTGCTCAAAGTAAGAATGAAAAGTTCAGGAATACCACAATAAAGGCCTCAGTAGAAGAAGTCTGGCACAGGTTTAAAAAAAAAACTGTTAATACTGATAAGACTCAGCACAGATAGAAAAATGTATGAAGTCAGCCTCAAACTCAGTGGATAGGCTTAAAAGTTTTACTTCAGTTTTTTTTTTCAGTTCATACATTCTTCTATCTTTGGACTTCTTCCACTTCAGCACTGACTTTGTTTTACCCAGACTGACCAGAATCAGTCGAGCATGACTTTTCAGCAGCCTCTGAGTCCGACTGGGAATTATCTTGGGCCTGGGAATCCTGGGTCTCTGAAACGGGTTCCCTTGCGCGATCCTTGTAAAGGAGTGTAAACAGAGTTGGCTGAGTCTTATCAGTATTAATAGTTTTTCTTGTTTTTTCTTGGGTAGCATCGCTGATTAAGCCTTAAACAATTTAAAATCGGCTTTAAACTGACTCAAGTTACGGCTACGAAACGAGAAACGTCTACTTTCGTTTTCAACATGTGCGACGCTCTTTTCGTAACCCTGCCGCTGATTGGTTGAAAAACGTCCAATCAAAATCCATTTGATTCTCAGTGCGACTGGCACTCAGTAGTCAATATTTTCGCGAATAGTCTCGAAGCCGAAGCAGGGTACCAGTAAGCCGGTGTTATAGTAAACAATTCAGGTGCGGTGAAATCCCGTGATAAAACTTTGCGTCCTTGGCGAATTTTATGCGAGATTCTCGCAGGACGCACAGGTAAATGAAACACTGCATGTACTATATTTTTGTCAAAATAAAAATGAATCAAAGTTGAATGTTTATTTTTACTGAATTTAAATGAAGTACATGTATTTAAAGGCATTGTTTGGATGCAAAATTCAGTGTTTTATTTCACTCTATTCCTTCTTTCAAACTACTCGCACATCTATTCTGCTGATTATGCAATCACAAAATGTTGTTTCTGAGACTTCCCCTCAATATGTGCTCCAATCAGAAATGGGTAAATCCAATACACAGGACAGTCACCAAAGTATTTGGCAATTACACAGTTGGCTGTGTAACATTTTAAGGCTACCTCTCCAGGATTTTCTCGAAATGCAAATGACTGAATTATATGGCATGTCTGCAGAAGCATATCTTCCCATGATGGAAGTTTATCAAAACAAGTAAATACCTAGCATTAAATAACACGGGTTGACTTCTTATCTTTTTGTAAATTGATTTTTCAAAATTGTTTCAAGTACTCGGAATCCTTTTGTGTATGACCTTCCATGTAAACATTTCGAGGGTTGAGCGCAAGACTGGCGTAAGTCAGATGGTTGTTTTTCCCCAAACCTAATCTCCTCACCATGAAGGCGTTATGAAGATTACAACATTTCTTTCTGTAAACAATGAAAATTTAGGTATGAGCAATGGCACCTAAATTTGCATTGTTTACAAAGGGGTCTAAGTTGCCCCTAAACAAGGGTTTCAAAAATATGTTTGAGTTACCATAATCTTGCGCTCAACCCTCGATTTACAGATTTTTGTAAACATGACAGCCCTATTTACATGTAGCTTCAAATTCCAGTGTTCTGCCAAGGCTTTCATTGGGTAGTTGTATTTGCTGGGACCCCAAGTGTCACTGTTTCAGTTACCTGTGAGTCCCAGGACATTTTGCCATATGTTGGCTCAAACGTCTCACGATTTTCAGAGGTTAGAGACACAGTACTCATCAAAATCACAAAAGGACTTGCTGGATTAGAATTCTATAATCACAAAATTATAAAATAATCACTGGACCGCATGTGAAAAAAAATGTGACCAGAAAATGGAATAAAATTTTAATGGATCAGAAAAAGTCTTTTGCCTTTATGGAATTGAATGATTTTTGGCAGTCTTAGATATATATACTCCCATATGTGAGAGTTGTGCGTTCTAGAAGTTCATATTTTACATTTATATGCTGTTATTTATGTTTATGTTATTCTTTGGAACGCGAACACTCATAAGGAATACGTCATTTTCCATAAGCGAGGACTGCAAAAATCTCTTGAGTTGCACTTTCTGGCTACATTAAATTTAAAATGTTATGAAAACAAATTGTAGATGTAACTTACATTAATAATAGTTAAATTCCCAACAAGAAACATTAAAAAAAGTCACCAAGCTTTATTTTGTCCTAGTAAGTGTTTATCACACCATTGTTTACTTTCTTACCGGTGTCAAATCGGGTCACAGCGTTATTGGTTAAAGCAAAACAAGAATTGAATTTTCCAAACAAATTGAAATTGGACAGAATCGGACGGAAACAAACAAAAGGCAAATGGTGTTTTAATTTCCCCTGATTGATTAACAGAAAAATAGAATCTACAATTTAGTGACAAAGTCTGGAAGGTATTGAAGGGATTTTAAGAGATATTTCTTTTAAAATCCATATCAGTGATATATCAGATAGTTTTGTATTTCAAGTTCACAAATAAAGTGACCTTGGTGGCTCAGTTGGATGCGCATCCAACTGGAGACCAGGAGGTCGCGTGTTTGACCCCCACCAAGGCTGGCAACATTCTTGTGTGGAGATTGATCATGAAATATTTTCTACAGTCATTCTCTCCCTTCCGCTGATTCAAGAAGGGCAGTTGTCAGCTTCTGGCAAAAGAATGTGCACAATACTGGTTAATCGCTTAGAGGACTAAGCCTGCCCAGTAAACGTTTGGTTAGGTAAACTGACCGCGCATGACATAACCCCATTGGGTTGACTGGGCTGTAAAACCTCAACACAAACAAAATCACAGGTAAAGAGTTACAACACTAAAGATGCATGTCCCCGCTTTATTCCTCTCTCCACGAGGTAAAGAAGGTGTATGTGTGTGTGTGAGGGGGGATTGGGTGGGGTAGGCTACAAGGCCCTTTAAGTGATTAGTAAATGAAAGTATAAAAAGTAGGGTTTTTGAAGCTGATTTTCAGCATTGGACAAATTGAAAAAAGGACAGCCTCCTAATTATACCCCTGACATATGAAGTATGTGGGGATATATATTTTTCGCTTTTCCATTGGTTCTTTCGTTAGTTAGTTGGTTTGTTTGTTCGTACTTTGGTTTGCTCGTAGGGTCAAAGTTTTTGCGTTAAAATTTATAAAACCTCATATTTTGAAGACTCTTTGATGGATTCCATTCATTTTTGGCCTGATAGTAGATATAGGTCTAAAAATTTATCAGCACCATCCCCCACCCCGGGAGTTGACCTTGGGGTCAAGGTCATGGACTTAGAATTTTCATAAAAAAGTCAAAATTTTTGTGTTTAAGTTTATATAGCTATATCATCAAGACCCTTTGAAGAATTTCATTTATTTTGACATGTTGGTAGATATAGAACTAGAGTTTTACTCAGCACAATCCCCGACCCAGAATTTGACCTCCAGGTCAAGGTCACAGACTTAGAATTTTCATATAAAAGGGTCAAAGTTTTTACGCTAAAGTTTGTAAGAAGACCCTTTGATGGATTTCATTCAAATTTAGCCAGATGGTAGATATAGGTCTAGTTTTTATCAGCACAGACCCTACCCCAGGGGATAATCTTGGGGTGAAGGTCACAGATTTAGAATTTTCATAAAAAGTCGAACTTTTTGTGTTTAAGTTTATATAGCTGTATCATCAAGACCCTTTGTGGAATTTCATTTATTTTGACATATTGGTAGATATAGGTCTAGAGTTTTACTCAGCATGATCCCTGACCTGGAGTGTGACCTCCAGGTCAAGGTCACAGACTTAGACCTTTCATATAAAAGTAAAAACCAGGGCCTGACAAATCCATTGCCCAGCTGCCCAGGACAAGTCCAAATTTTGGCTGGGCCAGTGATTTTTTATTTCACCTGCCCAGAAAAAATGTATAGAATATATAGGGAATATTGTAATTCAGAACTGTTTTCAAGATGCTGTGGAATGCCGGGCAAGTGGCTGAAACTTGGATTTGTCAGGCCCTAAAAAACTTTGGCATTTACGTTTATATAGCTATATCATCAAGACCTTTTGTTGAATTTCCTTATCCCCTGACAGATAGGTTGAGGGGATATAGCTATCAGCAAGGAATCAGTTCGTCTGTCTGTCCGTCCGTAGATGCATTATTTGTTCGTACTTTAGTTTAGTCGTAGGGTCAAAGTTTTTAGGCTAAAGTTTATAAGACCTTAGATTATGAAGACCCTTTGATGGATTTCATTCATATTTAGCCTGATAGTAGATGTAGGTCTAAAGTTTTTATCAGCACAGACCCTACCCTGGGGGATAACCTTGGGATCACGGTCACAGACTTAGAATTTTCATAAAAAGTCAAAAGTTTTATGTTTAAGTTTATACAGCTATGTCATCAAAGCCCTTTGAGGAATTTCTTTTATATTTTACATGATGGTAGATACAGGTCTAGAGATTTACTCAGCATGATACCCATCCCGGGGTATGACCTTGAGGTCAAGGTCACAGACTTAGAATTTTCATATAAAAGTAAAAAATTTTGCATTTAAATTTATATAGCTATATCATCAAGACCTTTTGTTGAATTTCATTATCCCCTTACTGATAGGTTTAGAGGATGTAGCTGTCAGCATGGAATCCATCTGTCCATCCATCTGTCTGTCCATAGACACATTATTGTGCACCCCATAATTCCGATACTCTTAGGGTACAAGAATGACCTCTAACAGACTTGGTCCATGAGTTATCTCCCCTAGTCTCCAAAAATTGTAAAATTTTGTGCGAACCATAACTTTAAAACCCTTTAAGATATTTTCATGATCCTTCACCAATATGTAGAGGACATTGAATAGGCATATCACTATCAAGAATGTCAACTCTGACTCCATTCTGGAGTTATCTCCCTTGGTTATGTAAATCTTGTGTCGGCAGTAACTCTAAAAGTTCTTTAAGATATTTTTGTGATACTTTGCCAATATGTAGAGGACACTGAGTAGGCATGTCACGTTAAAATTACCATTTAAATTTATATAGCTATATTATCAAGACCTTTTTGGTTGGTTTCATTAATATTAAGCATGAGGGTATATATTGTTCTAAAGTTTTTCTCGGCACCATTCCCAAGCTGGGGCATGGCTAATTTAAGTCAAGGTCACAGACGTTTCATACAAATGTCAAAGTTTTTGCTTATGTTGTAAACACTGATTGATTTCACTGGTATATTGTGATAGTTATAGGGCTAAAGTTTTATTTAGCTCAATCCCTGCACCTGTGCCTGACTTTTGAGGCCAAGGTCAAGGGCTTCACATAATGTGTGATTAGATTCTTTCAATGTTGTAACATATAGCATACAACTGCCATCTCCAGAGTCAACTACATACTTTGTGCTCTTTAAAAAGTGGCGGTAGCTCAGGTCATGGTTATACATGCCCCACTGAGCACTTTGTCTAGTTAAAAATAGTTAAAAAGTGGGGGGAAAACAGAAGAAAGAGCATTCTGAAGTAAAATAGAGAATTTGTAGATGTCTTGGTGCTGACTTTTTTAAAAAGAAAGGTCTTTCAGTGATTTGGTATTTTAAGAGGTTCAGGGGTTGGCATATATCTGTATTGACAAAATTCATAAAATAGAGAATTTGAAGGTGTTTTGGTGATAATTAACTTGTTCCAAAAGAAAGATCTTTCAGTGCTTCAGCATTTTAAGGGTGGGTGTCTGATCAGGGTCTACACTGTTTGCCACTCGTCTAGCAATTTTACATAAATTCAGAAGTAGTAAAATGGACTAGTTGAAGATAAGTATAAGAAAAAAGAGTATAAGGGTTTAGACTATTTAACACTTGTCCTGCGGAATCCGGATATGCCTTGCTTTTGCAAACAGTGTAGATCCAGATCAGTTGGCTTCTTAGAAGCCAACTGATCTGGATTTGCACTGTTTACCATTCAGTATATGAATTTATATCAACAATCTGGATCAAGTAATCTGATTGGCTGAAAATTTGAAAAGGGCATGGCATCTTAATTTATTCCGCAGGACAAGGGTTAACGTAAATATGATTTCCTAAATTTATCAGATTCATCCAATTAAAATCTCATGAAAATGATATTTTTAGCTAAAGGGGATTCGACTGAACTCACTGAACCCTCTCTGAATCTGCCCTTGAGTGAGAGACAGAGAGCGAGTTACACTTAAAAAAAATCAAGGCAATTCTCAGAAAATACTTTTTTACAGGAATAGCCAACGGAGATTACAACAGGGCTCGAGAAACTGAAGAATCCAAATCGGTCCAGCATATTTTCGCCCCAAAAACGGAAATTGCCGAACCGATTTTCGGTAATTTCCGTAACGGTCGTTTGTTTCCATTCGGTATTATTTTTCAGTTTCAAAATACAGGGTGCTAGTTCGTTATTAGCACAACGACTGACATACCAATATTGCTTCAACACTTGTTCAATTAATATTAACATCGGTATCTCGATTATAAACAGCAATTTTGCTCCCACCGTTCAGACACGCCATATTTCATCTACTTTCATTTTCCCAATATCCGGGTCACTCAGTTACTGAAGAGTACTAAAGGGAAACAATCGGCGATCAAAAGCTATATTCGCGTTGTGCTGCGTTGGCCACTACATTTATGAGCCAGCGCATAACAAAACCTACAGAAGGCATTAGCGCAAACTGATCAGACTCTTCGCTGGTCGCATCTACCTATGATATATAAAAAGAGTCATTGAGGATGGGTGCGCATGTGCGCAGGTGGATTTGAGTAACTGCTGGGCGCACCAGTTTTATTGTAGGTTTTGTCGTGTGCAGGCTCATTAAAGACTTAAAATAGTAGTGTTTCGCCCCTGCGCCACGTCGAGGCCCAGCACATCCGACTTCAATCATATTGCAAATTACCTTTACATATCAAAAACACCGATATGCTGTCGCCTTACGCTTCACTTGATTACATAATTTTTATAAGCGGATCAAATTTCGCTGCGATAAGATAATAGAACCGCCTGTGTGGACAAATCTGATTCACCTATTTCAATAATGAGCCGGTCCAATAACTGGCCCTCGAGGTATTTTATGAATACACGCTTGGATTATCTGTGGGAAAAGGTCAGTTTGTTTACACAATTTAGCGACTTGGCGAAAATTTTCGAACCGATTTTTTTCAAAATATCGTTAAAAACTGGACCGATTTTTGATCATCCTCTGTTAGTCAAAATCGGTTCAGAAATACGAAAATCGGTTCAGAACCGAAAAACCGACATTTTCTCGAGCCCTGGATTACAATGTGGTCTTTTCTTCATGGGAGTCGGTCTTGAAACCAAAATGGAGACCTATTGTGCTGTTGGATATCTGACAAAGACGACTTTCTTCCATCATTTTTGATGAAGCACATTTTATGTCAGATTGTGGGGAGAGTTAGGCCAAACAACCGGGAAATGCCCCAATAACGTAATTTTTATACCCCCGACATACGAAGTATGTGGGGGTATATAGTTTTCGCTTTTCCGTTCGTACGTTCATTTGTTCGTTCGTACGTTCGTTCGTTCGTGCGTTCATTCGTCTTTCCGTCACAGGGTCAAAGTTTTTGTGTTAAAGTTTATAAGACCTCATATTTTAAAGACCCTTTGATGCATTTCATTCATATTTGGCATGAGGGTAGATATAGGTCTAAAGTTTTTATCAGCACCATCCCCACCCCGGGGGTGACCTTGGGGTCAAGGTCACGGACTTAGAATTTTCATAAAAAAGTCAGGGACAATGTTTTTGCGTTAAAGTTTATAAGACCTCATGTTTTGAAGACCCTTTGATGGATTTCATTCATATTTGGCATGATTGTAGATATAGGTCTAAAGTTTTTATCAGCACCATCCCCACCCCAGGGGTGACCTTGGGGTCAAGGTCACGGACTTAGAATTTTCATAAAAAAGTCAGGGTCAAAGTTTTTGTGTTAAAGTTTATAAGATCTCATATTTTGAAGACCCTTTGATGGATTTCATTCATATTTGGCATGATGGTAGATATAGGTCTAAAGTTTTTATCAGCACCATCCCCACCCCGGGGATGACTTTTGGGTCAAGGTCATGGATTTAGAATTTTCATAAAAAAGTCAAAGTTTTTTGTGTTTGTTTATATAACTATATCATCAAGACCTTTTAGGAATTTCATTTATATTTGACATGTTGCTAGATATCGGCCTAGAGTCTTACTCCACATGATCCCCACTTTGGGTGTGACCGAGGTCAAGATCACGAACTTAGAATTTTCATATAAAAGTAAAAAAATTTTGCGTTTAAGTTTATATAGCCATATCATCAAGACCTTTTGTTAAATTTCAGTATTCCCTAATTGAAAGGTCCAGCAGATATAGCTATCAGCAAGGAATCTGTTGGTCTGTCCATCCATCCGTTGAAGCATTATTCGTTCATACTTTATTTTTGTCTTAGGGTCAAAGTTTTTACGTTAAAGTTTATATGACCTCGTATTTTGAAGACCCTTCGATGGATTTCATTCATATTTGGCATGATGGTAGATATAGCTCTAAAGTTTTTATTGGCACCATCCCCACCCCGGGGGTGACCTTGGGGTCAAGGTCACGGACTGCCAATTTTCATAAAAATGTCAAAATTTTTGTGTTTAAGTTTATATAGCTGTATCATCAAGACCCTTGCGGAATTTCATTTATATTTGACATCTTGCTATATATTGGCCTAGAGTCTTACTCTGCATGATCCCCACCCTGGGTGTGACCGAGGTCAAGGTCACGAACTTAGAAATTTCATTTAAAAGTAAAAGTTTTTGCTTTTAAGTTTATATAGCCATATCATCAAGACCTTTTGTTAAATTTTATTATCCCCTAATTGAAAGGTTGAGCGGATATAGCTATCAGCAAGCAATCTTTTTGTCTGTCCATCCATCCGTTGAATCATTATTTGTTCATACTTTATTTTTGTCTTAGGGTCAAAGTTTTACGTTAAAGTTTATAAGACCTTATATTATGAAGAGCCTTTGATGGATTTAATTCATGTTTGGCCTGATGGTAGATATAGGGCTTAAGTTTTTATCAGCACCAACCCTATCCCGGGGAATAACATTGGGGTCAAGGTCACGGACTTAGAATTTTCATAAATAAGTCAAAATTTTTGTGTTTATGTTTATATAGCTATACCATCAAGACCCTTTGAGGAATTTCATTTATATTTTACATGTTGGTAAATATAGGTCTAGAGTTTTACTCAGCATCATCCTTATCCTGGGGTATGACCTTGAGGTCAAGGTCACAGACTTAGAAATTTCATATAAAAGTAAAAAAGAAAAAAATTGCATCTAAGTTTATATAGCTATATTATGAAGACCCTTTTGTTGGTTTCATTAATATTAAGCATGATGGATATATAGGTCTGAAGTTTTTCTCCGCACCATCCCCAAGCTGGGGCATGGCTTTTAAGTCAAGGTCACAGACGTTTCATACAAATGTCATTTTTGCTTATATTATAAAGACTGATTTCAGTGGTATATGGTGATAGTTATAGGGCTAAAGTTTTATTTAGCTCAATCCCTGCACCTGTGCCTGACCTTTGAAGTCAAGGGCTTCATATTATGTGTGATTGAATTTTTTCAGTGTTATAACATATAGCATACAACTGCCATCTCCAGAGTCAAAGCTACATACTTTGTGCTCTTTAAAAAGTGGCGGTAGCCCTGATCGGGGGTATATGTGCCCCACTGGGCACTTTGTCTAGTTTCCATGTTCCAGTTTAGGCAGTCACTGCAACCAGTTGTAGAAAGTAAAAGACGACATATTGTCAATTCTTGAGTTGGAAGATGGCAAAACTAATCTTCCAAATCTTCCAATAGGCTGAACACCTTTATTTCTTGTCAGAAAAAATACAAATGATTATGAATCTGAACTTTCATGGCTTAGGCCAAATTAAAAAATATGTGTGTTTAGGGTAACCCAAATTTTTTCATGTTTTCTGAAAAAAAAAATAATAATAATAAGTGTTACTGGGATAAACTATTTATGCTAAATATTCAGACAAGTACTGGTCTGAGCAAACAGTGTAGACCCAGATCAAACTGTTCCTACAGAAGCAGTTTGATCTGGGTTGTAGGAACAGTTGATGGGTCAGAGTGTTTGCTATTCTATCAGTACTTTTAGACATACATATACATGTATCAAAGGTCAAAGGGTAGTCAAAAAGACTTGGTAAAATTGTATGTGAATTATGGTGCTAAGTCCAAATATATTTGGAAATTACGGTATAATTCTAAATAAAAAAAAAGAAAAAAAAAAAAAAAAAAATCCCTACCTACCCTACCTATTTTTTTCTAACACGTTACTCTAAACACACATATTTTTTTTCTTTTGCCTTATAGAACATATTATATCAAAGGGTTCACATTCAAAGAAAATAATTATTTATTGTCAGTCAATTGACATAGTATCAGAGAGTTTTATTGCTCTCAAAGACACTTTAGGCAAGTATGCCGATTTTACAGAGGATTCAGATCATTAACTGATCGAATTTGATGTATCCTGTATACTGGAATCAGGGCCAAGGGTCCATAACTCATGGAGTTAAATCCCTTGATAGGTTTTATTTTGCCATATTACCATACCCTACAGTGATGTGGTTATCTGGTAAGTATGAATTCAAAATATTTCAACCCTATGAGTATTCCTCCTCTGATAGCGCTGCAGCTGCCGGCCTCGGTGGCTCAGTTGGATGCCCCGTCCGACTGGAGACCAGGAGGTCGCGGGTTCAACCCCCGCCGAGGTCGGCAACATTCTTTTGTGGAGATTGATCATGAAATATTTTCTACGGTCATTCTCTCCCTTCCGCTGATTCAAGAAGGGCAGTTGTCAGTTTCTGGTGAAAGAATGTGCACAATACTGGTTAACCGCTTAGAGGACTAAGCCTGCCCAGTAAACGTGTGATTAGGTAAACTGGCCGCGCTCGACATGACCCCATTGGGTTGACTGGGCCGTAAAACCTCAATACAAACAAACAAAATAGCGCTGCAGCTGAGCTATAGTCAGATCCTCTGACAACTCTAGTTTTTAGCTCGCCTGTATGAAGTACAAGGAGAGCTATTGTAGTCACCCCGGTCGTCCGCGTTTGCGTTTGCGTTCCCGTTCCCGTCACACTGCGTTAAAGTTTTTCAAATGCTTATATCTCAACAGTCACTCCTCACAGAGGCATCAGATTTGGAACTTAGGTACCTTTGAGGGTCTTCTGAGATTCCAATGGAATAAACCCCTGGGTTCATGCCCCTGGGTGGGGCTAGGGGTCAGAATCTAAGACACCTTTGTAATACTGTGTTAAAGTTTTTCAGATTCTTATATCTTGACTTTCACTCCTCATAGAGCATTCATATTTAGACTTTGGGTACCTGGAGGAGTCTTCTGAGATTTCAAAAGAACATACCCCTGGGTTCATACCTCAGGGTGGGCCTTGGAGTGGGGCTAGGGGTCAAAATCTAGGACACATTTGTAAAATCTTATATGCCTACAGGTTATAGACACAACTGGTTATACATCAGCTAACTATGTGACATCGGTTTAAGTGTAAGAGAGTGAAGGTCATGGTGACCTACATTTTACGGTCCAGGTCACCTAGATTTCACGGTCTAGTGATTTTGCCTTATATCTTGAGTACTATTTGTTAGATAAATGTCACACCTGGGATATTACTTCCATGTGACCCAATGAATGACCACTTACTATATCTAGGTCATTGTGACCTATATTTCATGGTTCAGTGATTTTGCCTTATATCTTGAATACTATTTGTTGGATAAATGTCATACCTGGGATATTAGTTCCTTGTGACCCGATTATTGACGTCAAAATATATCTCTGTTGGTGTGACCTATATTTCATGGTTCAGTGATTTTGCCTTATATCTTGAATAATATTTGTTGGATAAATGTCACACCTGGGATATTAGTTCCATGTGACCCAATGAATGACCACTTACTATATCTAGGTCATTGTGACCTATATTTCATGCTTCAGTGATTTTGCCTTTTATTTTTATTACTATTTCATGGAGAATTGTCATACCTGGATTATTATATCTATGTGACAAAATGATTTACATACAAATACATCTAGGTCAGTGTGACCTATATTATATGGCATAATGATAAAAATGTTACAATATAAAATGTACCCAGCAGGCGAGCTACGCTGTCCTACGACAGCTCTTGTTTCTAATATACTGTTCTCTTTTATTTTCGCTGTATACTGATAGTTTTACAGCTGTGACAAACACATTCGTAATAGCCTAGGTAATCAACTGCTTGCGGTATGTTTTTTTACTGTCCCCCGATGTTAGTCGAAGGGGACTATTAAAATGGGTTCGTCCGACCGTCCATCCATCTGTCTGTCCAAGCCAACATTTAGGGTTAAGGGGTTCAATTTGTAACCATGTTATGCTTTATTCTGTTACAAATTTGTTTATTTTATTTATTTATTTTATTTTTATATATATATATATTTTTTTTTTTACAAAAATTTTAGCATTCTAACCAGAGATTTCAACGGTAATTTTTTGTACTCTGAAGTTTTGGGACACCTATTTTCAGTCATTGAGGTCAGAGATGAATTGATAGATTTAAATGTTTACATTTTCTTTTGAAAAGTGACAAACTGTGACATGCAAAATGGTATCTTGTCACCTGTGCGAGATCTATACCAGTCCTTCAGAAAAAGGAATTTATCATCCTGTTAAATTGTAGTCTTTCTTTATTGGAAATGCATATGAAGCAGACTCGTATATTAAACACAGAACTAAATTATCAAGTTGTTTTTCTGCAAATGATTGAAATGTAACAGGGTAACAAGACCCAGAGTTTTTTTCTAGCATGTGTTGATTGTAACACGGTGCAATGTATTAAACATCGCAATGGCATTTTGTGGGAAACTCAGATCAAATGATGCCGATATATTTCCAGTTTATATTTGCGATGGCACATGACAGAACTTTAATTGGTTTTATTTGATTTATGTTTGACTGAACAGTAACCCTGAACACTCAAGAACATTTGAAATATAACTCTTGGCAGCAAGGAAAGTTTTGAAAGTTGGGGTAGGGTATTGCATTTTACTGATAAAAAAACAACAAAAACAATGAAAGGAGGATGCCACTAAGAGGATTTTTTCAATATTTCTTGCAAATGCGCTTCGAATGTTTTGCTGTAAGTATTTTTAGCTCGCCTGTACGAAGTACAAGGAGAGCTATTGTAGTCACCCCGGTCGTCCACGTTTGCGTTTGCGTTTGCGTTCCCGTTCCCGTCACACTGTGTTAAAGTTTTTCAAATGCTTATATCTCAACAGTCACTCCTCACAGAGGCATCAAATTTGGAACTTAGGTACCTTTGAGGGTCTTCTGAGATTCCAAGAGAATAAACCCCTGGGTTCATGCCCCTGGGTGGGGCTAGGGGTCAGAATCTAGAACACCTTTGTAATACTGTGTTAAAGTTTTTCAAATTCTTATATCTTGACTTTCACTCCTCATAGAGCATTCATATTTAGAATTTGGGTACCTGGACGAGTCTTCTGAGATTCCAAAAGAACATACCCCTGGGTTTATACCGCAGGGTGGGCCTTGGGGTGGGGCTAGGGGTCAAAATCTAGGACACATTTGTAAAATCTTATATGCCTACAGGTTATAGACACAACTGGTTATACATCAGCTAACTATGTGACATCAGTTTAAGTGTAAGAGAGTGAAGGTCATGGTGACCTACATTTTACGGTCCAGGTCACCTAGATTTCACGGTCTAGTGATTTTGCCTTATATCTTGAGTACTATTTGTTAGATAAATGTCACACCTGGGATATTACTTCCATGTGACCCAATGAATGACCACTTACTATATCTAGGTCATTGTGACCTATATTTCATGGTTCAGTGATTTTGCCTTATATCTTGAATACTTTTTGTTGGTTAAATGTCACACCTGGAATATTACTTCCATGTGACCCAATGAATGACCACTTACTATATCTAGGTCATTGTGATCTATATTTCATGGTTCAGTGATTTTGCCTTATATCTTGAATACTATTTGTTGGATAAATGTCACACCTGGGATATTAGTTCCATGTGACCCAATGAATGACCACTTACTATATCTAGGTCATTGTGACCTATATTTCATGGTTCAGTGATTTTGCCTTATATCTTGAATACTATTTGTTGGATAAATGTCACAACTGGGATATTAGTTCCATGTGACCCAATGAATGACCACTTACTATATCTAGGTCATTGTGACCTATATTTCATGGTTCAGTGATTTTGCCTTATAGCTTGAATACTATTTGTTGGATAAATGTCACACCTGGGGATATTAGTTCCTTGTGACCTGATTATTGACGTCAAAATATATCACTGTTGGTGTGACCTATATTTCATGGTTCAGTGATTTAGCCTTATATCTTGAATACTATTTGTTGGATAAATGTCACACCTGGGATATTAGTTCCATGTGACCCAATGAATGACCACTTACTATATCTAGGTCATTGTGACCTATATTTCATGGTTCAGTGATTTTGCCTTATATCTTGAATACTATTTGTTGGATAAATGTCACACCTGGGATATTAGTTCCTTGTGACCCGATTATTGACGTCAAAATATATCTCTGTTGGTGTGACCTATTTCATGGTTCAGTGATTTTGCCTTATATCTTGAATACTATTTGTTGGATAAATGTCACACCTGGGGATATTAGTTCCTTGTGACCTGATTATTGACGTCAAAATATATCTCTGTTGGTGTGACCTATATTTCATGGTTCAGTGATTTTGCCTTATATCTTGAATACTATTTGTTGGATAAATGTCACACCTGGGATATTAGTTCCTTGTGACCCGATTATTGACGTCAAAATATATCTCTGTTGGTTTGACCTATATTTCATGGTTCAGTGATTTTGCCTTATATCTTGAATATTTGTTGGATAAATGTCACACCTGGGATATTAGTTCCATGTGACCCAATGAATGACCACTTACTATATCTAGGTCATTGTGACCTATATTTCATGCTTCAGTGATTTTGCCTTTTATTTTTATTACTATTTCATGGAGAATTGTCATACCTGGATTATTATATCTAAGTGACATAATGATTTACATACAAATACATCTAGGTCAGTGTGACCTATATTATATGGCTTAATGATAAAAATGTTACAATATAAAATGTACCCAGCAGGCGAGCTCGCTGTCCTCCGACAGCTCTTGTTGACACTGAAAGAAAAAGCTAAAACAACGAAATGGAAGACAGCAGATAAGCAGTCTTAAGTTTCACTGCTTTATTTTGATAAATTAGAAGTGAAGGCATTTATTATGCAGTGTTTCAGTTACCTGCGCGTCCTGCGAGAATCTCACATAAAATTTGTCGAGGACGCAAAGATTTAAAAGACGTGAGACCCCCGGACGCATGTTTTTTTCCGGGTAGCGAGTCTCGTTTCCAAAAAAATACTCCTGTTCCGTCTTTTATCACGGGATATCACCGCGTAATTGCTTACTAGAACACCGGCTTACTGGTACCCTGCTTCGGCTTCGAGACTATTTGCGAAAATATTGACTACTGAGTGCCAGTCGCACTGAGAGTCAAATGGATTATGATTGGAAGCTTTAGGTTTTTCAACCAATCAGCGATGGTGTTACGGAAAGAGCGTCGCACGTGTTGAAAACGAAAGTAGACGTTTCTCGTTTAAAGCCGATTTCAAATTGTTTTAAGGCTTAACTAGCGATGCCTCCAAGAAAAAAAAAACAAAAACTGTTAATACTGATAAGACTCAGCCAACTCTGTTTACGCTCCTTAACAAGGATCGCGCAAGTGAACCCGTTTCAGAGACCCAGGGTTCCCAGGACCAAGATAATTCCCAGTCGCTCGGAGGCTGCTGAAAAGTCATGCTCGACAGATTCTGGTCAGTCTGGCTCTAAAAAAGTCAGAATTTTCCAACCCAGTTGGATGACCCTTTATAGCTGGCTTGAATATGACTGTGAACATAAATTTATCTGTGCCGGACCTTCTACTGAGGCCTTGGTTGTGGCATTCCTGAACTTTTCAGTCTTACTTTGAGCACAGTCAGTGAGTGTCAGTGGTGCAGGGATCAAGCTACAGGGCGACTGGGGCGAAATAGTCGCCCTAGAGGGCTCAAAGTCGCCCTGGGAAGCCCAGAGGGCGACAAAAACTTCGCCCTCCGTTTTTGCAACTTTTGAAAAAGCTAGTACTTGTGCAAAACGAACTTTTTGTTGGGAGAAATCCAGTGAAAAATGAGCAAACATGCAAAGGCAAAAATGTTGAAAAATGTTGTTAGATGTATCAGAAATGCCACTGAATGAAAGTCTGATGTGATTTAACAAGTTTTGGAGGAAAACTGTTCGCCTATTAAGTGACCTAAAGATCGTTTTCATCAATGTCATTAGTTTTCGTGGGTGTACGTTTTTTCATAAATGAACCATTTACATGCTGAAAATTGGCCAGAAACAGCATTAAAAGTGCAAAAAACTAAGTTTAGAAGTTGGCAGACACTTTAGTTTAACAAATTTATTATTATCATTATGTTTATAGCTTATACTTACCAAGCCACAGACCTTGATGTTTTGACTGTATCTACTCAAAAGAATTGTCAGTTTCCAAAAAGATATGAATGAACTTATGTGTCCAGATATAATGTATTTGCCCTACTTATGTCTGTGTTACTTTGCATCATTTAATTGGTTTAGAAGTAAGAATGAACAGGTCTACAGTAAAAATTGTTTCCTTCTTTGTTAATTCCCAAGACAATATGGTAAAAATTCCCAAGACAATGCAGTAAAGTGGGTCGAGAGTCCTAAATTGTCGAGCTTTCAGTAAGGCTATAGGTGAACCGAGTCTTGACTTCTCCCTCATCCTATAAAAGTTCTCCCTGTTTTGTCTGGAGGGAGAAGTCACTTCTCCCTAAATTTCTGAGCCAGCTTGATCCCTGTGGTGTCAGACTTTATAATCCTAGTCTGGAAAGAATTTTTCAAACTGAGCTTATTTCCATTAACAGATTTTTTTTTTTTGTTCTTTAGTCAGAAGCCATGTGCTAGTCTTGTGTTCAGCTAGTCAAGGTCTAGGATTTGGTAATACAAAGATATAAAACACTAGAACTAGTTGTTTAATTTTATTACCATTGAATTTGAGTAGACGTAACATATTTAAATCCAGTACAGCAATTCTCAGTAACCATATAGCATGATTTCTGAGAGTCTCCAAGTGGGACTCATAAATTCTGATCAGGACTCATAAAAGTTGAGACAAGCGAGTCCTGGGACTCACATTTTCAAATTTGTAAAAATATCACTGATTATGCACATAGATTAGGCTGTGATTTTCATGTCTCTCTTGGAAGCTGTGTTCCTATAGCTATAGGAAAACATACAGGGTCATAGTGTGGATTCTGCCATATAGCTCTGCTCAGCGTTCCAGCTTCCTTAAAAGCTGTCTTACCCAAAATATTTGTTATGGGGGAGGAGTAAGAAAAATACTTATCTGGATCTGATACCTGTCTTATCTAGACTAAAGCTTTGGTTTTGATTGATTTTTTTTTTTAACCCTTAAACTGCCAATCACAACAATTGTGGTCTGCTTTGTCATCTGCTTGTGATTTTAAAAGTCATTTCTGCAAACAGTGTGGACCCAGATAAGACTGCACGATCTGGGTCCACACTGTTTGCCTGTATGCAAAAATAGGCTTGAAAAGTTTGCAAGAATATTCAGCAGACAACATAAACAGACGACATTTTCAGATGCAGGTTTTCTCGGCATTTTAAGGGTTAAATTCCAAAGGGCCATTGGTGCATATTGGAACAAAATCCTAGATTTAAATTAACCCTTGTCCTGCTTAATAAATTAAGATGCCATGCCTACTTCTAATTTTCAGCCAATCAGATTACAGTACAGCTCGAGTGTTTTTTTTCAGAATCCCCCCTGAGCTGGTGGGGAGAGGATTTGAGTGGGAAGGATTAAATTTTAGTATCCCAGCGTTCCCGCAGTAAAAATCGCCTGATAAAATTACTTTCGAACAGGTAAAATTTGAAGATTATACAGGCAACTGAAACAGCCATGGGGGCCACACGGTGTTTCCGCGATGAAGTGTGGAAAGCTGTTTCCAAAGGGGCGTGGCTAAAGCCAGTCACACTTTTTGGCATGTTTCGGTTGAACAGGACCAAACTGCCGACCTGATCAAAATCAGTCCTTTCAACTCAATGTGTGACAGCAATTAACAAATTTTGATTGTAGAATCGGCATTACAAACGTACTTATATAATAGTCTAATGGCTAATATAATTGTAATTGGTGCTTAAATGTCGGTAATTGCTATTGGGTGATTATGTTAATATGATAATATTTTAAGACAAAAGAGGAAGATGGAAAGAACAGACAGCTCCTCTGTGGATGTATGTGAGCATGAAGGTTATATCATCCACGCTCATGCGGAGGTGCAGGTTGATCTGAGTCTGCACTTGTCACAAAGGTCTTATTATCCCAAAAATGTTTTCGAAATTGCCACATTCAGATCCCCCAAAATTAGGTTTATTCCCTTGTTCTCTTAAAATAGTAATCAATGCTGCCTTGTTCCCTGAATATATTTGGGTGTTCCCTTGGTCCACAGAAAACCCCCGGTAACCCCATTCAGTGTTCGAGCATTTAAAATTAGCCTCAACAAATCTTCATATGAAAAGGTACCGGATTCTGTGGCTTAGTCTGGTCCGGCCACACAAGTTGGTCCGGCATGGTCATTTTTAGTTAATGTGCCATAGAAAACAAAACAAACACACAAAATCATAAAGAGAATCAAACATCTGCCCCCAATTGACGAATTAGGTATTTATGTTTGGTATTCCTGTAACTGCCTTTTCCCATGCAACAACAGCACATGCTCAATATAAATGACATACTGTGGTAAAAGATGGGAAATTCTAACTGGTGTGCAGCAACCACACATGTCAATATAAATTTACTTAAAGGGGCACTTCTGCTATCAAAGAGACATTGAATCAGTAAGACAGCCCATGTGAAAAGGGTGTCTGTCACACAAAAACACACTTTACACACACAAGGAGCCATAGAAGCTAATGGCAAGTCAAATGAGTTTTTTACGTCCCACTAACAGCTTGGTCATACAGAGGTGTGGACCCATATGAAACGCTTGAGAAGCCTGAGATCGAACTCGTGACCCCTGGGTGACAAGGCTAGCAGCTTTACCACTACACCACTGAGACACCCTTTCCCAATATTTCACACTGTTAAATATCTAATAAAAGGGCTGCAGATGTTTCACCATACCCCGCCAGTGCACTTACATCAAGCAAGTTCCATAACTCTGTTAATAAATTAATAAAGTTTCAAGAAAATATCTCAAATAGTTTTCAAGTTACAGAGCAGACACAAATATATTACAGAAATCACTGAAATATTTTCGGTGTTCAAAGGGCCATAACTCCAAAAGTGGGCTCTGTCGTCAAAGTATATGAAAGAAAAGAAGGGCAGTTGTCAGTTTCTGCTGAAATGATGAATAGCTTATGAATAAGCCCACCCCAGAAAAGTGTGTTGGCTGGACAAGACCGAAATAGTGTTGACTGGGCCAGTTAACTCCAGTTCAAACCAAAATTACGTCGGTACAAAGTTCTCATGTCTGAAGTATGATTTACAATGTACGTACATTGAACCAGACAAAACCTGCAATACTACAATCTACGTGCAACCAGCAAAGACTCCGGTCAGTCTGTGCATCGACCCACTATATAAAGCAAGCTTCTTGGATAGCCCGGAGTCCAAAGAAGGTGCATACTGTACGATCAGTGAAACCTTCATGGTATTATGAAATGGCATTTTTCGTGTGCAAAAATTGAGATATTTTCCTCCTAACTATTCCTTACATAGACTTTAGGTGCTCTTTATGACTGCCACAATGAGGAGGTTCTAATGAGTACATATACCCACATGTACACAAACCTATGTTTTGAATAATTACAAGAATTACAAGAAAAATAACACACACCCATGTAAACACCATTCTGGGGGTAGGTGGTGGGGGGTGGGGTGGGGGTACCGTGGTGCTCATTGCATGGACATGTTAACGTAGGGATGTCCAGGAGATAGCCAATAAGATACAGAACGGATATGATTAAATGACTGTTTCAAAGAAAGAAAAAAATAGTAAAAGAGCAATGGCGATTAAACTAATAGTAGCCTGGGTTCAGGGAGGGAGGATTTGTCTTGCACCGCTCATTTATCAAGTCACTTATAATATTCACTTATGTTCCCTGTGCAGCATGATCAGACACGGACCATCAGAGATTAATGTGTCCGCCTTCGAGGCATTAGTCATGCTTTTTTTTTTTTCCGGGACGATGCTCATTGATCTCCAAAGCATCCAAGGTACAAGGTAAGAAATAAACAAACAGAAATACGTTGTTTTTTGTTTTTTTTTCTTGTTTTATTCATTAATTCTTTTCAAGTTTTTTTTTTTGCGGGTGGGGGAAGGGGTTTGGGTTTTAATCTTTAGGTAGAAATATTTCTGTATTTATTCAGTGGCAAATCGGCCGAATGGTGCATAAGCAAAATAAAGGTTCCGATTTCCCTCCCAAGCAAACTCGGAAAATTCGGAGCTGTCAATCATTCTGACGTCACTAATCTTTCATTGCAACTTGCCAGGATAAACTTTTGCCCACCGCAGATTTCTACAGGTAAGTGGGTGGTTTTGCGGAGGGAACTCAGCGGAAATGCTGTGGGCAAAAGTCCATCACAGGGGGAATTGGAGTGGGGTATCGGGAGGATCCGCAGTGGGCTAAAAAATCAACCCCACCGGTTCGGGGGGATTTTGAAAAAACACTTGAGCTGTACTGTACTTGATCTCAACTGTTGTTATAAATTCACATTCTTAATGGCAAACAGCGCAGATTCAGATCAGTTGGCTTCTGATCTAGATCTGCACTGTTTGCAAAGGCAGGATATATCCAGATTCAGCAGGACAAGGGTTATTTAATGATCTCAAATACAAATATTTCCTGACAGATAGATATCAAAGCGCCAAAGGCACTGAAATGACAGATTCTATCAGAAATTCATCAAAAAAAAATTCTTAATTTAATTCTTTACAAGAAGAACGCCTAATGACATGGACAGGTTTATCAGAAAGGTTAACCGAAAGGTAAACCTGCCGGGATTCGCTATTTTAAAGGACAGATTTTTGAAAACCCGTCCAATAAAAAGGTTTCAAATTTGTTTAAAAATGTAGTACTACAAATTCAGTTATCAAATGCTTGCAGATGTATATATCTATAGTGCTATGAAGTTCCACTTGATGCTTTGAAGTTTCAAAAGAAATATTTTGTCTCAAAATGTTGCAAAAAGTCAGTTATCACATGCAATAAAGAGCTAAAATTGCGATAAATTTTCTTCAATAACTTAATACCTGTACTTAAAAAATGGTTGCAAATGACGGCATTAAACTTGCTGTGCAAACCTGCAAATTTAAAACAAGATGCGGACCTTTCGTTGGGTTCTTTTTATAGAAGCCAACTTGTTGTCTACTTTCACTTTAACAATCGAGCATTCAATAAGAGGAAATAACCGAAGTATCTTGAGTAGTTAACGTGGCGCTGCAGATAGCAATAGAGATTTTCAACACTTTACTTTTTTTCTGACAAATAGTTACACTTTAAACCCAAGCATCCTTTTTATTAAAATGCCGCAGATAAAATATTTTAATGTTAAGCAAATCAACAACAGCGAGAATACATCTTGTAATGTTTGACTAAAGCCCTGTCCCTTTAATCCGACAGTATTGAATTTTTTTACACGTCAAACAAATGGGCAAGTGCTCTGTGTAAAAGTTTTATCATACCATATTTTGAAATATTTTTTTTATTTTCTCAAGGAGACAGTATTTGACATTTCATGTTAACTGATTCCTCATTTTAGACAATTTGCATGAAATGTCAAATTATGTTTTACGGTAAAATATCTGCTAATTTTTGACACGCGGGTCATGAGGCAGCGTAGCTAACAACAAATTGCGCAGATCAACCTTACAACCTATCTAACTCACTCAGATAATATCGAAGAAAACACTTTGCAGCATGATTATGAGCACAGCCTTTTTTTCTTTTATTATCAAGCATAAAAAATCTTCAGAATCTATATTAAATTTGGACAGTAATAGCTGATTAGACAGTGTTTATATTGCTGGTAACAGTGGCTTACGGTCTAGTTTATCGCGCCACGTCTTTAGTCCAGCGCGGGCGTATTGATACACAAGTATTTTGATATGTTAACCCTTAGACTGCATACTACGACTGTAGCAGATGTCGATTTCATTTTTTGTCTTATTTTATCAGAGAATTTCATGCGATTCATCCGCTGGCAAATAATTCATATGAAATGCTTAGTCTGGTTTTCTCTGCAAAATAAGGGAGAATTCTGAATGTCGTCTGCTTTAAAAACTGCACGGCGCTATAAAGATATTAATAGCATCGGACTACATTTTGAGTGGACACATATTTCAGTGGTAGTGAAAGCCGGAAGCAACTTGAGAACGCTTCTGCCAGCAACAGATAGAAATCTGTCATTAAAAATTGAGTGGCAGACAGATGCTAAATGTTTTCTGACTATCAGTCTTCTAACTAAGATTTTTATACCCCGCCACACAATAGTGGTGGGGTATTATGGTTTCACGTTGGTCGTCCGTGTGTCCGTCCGTCCATCCGTCATACGTCCGTCTGTCGTACATCCGTCCATCCGACCGTTTTTATTTTCCGGATGATAACTTGAGTAAACATCAATGGATTTTCACCAAACTTGGTATGCACATTGATATTGTGGAGATCTGGTTGGGGATTGCTAATGGGCGAATTTCCTCAAATTTTTACGGAGTTATCTGCCCGAGACAGGCCCATAATTTTGTTTCCGGACTATAACTTGAGTAAATAACAAGGCATTTTCACCAAACTTGCCATATGCATTGACATTAAGGAGATCTGGTTTGGGATTGCTAATGGCCAAATTTTGTCAAATTTTTACAGAGTTACCTGCCCGAGACACGCCCATATTTTCGTTTCCGGACGAGTAAATAACAAGGGATTTTCACCAAACTTGCTATACACATTGACATTAAGGAGATCTGGTTTGGAATTGCTAATGGGCAAATTTCGTCAAATTTTTACGGAGTTATCTGCCCGAGACACGCCCATATTTTCATTTCTGGATGATAACGAGTAAATAACAAGGCCTTTTAACCAAACTTGCTATATGCATTGATATTATCAAGATCTGGTTTAGGATTGTTATCTGTCCCTCCTTCAGTTTCTTTCCAGTCATTTTCGCAGCGATAACTTTAATACATAAACAAATAATTGCTATGGCGGGGTATTATGCTTGCTGTGCTTTTATTGTACTCAACTTAACTGGGAAAAGT